>OY728135.1:1050396734-1051021734 GCA_963277665.1 Viscum album | reverse complement strand
TAAATATTTTCTTCCTTAATTAATAATTAATGAACATTATATACATGTAATTGATTATATATACCCTTATTAGGTTCATTCATGGCACTATTTTTGGGTTTAAGAAAATCAATTTTATTGCTTTGGAAGCATTTGCTGCATTGGTTTTCCTAATTCGTTTACTTGTATTCATGAATGGAATATTGTTTGAAATGTGGTTAAACATTAAGAATTGTTAATATATATTATTAGTTACATTAAATATATATAAATTGTCTAATAATTATTACGGGTTGTATACTTGAGGATGAATCGTTAGTTAAAAGATACTGATAAACACTTGGATTTATCTAGGCAGTTCTTTGCATAATGAACATGTTTTGTATTATTATTCAATATTATGAGTGTGTAGGGATACAAGAATATTAATGAGATTAAATAAATATATTATGATCTGGTTCAACCATAAAAATGGTTTCTTGACTAGAATTGAATATGGTAACGAAAATTGAGAACTGGTCGTCCTTGAATGTGATAAATTAACACATCTCGGACGGTGTTTTCATTTTTTAGTATAAGAGGAGGGGGAAAGGGAGATTATCATGGAATATTAAAATAGAAAAATATAATTCCAGGTCATGTAATTTACTGTAATTATCATATAATTTTTATTTTGTAATATGAGGAAAGAAGAATAAAAGAAATGAACTCAAAATAGAAGAAAATTTGAGAAATCTCTGAGGAAACTTTCGCAGCCTAACGACGTCACTTAAAATTTCGTAAAATAGATTAATGAGAAAAGGGAGTATCTCATCACTCATAAATAATATGTTCATTAATATTAATATTAAAGGACATATCTAAACATAATCTAATTGATAATAAAAGAGAAAACTTAAATGAAATCTTTAAGAAAATGGAAGGTGGCGGATTGTCTAACCTTGTAGAGTAACTCCGAAAATATGAAGGCTGGGAGCTTGGAGGTTTGAGGAAAACATGGGAAGACCCATAGAGAGGTAATAATACAATATATTCGAGGATAATTAGTTTTTAATGAAAGAAAACGAAGGGGGTGAGTGGGTATTTATAGTAATTAAGAGGGAGTTTTTTATTTATAAAAAGGGAAACCTCATTAGTGGTTTTTGCAAAACCATGGGCTCGCCCATGGTTTCAGCCACATCAGTCAGCTATTAACCTATGTTAATTTTAAAAAGTCAAACATCCTTTCATATTAAATTATTATTTCATTTTTATGTCGTTAAACTACTGAAGACTCAAAACTGTATTTTTTCTATTCACGAAAAATTCATGAATTTTAGAAAAATTTCCAAAAATTCAGCCTAACTATTTTTCAACATTTAGAATTCAGAAATGTACTAAGTTTCATGAAAATAATATTTTATGTATTTTTGATTAAATATTTAAATAAAATCATAATTAATTAGGAAATAAAAATTTTAATGGTATAATTACTTTTAAATCATATTAAAAAATTAATTAAGATCTCATTATCTGATTACATTAAGAAACTAAAATATTTTCATTATTTACTATTTTTAATGGTAATATTACTATTCATATTACTAATCATAAGGTTATGTTACTATTCACCAAAAAAATTTAGTTCTTTCAGTATCTAAATGTCTTACTGGTCACAATTCTAAATGACCGTTTTTTGAAATTCAAAACATAGGAGTGGAAATTTTTTGTTTACTGGCTATGTTATCACTATCTCCTAAATAACCAAGTATTGATTCAAATGAACATAGTTCGTTATGAAATATAGTTTATGAATATAATTTATTTAAAAGAGGCATATAATAAAATATTTGGGGTGTTATATTATTCCATCCTTCAGAAATTTTGTCCCTAAAATTTTATGTATAGAGACCACCAAAAAGATGTGGGTGGTTCTTATTCATAACATACTCAGGTTACGATGTTTCCTCCTACATATTCTAGATTCTATAAAGTTACTTTACTAGTTGAGTTGTATAATTGCTCAATACCTACTCACTTGTGTCATGAATCCCGATCAGCTCTTCACAGTAAGACAAATCAGGTTCCAGTTCTACTTCTTCATAGGTGAGTAATTGCATTGGGTCTGGAATATATTTCTTCAACAATGACACATAGAACATATCATGGAATTTGAAGTGACATGGAGGAATTTCTAAACTATAATCTAAATATCTAATTCTTTCTATAAATTCAAATGATCCGATTTAACTGGGCCTCAGTTTCACTTTCTTACCGAACCTTAACACACCCTTCCATGAAGATACTTTTAGAAAGACATGATCTCCCACTTGGAATTCCAAATACTTTATCCTATTTTTAGTATAACTCTTATGACTAATTTGGGATACATTAATATGGTCTTGTATTGTCTTCACCATTGTCATGGTCTCTTCAATATGTTTTGGGCCAATAAGTTTCCTCTCTCCAACATCGTCCCAATAAGTTGGAGTTTGACATCTCTTTCCATATAATGGTTCATATGGATCCATTTGAATACTAGAATTGAAAAAACTGTTGAAGGAAAATTCCACCAATCACAATTATTGATCCCACATACCTTGTAAGTTAAGAGAGCATGACCTCATCATGTATTCAATAGTCTGAATAGTCTTTTCAAATTGTCCGTTCGTTTGGGGGTGATAACTAGTACTCATACGAATCTCAGTATTCAAAGCCTTCTCGAGAATTTTCCATAATTATGATGTAAAATAGCGATCTCAATCAGACACAATCGATAAGGGTGTACCCTAATTTCTTACAACTTCGTTAATATAAATTCCTTACAGGTACTCAAGTGGTAAATTATCTCTTATATTAAGGAAATGTGCTGATTTTGTGAGACGATCAACAATTACACATATTACATCATTCTTTATAGGTGTCCTCGGTAGTCTGGTGACAAAATCCATCGTAATTTTATCCCACTTCCATATAGGAATCGGTATAGGTTGCATCCATCCTCTAGGATTTTGTCTCTATGCGTTTACTTATTGATAAACTAGACATTTTGACACGTAGTCAGCAATTTCATGCTTCATATTATCCCACAAAAAATATTCCTTCAGATATCTATACATATTTATGTTACCCAGGTGTATAGAGACATTTTACTTATGAGAATAAACTAATAGTTCCCTTTTTAGCTCAGGTTCTGATGGAACGAGTAACACCTCAATATTTCATAGTATGTTATCTCATTAAAGTAAATCAATAGCTTTCGCTACATGCAACACCGATTTAAAACGCACCAAAACTTACCAAACTAACTGTTCAAAAGTAGTTATGAATATTATTAACTAAATTGTTAACTTTATATAATCCTTATAATTTTGAGAATCCATATTATGAGTTTCTTATAAATAATGTATGAACAAATTCATTTTTTTCAGATAAAAGAATTATTTTTCAAAAAATGCAATTTTACCGCCTTTTAATGGAGAACTGTTTTTAAATCCAATATTTGAAACTTTTATATATTTAATTTTACAAAATAAACTTCTTCTTTAGAATCTGGACATAATAGTTTAGTATCAATAAATTTCTGGTGTTTTTCTGATAACTTTCAATTTTGGTTGAATAGTAAAAAATACTATATTTTATATAAAAACATCTTTTATAATAAAAATAATTTATAGTGGTAAATTATAAATTTTAATGTTTTTGAAGTAAAAATAGATTATAATTTTACTAGTTAGTATAATACTGGTCATTGTAAGTAATTTCACTATGAAATAGGACATAAACATGTGCCAATCTTCTCATAGTTATTATTTATTAAAAATACTCCTTTTGGTTTTAACAATGGGAATTAATTTTAAATTAAATAATGAACTTTCTATGTTCTTAAATTGGTAAAATATAAATATTTTTTGATTTCGTAATATCAATATTATCTTAGGGTGACCTTTTGGTATTTTTCTGAAAACTTACAATTTTTGATGAATAGTGAAAAACACTACGTTATTGTTTAAAACCTACATTTTATTTAAATAATTAGTAGATTTATTTAAATTTATTTCAAATCTACATAGATATATAATAAAAATATTACTTCAATTTAATTCATTTTAATCGTTTTATAATAAAATTAGATGTATAAAATTTTATGGAACTTTTTACGGCCTTTTACCCATCTTTTAGAAGCATTTGAAAATTTGTATAAAACATAATTTTACTACTTCTGTGCGTTTAATATAAAAAATATGGGAGACATGGTTAACCTCAGTATGTAAAATGTGGTTCAATAAGATAAAAATAATTTTTGATGAATAGTAACTTTTGACTTTTATTTACCACAGTTAAAAGTAAATAGGGTAATTAAGGTTAAAAATGATATTATAATTACCTTAACACGTATCCTAATTCTATTAGATAAGTGTAATTAAACCTAAAACAACCATAGGAATAATAAATTACCCTTTAGGTCCACTTGGATTTTATTAGGACATTTATTTTTATTTAATTTAAAGAATAGCTAAATGTGTTAAATTCAAGTTTTCATAACTAAAAAAATTTTATATAGGGTTATACATAAGATAAATTTGACTATAAATATTCATTAGAAAGATAAAACTATTTCCTACATAATTTTATTTTATTTATATTTTTTATACATTAAATATTATAATTTATTTTTGACACAATTTTGTTGTAGTAATTACCTTATTAAAGGAAGATTAATATAATTGATATTATAAATATCCAAATAAATGTAATTTCATTATTTTGATGAATTAAACTAATTTTATAGATTAATATGACATTTTAGAGTTTATTAGATACTTTTTTTTCGATGTTATTAGGTTTTTATGACTCTTACAAAAACAAAATACCAAATAATGTCAAAATTGATATAGATTAATTTTTAAAACAAATACTATATTTTTGGTTGATATAATAATCCTAAAAATAGATGTTTGGTCAAAGTGCTAAAATAATATTATATATGACATTAATGAATCAATTGAGGTTATTTTGGATTTTTATTGTATGTTTATTAACCATATAGTGTAAGAATACAAGAAGACATGGTAAAAGTTAAATTATTTAACTTAGAGTTAAATATATAAGATAGGGTTAAAATGGTCACCTAAACTTTTCTAAAAACTATTGATTGAGCATATTTTAACCCATACCAACTTTACCTTTGATAGAAATTTATTTGTAGACATTATAAACCGAATATGATTTTATTATAAAATAATATTTCAATATTTTCCAATAGTGACCCTCACCCCTCTTATAAAAGGGAAATCCACCTTCTCTAAAATTCACACCTTCGAAGCCATATGTCTCTTCCACCCCTAACTAAATATCCTCTCAACTATCTTACCATCATCCTAGAGTCCTAATTTTAGTCATAAATCCAATCTAAGGAGTCCTTTTGACCAAATTAAAAAGAGGAACCTGAAGAAGAGGTAAATATTTCGTCACCTCTTTCACGTTCTTTTCTTCTTCCACTTCTTATTTCCTTGTTTTTTCCAATATAAAATAATAACTATAGTATCTTTTATATACTGTGATGTTATTATAAATATGGTACAACCATATTCATTATTCTATCAATACTTTTAATGACATGTCACCATACGTGCGTACGTACGGCTTACCATCTCCACGTCGTGGTGCAGTTGTTATTCAATACATTATTATTGAATGGATATAATAGTGATGTATAATTGATGTAAATAATAAATATAACATGATAATGATTTTGTATATATGATATTTCATCCAATTATATACTATTTTAATATCAAAATAATGATATTGTCACTCATGAATATGTAAAGATTACCATCTCTGTAAAGACCCGTAAAATTCAAGGAAATATTTTTCTTAATTTTCTTTGTAATTTTACAAGAACGCAATTTCTGAAGGCACCTGATTCCGAGGCCCGGTGTGCCCAGAATCATTTTCCAAAGTTTGGCTCGGGTACGTCCAGTGAACGAACGTGCGGGTTTTTCTAACTTTTGAACCAGTGCTCGGAATTGAATTTCGAGGGCACCCATGGAATCACAGCGCCATTATTTTCTTAGAAAAGCCTTTTCCGGAGTTCCGTTTGCTCGGGTGTGGTTTTTATAATTTTTGGGTTAAATTAAGAAATAAAATAAATTGGTGCGACAACTATATTTTATTTCACTTTATGCCACTTAAAGCCACATAAGCTAAGTTAAGTGGATAGGGGGGAACCCAAAATATCCTACCCACTTGGTAGGATATTTGTGCGGTGGGTCCCGCACGAGCCCCACTATTTCATTTCCTCTAAGTAACGCACCCGCAACCCCCTCTTAATTGAAAGTCAGCTGGTGCGTTTTCTTAATTTCGTAATGCCCCAATTAATTGGGAAGTTAAGTCGTTACCATTAATTAATCGAATTAATGTTTCGTTACTTAACATTGATTTTATAATTGTTGGCTTAAGAATAAAATAAAACCAATACTTGTTTCACTTGTGGGTGTCTTGTTGAGAGGATTTGGAGAAACTCTAAGTTCTTCATCCTCCTTCGCGAAGAACGCGAAGAACGCGAAAAAACACGAAAAACGTGAAGAACACGAAAAACACAGAACCTGCGGAGATCGACGACGTGACACTGTGTACCGCGACACTGACGATCCTCCTTCTGCGACGTTTCTTCCGCAACGATCCTTCCCCGCGACAATCTTCGATCATCAACCGATTAAGGTTGGGGATTACGGATCTTTTAATTTCTTTTGTGGATTTTATCCTCAGCATGGTTTTAATTAATGAAATTAAATCTGTGTGTTTTCTTTAACCCTCGGAGATCGTCTACGCGAAGCTGTGTACCGCGACGACGCGACGCCCCTTCCGCGACACGACGATCCTCTTCATCTGCGACGGTCAATTCCTCGAAGAACTCATGTTCGACGACTACGATGAGGTAGGAGTTTGATTCATTTAAATCTTTGTGATTTATACCCACATCGTGTGATAAAAAAATTTTGTGTAATATTTAGAATCTCTAACGCGGTGGGTGTAGACCAATGAACAAGTCCGAACCCATAACCCCCTTTGTTCTTGGTGTGCGAAACAGAGGACGTCGACAAAACTAGCGCACGGGCGATGTGAGGTCCTCGCAGTGAATGATGGACCCCGGGAGGGCCTTCGGTGAAGACGACGAGAATGTTTGACCACCGGAACTCGTCCGGTGGTCCGCGGAGCAACACTCCGGCGCGCCACACCAGCACGACTGCGCCGACTGTGGAAGGCGGCGGCGCCCGGCGCGTCGCCGTGGAGAACCGCCGCAGCTGAAGCCGCGGCGGCGGGCCGGCCGTCCCGCAACCGCGCGGGACCGGCGAAGGACGGGACATAGCAGCCAGCCGCGTCCGCTGGCAAGGGCGGCCCCACGCGAGGCCGCAGCTCCATCACACAGGGGAAGCACCCCCCCCCCCCCCCCCCCCCCCCGCTCCGCTCGGCCGTAACCGGTCTAGCCGACCCACCTGACGACCGGGCCGCGCCCGTGCCGGCAGGGCCAAGTCGCACCCAGGTCGGGCCAGGCTACACAGGCTGAGCCGGGCCGTGCCGGCCATGTCAGAACTGGACCCGGGTCGGGTCTACCCAGTTCGGGCCGACCCAAGGGTGTTGGGCCAGGTCGGTCCGGGCCCAGACCCCCCGTTTTCGGACCTTTTCAGTTATTTTTCTCATAAAATGAGTTGTGGGCCTCCGATCGACGCACCATCAACGGCGATGCGATCCTTGTATCGAGACAGTCGTTTTGGTATATTACACTCAAGGTTTTGGAATAATTTCGGTTCGGCCGGGTTGGTTCGTACACGAAACCAACCAGGCCCTCGGAGCGGAAACACTAATAACTTAAGCTCCGAACATCCGATTGACGTTTCGTCGACTTTGATTGATTCCTCTATGTGAGACGGAACTTTTGGCATACTCCGATCGAGGTTTAGACATAGTTGGAGAATGGTCGGGTTGGTTTTCCCTTAAAAACCAACCGGGCCCCTGGAACAAAAAAGCCAATAACTCTCAGACCGGGCGTCTGATTGACGCGCCGTCTGCGACGTTGAGTTCCTATTGACGATACGGAACTTTTGGATACATTGACTCTAGACTTTGTGTCAGTTGATGTATCAGCGTCTCGGCTCGTGGAGAGGACCCTCTGGAATGATCTTGCTGTGTGCGGGAACCCTAGAGTTGGCTGCATCTGCGACGACGACGACGATTGTGCAGAGATCCTCAGTGGATTCGACGGCGACGACTTCAGCACTCAGCGATCCTGTGTGGATCAGTGCTACCGATCCTATGTGGGTCTGATCCTGTGTGGTTCAGCACTCAGCAGTCCTATGTGGGCCAGCGCTTATAGATCCTGTGTGGGTCCGATCCTGTGTGGGTCTTTGTGGGGGTTAGTTACCTATCGATCTTGTGTGGGTCATATCCTTTGTGGGTCATTGCGGGGGTTAGTTACGTATCGATCCTATGTGGGTCAGATCCTTTGTGGGTCATTGCGGGGGTTAGTTACCTATCAATCCTATGTGGGTCAGATCCTTTGTGGGTCATTGCGGGGGTTAGTACCTATAGATGCTTTGTGGGTTCGACGACGTAGATGAATCAGTGGCAATATCTGATCATCTCTATCATCTTACGAAAAAGTATTCCTATGTGAGCTGAATCTTGTTTTTCTTTCCTATGTGGATTGTATTGAGCTCTCCTGTGTGGATTTATGTTTTTCTTTCCTGTATGGAATGGTTTGTACTTGGGCTCGGATGTTGGAGCCGAACGGCAATTGATGACTTAGGTATATGTATGGGCATATACCTAAACAGTGTCGAATGATCCTTCGTGATTGTATCTTTCCTTTGTGGATAATCCTTTGTGGATTTTGAGAGACTTTCGGGGGTCTCAGGGTCCCTACTGCGTAGCTTATACTCACCCCTACACGGGCTATGCCCGCACTACGTTGTGTTGGTTGCAGACGACGGACAGTGCTGATCGTGGTTAAGGCTTGCGGAGTAGGATGGTACCTGGAGGTGGACCACTGGGCGGGACGTTCTCGGAGTGGACGGCTGGACCCGAGGAGCTGTGGAGGCTATCTGTACTCACCCTTCAGGAGGGATTTCTAGTGGACAGCTCGACATTGCGGCTTTACTTTTTAGTTGCTGTTTTCCCTTCTAGTTGTACTTTACTTTCAATTTGGGTTTGTATACTGACCCACTTACTTTTCCGCACTTACTGTTGTACCCAGTTTTTACATAGTGTTTACTTATACTGCATGATTGCTCTGTGGTGTTTGTTTACTTTACAAAGGCAATGCCTTCCCTTTTACTGGGAATTACGCCTTGGTGCTAGTGGCCATCCCCTGGCCTATGGAAGGCGGGCATGGGTTAGTCACGTCACGGGCCCCGAGGACGGGTCGTGACATTCTCCATGAACGCGATGAGATTTATTCCGCATCTTAACCATTCAAGAATAATTTTCATTTTATGATTAAAACTAATTTTTAAAGACATGATATAATTCTAGATATGAATAAGAAACATCCCATCCATAACAAACATGACTCACATAACAATTAATATAAAGAATAACGAATCAGTTAACACCCGAAACGACGATAATACTAAAATACCTTTAAAAATACATTATTATAAGATCATGTATGATATAATAATTATGTATATGGATTTTTTGTAATTTACTAAAAATTATTTAAATATAATATAGGAGGATAGGTACTCTCATATTACGAAAAGTACAAGGTAATGGGTTTCTTATCTCACTTTTAATTCTGTGATATTTCCTTCGCTCGACACTTATTGCATGTGGTTTATTGTGTACTGCCATTTGATATCATGATTCACATTAAATTCGTGGTATTATGAGAATTATTTGGTGGTTATTAACCTTTGGTCATATTAATCGATTTATTACTACGTGGTAAGGGGAAATTCTTCAATCTCTTCTTTATTCGAGGTTGTCTATACATAATTATCTACTAGGACCTATTTATCATCCACACCCATGTTTCTTAAAATGGATTTAAAAGCATTTTTACTATTTACTAGAAATGGGTTAAATTAATTTATAACCTTATTTGAATTTATATGTTATTAAAGGAATCTTTTCGTCATTTTATAAACAAGGTACTTTATAAGCTTTTCGTCAAAACTAAAGTAAGAATGTTTTTTTAACTTATATGGCATGTGCAGATATTTTACCCCATTAGAACATCGTCGATGCTTCCATTACAAGATTATAATAATATTTTCAAACTAAAATTTTTCTTTAGAATTATTTGACTCTTAAATGATTTCAAAATAGAAAGAGATATTTCTCTCAAATAGTTTTTATTTCATCTATGTCAATATCCATTGATAAATTTTACACTTTTTTGATGTTGATTTATTATGATAAAAATATACCATATTGTATTTAAGGTTTTGTGATATGTTTGAATATGGATGAGTTATTTTTATTACTTTCATGGTTTATGGTTAATGTATTGACATTTTGTATACTAGTATTAATACTAATTTTTATTTTATAATTCAACATCATCTTAAAATGAATGTGTTGGACTGGTAAGTTCTGGGTTGGAGGATGGTAAAAGTAAGCCCTCCGGGTTGGGGTCCGGTTACAGCAGACCCTCTGTTTTGGAGTCTGGTTACAAAGGCTCTCTGGGTTGGAGTCATGTTAGAGAGGCACTCTAGTTGGAGTCCAGTTACATAGGATCTTGAGGTTGGAGTCCAGTTACAGAGGATCTCTGGGTTGGAGTCCGGTTATAGAGGCTCTCCAGGTTGGGGTCTGGTTATAGTTATCCCCTATGTCCTTACATGAGGCCTTGACACTAAAATTAAAGTAATGTGCTATAAATTCCCTCATTATATAATTATTTATTACATGTGATTATTCGATTAGTAGAATATCTATCTGCATGTTTATATGGTAATTTTTTATATAATTTTCCCCATTTTATGTTCATTTTTATGTTTAAAAGGATATTGTTTTTATTACAAATCTTTCCTTAAAATTTTATAGCTTCTGCTAAATTATTTACCCTTACTAAGCATCTGAGATAACCCCTTTTTTTTGTTTTATTTTCCCAGGATCCCAATAAGTGTTTTATGTTTAAGATGCATGGTTAAGCTAAGGGAACGATGGTATTATCAAATAATTTTTTTTGAATGTTTGAAAGTGTAAAGTGACATTCATGTATGTAATATATTTTCCAAGACTTCTAAAATGATCGGTCATTCGGGAATTGATTCTTTGTAATCATTCCAATGTTATGTAATAATGCACCAACTCTGGGTAACTTGGGTCGAGGCATTATAAAACGCATAACCTCTTCCAAAATTTCAGAAATCCTTCTTCATACATGACGTCTTCCAATATCTCATCCTTGACAGCATTAATTTTCTTTTGCATATTGTCATCATCATATTGAGAGCTTTTATCTTCTCTAGTAAATATGTTTTCGAAATCATTTTAATGATGAAATATTTTTCCCCTTCCTTAAAAATTCCAATATCCATCATTAGTTGATCCATGAATATAGGATCTCTCTCAATCCTCATTTGATTCAAAATTACATGATATTTCCTGCTTAATACATCTTCCCCATTATTTTCCTTTCCTAGGTGGTAGTGTATTGATAAATCATAATATTTGAGAAACTTGAGCCATTTTCTTTGCCTCATGTTGAGTTCTTTTTTGGGTGAAAATATATTTCAAACTCTTGTGGTCCATTTAAATCTCCCATCTTTCTCCATAGAGATAATGTCTCAATATTTTCAGAGAAACAATTATGGATTCTAACTCAAGATCATGAATTGGAGAATTGTTCTCCTGAGACTTCAACTAACTTGATGCATAATAATTAACATTACCATTTTTCATAAGGATGCAACTCGTCCCATTCTTTGATGCATCATTGAATATTACAAATCCATCACAACCAGATAGAAGAGCCAAAATTGGAGCATTGACCAATGTTGTTTTGAATTCATTGAAGCTTTCTATACATTATTTTTCCCACACCAACATAAATCCTTTACGTGTGAGCTTGGTTAGTAGGTTATCCAGTTGGGAAAAATTCTGAATGAAACTTTGATACTAACCTGCTAAGACAATAAAATGGTGTACCTATGTTATGTTTGTTGGCGTGGTCCAATCTTGGATTTCCTTTGTTTTTGTATGATGAACTAAGATTTCATCCATAGAGTTAATATAGCCTAGAAAAAAACTAATTAAAGCCAGAATTCACACTTGATAAACATCTCATATAATTCTTTTCTTCTAAGATTTATCACAATAATTTGCAAGTTATATTTATGGTCTTCATAGATTTTTGAGTATAACAAAATATCATCGATGAGTACCACAAAAAATTTATCAAGATATTCCTTGAAAACCTTATTCATTAAATCCATGAAAACAGAGGGTTCATTTGTCAGTACAAAAGGAATCACTATAAACTCATAATCCTCATACCTAGTTATAAAGTTTGTCTTAGGAATATTTTCCTTACTCACACACATTTGATGATATTCCGATCGAAGTTCAATCTTCAAAATGTATTTAGAACCAATAATTTTATCAAATAAATCATCAATTTGAGGAAAGGGATGCTTTTTCATTATTGTGATAGCATTGATTTCCCTGTAATCAATTCATAGCCTCATGGATCCATATTTCTTCTTAACAAACTAGACTAGGGATCCCCTTGGAGAAATATTTGGTTAAATAAATCATTTGTCACTCAACTCCTCTAGTTGTTTCTATATCTCCACTAAATCCATAGTGGAAATTATATAGGGGGTTTTGATATAGGTCTTGCGCTAGGAATTAATTCAATGGAAAACTTAACTTTCAACTCTATAGGATGTCTAGGTAAATCCCCTAGAAACACATCAATGTATTCTTTCACTACATTCACATCTTTAATTTGAAAATTTCTTCCCTCACCCAAATTATATTGGGTTCTCTTCCTCTCCAAGAATTGAATTCAATAGATATACTGGGGGTTGGTCTAGATAAGAATCATATGGAAAGGTTTCGGCTCTAAAGATAAGAGATTATACACCATTTTAAAAAATTGTAAATTATTTTTTATTAAAATAAATATTTGAATCATAGTTTGATAGAGAATTCATACCAAGAATTATATCAATGTTAGTCATTGGTATGATGACAAGGTTAGAAAACAAAGCACATTTTTGTGTCAAGAGGTGGAATAGTTGAAATGCCTTTGTTGCAATGATGCATCCCTTTAGATTTTTGACTGATTAATCCTTTATTGAATTAAATTGGACATGTCTATTTTTTTTGGAAAACTGGGAAGATATAAATGAATACAAGGATCCAGAATCAAATAATGTGTTGGCTAAGTTTGAGTAAACAATTAAACAACCCACCACCACATCATTAAGAACATCAAATTATGCAGTTTTAATTGCATAAGCTCTCCCTGGATATCTTGGCCTTTTCATATTCAAGTTTACTTGAAGCTTAGGATAATAATTTTCATTGTTTCCCATATCTCTAAAATTGTATCATTGAATATCATCAAATTGTTTCTTCCCCTTGAATTCATTAGATAGATGCCTCTTTTCTCTAAACTTATAGTAGACTCCTGTGCCTTTCAAGCATTTCTCGAGGTGATTCATTCCATTTTTCTCGCATAATGGTTATTTCTTTGTTCCATTGTTCTTATTTAGAACTTCACCTTTCCCTTGGTTATTAGTGTACCTTTTCTTATCTTGGTTTCCCGTGAAAAAATATTATCAATCCAATTCATTTTCTATTTTGATGGCACATGATATAATTTCATCATATGTTGAATTTTTTTGAGAAGAATGTTCCCTTCGATGTCATGGGTTAAGACCTTCAAAGAAATGATCAATATTGTATGCCAAGTCACGTACGTAATCTATGGAATACCTGGAAATCCTTGTAAAGGTATCCATATACTCTGCAACATTGTCATCTTCCCTTTTCCTTAATCCAAGGAATTTCCTCTTTATTTTAGTTCATTTCTTATGATGGAATTATTTTTAGATGAATATTTCCTTAAAAGTACTCCATTACATATCTTCTATTTATTCTTCCTTTATGGTATTCTTAATCATGGACCACTATTTATCAGCTTCGCCCTTTTGAAAATATACCACCAGTAATACCTTTGAATTTTCATTGCATCTTAATGCCATGAATATTTGTTCAAGGGAATAGATCTGTTTCTCATTAATAAATGGATTAGTAGTCACACTAAAATATGGGGGCTTCTTACACATGAAATGACCCAACACAAGTGTGTAATGGTTATCCATTACAACCTGAGTATGTTGTCCCAATATAGTCATGATCTGATCTACTCCAACATTGTCTGTGCTGACTTGCTTTGTGGGGAGATCCCTACATTGTCCAAGAGTATTGATTCCCCTTCTTCCATTAGAATCCATTTCTAAATAATGGAACACACTAGATTAGGGTATTAATATTAATGTATAATCTTAACTTAACAAAATACATAGCATAAATTGAGATCTTATGCTTGACTACTACCATAATAAGGAAAAATGGTTTCTTTGAGAAATAATTTACATTTAAATCCTTCATACTAGCTTGTAATGAAAAAATGAATTATCCTAAGAATATCCCCCAGGAGTTTCAGAACCAAGAGTGAAACAAGGCTCATTTCCATCTACCAGGATTCCACGGGTCAGGCCTGAAACTCCATGTCGGAGCTTTCACTCCTATGTAGGTCTGTTCCAGAGACACTTCTACCTGCTCGTATCCATAATGGGATGTTTTTTCTAGAAATATTCACATAATATATTCCTTACTAAAATACCAGTACGTTCTTGTACGTTTACCCTCAAATACTACCACATGGATTTGTTCCCTCCTATACATTTCTTACTATAACTTCCATGATTTCTACTAAACATCTTCTGATACCAAGTGTAACACCCCAACACATCTAGACTAGAGTCGGTGCATTACATGTTATATTATCATGGTTAGAAGGAATGAAAATACTATGGGAATGATCAGTTCAGTAGTCTTAAATAAACTAGATTCAGATATGTAACTCAAAATACATTGGAAAAGGTTTCAAAATACAATATATAACAAAAACTAAAAACTATATCCACAAGAACTGAATAAATGAACTCCTCTTCATCACCTATTGAAGGTAGAAAATGAAAAGGGTGGGATAAAATGCTCAGTAAGGGTTAAAAATAGTATAATCATGAATCAATAATAACTAAAACATAAACGATTTGACATAGTCAACATGTCATGGTGAATAAATGAAAGACTCACGCTATTAATAAATTGAGATTGAAACTGCATCCATAGATTTTTCCATAGTGAAAACCTCATGGATAATAATAACTAATAATTAATAAAAGGAATTTTTATTAATTGTATTTCACAAATATGGAACATGATACCATAATACACTAAAAATGGTTTATTTCAGTGGGTAGAAACATGTCTGGTTTTTGAAAACAAACATGAAGGTTTTGTCACCAACTGATTTGTCTCATGAGACATGTCGATGCATCGACAGGCTATAGCGGGACCCACCAACCACCTCAAGTCCAAATCATTATTTATACATTGATTTAATAAAATATCAATATTCATTTTCAACTTCTATATAGATTATAGAATTCATATTCATCAATATTTCCATAGTTAAAATAACATTCCAATTATACACCATCTATAAAATGGTATACGGTTTAGAAAATAATCATATCCATGATAGGAGATTGTGTATATTTAATATAAATATAATTTCAAATGAAAAGTGATCTCAAATGGGATGTAGGTACACCACATATGTATTATTAGGTGCACAATACAAATTTAGTCACAACAAAAATGTTACTTGAGACAAAGTCCCTTACCAAAATGTAATCGGTCAGATCATATGACCAGAACACAATAATGATCAAATGAATCATTTAATACAATGAATAAATATATAATCATGTTATTATATATAAAATTAAAGCACACATATTCTACATACAAGAAATAATTGGAAAACAATGGAAATATCACAGAAATGAAAGTGATATGAAGAACCCCTTACCTTATAATAAAGTGTGTTCTTCGTTTGTTTTAGTGACCTGAATTATAAAATTTTGATTAATTAATTAATAATTCAATAAACTCTTATACATGTAATTGATTTATTATTTCCCTATTATGTTTATTCAATTAACTTTTTATGGGTTTATAATGATCATGTTTATTGTTTTGGAAGAATTTTCTTCTGTGGTTTACATGATTCGTTTACTTGTATTCAAGAATGGATGTTTGTTTGAAATGTGGTAAAACATACATAATTTTTAATATATATTAATAGTGAAATTAAAGGTATATAAATTATCTTATAATGTTTCTGGGTTATATACTTGAGGATTAATCATTAGATAAAAGTTGTTGATAAACGCTTGGATTTAGCTTGGCGGTTTTGTGCACAATGAACTTGTTTTGTATTATTATTAAATATTATGAGTGTTTTGGGATTCTAGAATGTTAATGAAATTAAATAAATATATTATGATTTTTTTCAACTATAAAAATGGTTTCATGATCAGAATTTAAGATCCTAACAAAAATTTTGAACCTTTCGTCCTTGAATGCGATAAATTAACACATCTCGGATGATGTTTTCCTTTTTTAGTATAAGAGGAGGGGGAAAAAGAGATGATCATGAAATATTAAATTATAATAATAAAATTCCAGTTCATTTAAGGTACTATAATTATCATATAATTTTGATGAGGTAATAGTAGGAAAGAAGTATAAACGAAATGAACTCTGAATAGAAGAAAAATTGAGAAATCTCTCACAAAAATTTGGCAACCTACCGTCGTCAATTAAATTTTTATAAAATAGATTGATGAGATAAAGGGGGTAAATCATTAGTCATAAATAAAATGTGATGTACGGGTAATATGGAATTACATATCTCAACATAATCCAATTTAAAATAAAATAGAATACATAAATGAAAGATTTATTAAAATAGAAGGGTGGTTGATTCTCTTACATTGTAGAGTAACTACCAAAACGTGAAGGTTGGGACCCTGGAGGTTTGAGGTCACCATGGGAGGAATCCTAGGGAGGTAATACTACCAAAGATTCGTGGATAATGATTTTGGAATGAAGTTAAACGAATGCGGATGAGTGGGTATTTATTGTAATTAAGAGGGAGTTTTTTATTAATTAAAAGGGACACCTCATTTGTGGTTCTTGAAAAACCATGGTCTTACCCAAGGTATTTTCCCATGGTTCTAGACACATGGGACACCTCATGTCATATGTTAATGTACCTAAGTCTATCATATGTTTATATTAAATTATTATCTCATTAAGATTTCGTTAAACTACTGAAGAATCAAAACTCTATATTTTACTATTCCCAAAAAAATCAAGTATTTTAGAAAAATCCCAAAAATTACGCCTAAATTTTTTTTATGTGTAGAATTTAAAAATGAAATAAAATTTTTGACAATCATTATCTATGTATTTTAAATTTATATTTTAAATAAAATCATAATTTATTCGAAAAATATCAATTTTAATGGTAAAAATAGTTTTATATCATATTGAAAAAATAATTAAGATCTCATTATCTTATTACCTTAAGAAAATAAAATATTATCATTATTTAATACTCCTAAAGGTCATATTACTATTCATATTACTATTTATAAGGGTATGTTACTATTCATCAAAAAATAATTTTGGTTCTATCATACTCTAAATGAATTACTGGTCACAACTCCAGATGAATGTTTTTCAAAATTCAATACATAGAAGTGGAAAATTTAGGTTTAATGGCTAGGTTATGAATATATCCTAAATAACCAATAATTGTTACAAAGGAACAAAATGATTTTTGAAATATAGTTTATGAATAGGATGTTTTTAAGGGAAGAATACCATAAAATTTTTGGGGTGTAATACTAACTCTCTTAACTTTGAGGGGAGAGATGTTTTTATGGGATGATGAATGAAAGGAGAGATTTAAAGAGTTAATGTAGAGGCTAATCATTGGACATATTCTCACATTATCCATCAGTAGGGAAGGATTTTTTATCTATAGTGATGCATCCAAAAATAGGAATGGGTGTGTTTTCATGGACTATTACAATGTGATAACCTATCTATCAGACCAATTAAAGACCCTTTAATAGAACTACACAACACATGATTTATAATTTGATTTAGTGATCCTCACATTGATGATTTGAAAAAAATTTATCTATTGGGAGAATTATGAATTATATATGGATCATAAAATCTTCCTGTATATATATACACAAAAGAACCAAATATACACAAACAAAGGTGTTTAGAGTTAATCAAGGATTATGATTGTCTAATACATTACCATATTGTTAATGTGAAATGATTTATAGTTTCTATGTGTAGAAAGGATCCCAACACCCTATTCATGATGATTATTCAAATGGAACCAATCGTCTGGGAAATGGAAAGGATGGACGTGAGAATAATAAGATGAACTTCATCACACCTTCCTCAAATAACTTATTGTAGGGTCCTGATGAATCCGAAAAAGAGTATGAGAATCCCCTTAATTCAAGAGAGGATTCTACCCTATTTATTTCCAGGAATTGGACCAAAATGTGGCCTATACTCAAGATTGGAAAAGGACCCATCAGTCCGCAGACCGGTCTAGTGTTAATGGTATGCGGCCAGTTCAGTAAGCCACCCCATGCCACGAACATTGTCGTTCTCCAAACATAGGCGGGGACCATCCGCGGGAGCGAAGCAGGACGGGCGTCAGGCCTATCCACTATCACGAACTTCCCCATCCGCGAAGTGGGCCGACCACCCCAAGCCCCGTATATTGTCATTCGCGGAAGAGAGGCGGATCTCTACGCAGCCGCGAATCATCAACTTGGTTCGCGGGTGAGGTGCACTCAATTCCCCCCCGCAAGTTGCGGATTGACCAAGTCACCAGTAAACCGGGTTTCTGATCATGGGCCTCCGCAAAAGGTTTCAAATGATCACAAATACATTTCTCCCCCTCTATAAAAGGACATCGAGGGGGATAAGAAATGGATTGATCAGAATAGGGTGGAAGGATTTCGAGGGAATGAAATTATGATTTCGCAAACAGTGAAGTTCCAATTCGAAAACCATAGCAGGTATTAAATTGGAAATCAATTAATAAGGAATCGGAAAATGCATAGCAAATTGGTGAACCGTGAACTTAAAATAAAATGAAAAAGAAGGCCACGAGCCATGGCCCCTCTGCAGATGTACTCCCTGTGGACCAGGGGGTCTATGCCGTTTTTTTGATCTGACTCACTGCGTAGCACCCCCCTACATGGGAGAATCCCTAACCGATGAACCCCCGATCAGCGTCGCCACGAGCCGTCGTTGCTTACGTGGACTCCGCCACATACCAACCTGGTACACGGGCCAAACCCGAATCTTTGTACCACCCTGGTACAAGGGATGACTATCAGTTCGTATACCACCCTGGTACGCGGATAACCTCTTCAGCCACGTAGCACCCCCTATGCGAAGGGCGCCACTCCACATACACCCATGTGGCCCGCCAACTCCTTCGGTGTTCCCATTCCCCGAGTTAGAGAAAATCCTTCCAATCTAGCCTAATCCTTCACAATCCCTTCACTAGTCTATTCATCGACCCTGAGACAAGGCCCCTATTGAATCCACCAGATCTGTATGATTCAATCTTCACGTGCATCAGCGCACTTCATTGAGTTCACATAACCACGGTAGGTGAGGGCAAAGGGGTTTCTCCAGTCCTTGAGCGGCCTTCCAAATAATTCCTGGTTTCACATACCCATGGTAATGCAGGGTCCAACCCCAGGAGTCCCCTTTCTGCCTCTCCACATGCAAGGAGTTGGGGACACCCCTTGCGTTTCCTATCGATGCCAACAGTGAGTAATTATACCCTATTCTGAGGGTGACACGGAAGCCTCCTTGGTGTATGCCCCTGGACTTTCTTGCAAGAGGTAGCACCCATGAACCTTCGTACTTCCCTGATTCCAAAGAAAAAATTGGGGATATGGACATGGTAGTAACCTTTACCTCTCCCGCTACGCTATGTCACCATTTGGCGTCCATCCTGGAATAAGTCCCAATCTCCATTTCTCTGGGCTGGTCCATCCGTATGCCACACTCTGCATCCCATGAATGCACCTTTCGTGACGTGATAGTCAGGTCTCTGCTGCCTCTTGTTTCTCACACCGATCATGGATCACGTGGGCTATGAGTAAGCACCGACCCCGGCCACAAACTCCAAACTACGTGGAATTTGATTCTTGTCTCCTAGGAGGGGTACACAGGAATCCTCCTAGAGGTTCAATCCCAACAACAGGTCGTTCCACCTCCTTTACGTCAGTTTTCTCAGAACTATGTGGACTTTGATCCATGTCTCCTAGGCGGGGTATGTAGGAAGCCTCACCAAGGATCAAGCCCTATAATCAGTCGTTCCAACTTTCCTCATGTCATTTTTCTCTGAACTACTTGGACTTTGATCCCTGTCTCCTAGGCGGGGTACGTAGGACGTCTCCTCGAGGTTCAAGCCCAAAAACCGGTTGTTCTGAACTTCTTTACATCGGTTTTCACTGAACTATGTGGACTTTGATCCCTATCTCCAAGGAATGGTACGTAGAAAGCCTCCACGAGGTTAAACCAGCACCATCTCAATGGGTTCAAACTCCATAGAGTCATTAATCCAATGAGGGATGGTAAACCTCAGGCCTAAATGATTCTGAATCCCTGTATTTAGCTAACTGTTTCCAACCAGAAGAAATCTATGGATACTTTTCATGGGTAAAAACCAAAGATTCAAGAATATATGAATGTGTCTTAAATCAATGAGAGAGTCCGAGAACAGGCAATAATTCCCCCCTAAATGGGTGCGATGAGCACGACTTCCCATCATCTCAACCAATGTGAGTTCTTATGAATCTATGGCCAAATCACCCAGGGAACGCCTACCTTTGGAAAGTTGGTCCACATATCATTGGATATGGAACCATTGGGCGTTTTGAAATGAAGATTGATATACCCAACATTAGCGATTGAGAAGGGCTCAGCCCTCCGTCAGATCAACCGTCGGGCGCATTGGACCACTCCATCCGATTTGTTACGAAACAAAAGATGGAGAAACTGATATGAATCTTTAACCAAGAATGACGGATTTAACCTAATCTCACTATGTTCTTATTTATACTCACAAGGAGGTACAAGAAAGGTCATTAATTACACATCGGGTCATGATATGCTGCTTTGACGGGTTTGCTGTTTGTATTTGTTAAAATATTTCACAGGTACCACTCAGAACTACCATAGATCCATTGGCATCACGAAGGAACGCAAAGGTGCATGCTTCAAGATACGAAATGACTGGACTTCCCCACCAATGAAAGACCCCATCACTGACTCAACGTCTTCAACGCTGGGTCTCAGATGCATTGATCCGTGAGTACCACTTGAAGGGTACTCTCTTAATGGTGGAGGCATCCATGCACGCCCTCCAATCCGCCCTGACCCACTGGTCACCTGCCCAGTATTTTCCGTGAATATAGAACCAGCAGCTCTTATTGCTATCTCAAACCGTTTCGGGAGTCCATCTTGGGAATGGGACAACACGTACCTCCCTTATACTAGGTAGGCGGATGAGGTCGACACTGAGGACTTCATCCCCGCTGAACGGGGGTTCTGCTCTAAGGACCCCGCCGGAAGACGTCGTCATAGTTACGCCATGACTAAATATCCTCACACTAAGGAGGAATTTTTCCCAAGGATTCAAGCCCACTCTCCTTGAGCTCCAACCCCTCGGACTGCCCAAAAAGGGAGGTAAACATACAACCAGGGACCAGTCATCACCCTTGTCCCAAAGGAGGATCTCTACAGCCCAGTCACGGAGACGTATCACGAACAGACACATAAATCCGTTCACTCCTCCAAGGTCCGCAATCCAGACATGGAGGCATCATACGAGTAGGCGTGCATCCCCGCCAAGATCTATTAATCCCATCACTCACACAGGATGGAACCTACCCAGTAGACACCTTTCCCTACCTAGGGTCGTGAAGCCCACCAACCAGACATCATGGCGACCCAGTACCTGCAGGACCATCTCTTATAAGATGCTCCTGACACCTACCATCCTGATATACTGGCGATCAACAAACCCTGCAATCCAGATGTGGCAGCAATTAATAGGGAGACACATCTCCCTGCCAACAAAGGCCACTGACACGATACTGTAGGGAATCAACACATGCAGGGTCAGCTCCATATGGATGCAAGTAAAGGCTGCCATCTCGATGTGGAGGAAAATAGAGAGATAACCCAGAATATCCTGAATAGAGGCAGATTCGTTCACCTGCCCCAACACAAGAGAATTGTCAGAACCCACTGACCACAAGAGGACTGGAGTAGGATATTCCTACTCCGATTCTAGAATGGGCCTTCATAACTGTTCCAACCAATGATGTCTCTCCTCATATCCTGAAAATGATATAGGAGCAGGTATCGATCCCAGATCATATCTTGCAGACTTTCCAGAATATAATTGCATCAACGGAAACAGCAAGGACTCAGGCTTGTGGGCCCATCTCCCCAATTCAGGTTACTCATCTAAGAGATGAGATGTCCACCTCGGATTAGATCTTCATCCCTTCTTATGTCCATGAGGGTCGTCGGCCATACTCTGTGACACAAGGGAAACCATATTGATCAGCTTCACTCGTTCCAACTGGGGGACACCCGTCCATCACAGTGGATTCTATAGAGAAGGAATATATCCCTACTATAAGTCTATATGTTCGTTGACATATCCCGGAAGCATCATGGGACCCAATTAGAAAGGGACCCAAAGATGAAGGCCTTTACCAACAGCAGACGGTCCCCGCTGCCCACAAGAAAGCACCTCGAATGTGCCGAAGGCAGCTGGAAAATAAAGAGCTGGTTCATGACTCCGCTATGTGGGAAGCTGGGCTTCCCAATGCCGCTAAGAACATATCAAAGGCTCAGAACCCTGCCCACCCATTACCATATTATGGGAGTGGCAGTAGCAGTTGTGAAGGTCCTCCCCGTAATGTCTCTACCAGTAGCTCTGAAGGACCTCCACAGAGAACCCGCATGGGCCTCCCCCACATGCATATAATGATCGATCACAAGAGATTCTATCATGATTCAAGTCACGGAAGCCCTCCCAGTGACCAGAAGATTAAGCGACAATAATTCCCTTCACTTTTTGCAGTCCACCCTGAAGGTCCTCCCCAGGGTATACACTACAAACACTCGCCGTGCAGTGGGACCACAGATTATGATAGTATTCCTTGCTATCGTAGTCACAACTATGGAGGCCCTCCCCATAGTGACGTCTCATCACGACAATAAGTCCCTCCGATGTCGTGGCCTACCCTGAAATCCCAGGGGTTACATTGCAAGGAAACTTCGCTTATCTAGGCATCATATCACGATGGTAGTCCTCACCACCATGATAATGGAGGTCCTCCTTATAGAGACGTTAAGCAATGAGAAGTCCCTCCACTCGGTGCGGTATATTCAAAGGCCCTCCCTAGGGTGTACCTCACTAATATTCTCCCTATAGAAGCTGTGATGGTAGTCCTCACCATTGTGGCAGGTGTGATGGTAGTCCTCGCCACCATGGCCACCATTGCAAAGGTCCTCCCCAGGATAAACATCGAACGAAAAACCATGATGTTCATCTTAACCACGATGGTAGTTGTTGCGAAGGCCATCCCCGCAACAATGCTACGTAGCTAGAAGGTCCTCCCCTCGCTGCGATATTCCGTGGAGGTCCTCCCTAGAGTATTCACTGCAAAAGTCCACTATGCAGTGAGGTGTCAAGTACAAATGGAATCCCTCACCATTAAAACACAGATAGTGGAGGCCCTACCCACCTAGACACCGATCAACGAGAAGGACCTCCCCTCATTGCGGTACATTTGGAAGGCCCTCCCCAGGGTGTACACTGCAAGTTTTCTCCCTACGGAAGCTATAATGGTAGTCCATGACTTTGCGGCCGCCATTACGAAGGTCCTCCCTACAGTGACATATCATATCGACAAGAAATTCCTCCCCTACAAAATAAAGCACAGAAAAACCCATCGTATGTCATGGAACTCAGAAGGACAGGATCAAGAATGTCGGATTCCCAGCTAGTCGCCAACGACACACTTCACCAATCAAGAGACGGTCTGAGGCCACGTTCATCTTCGGAACCACCTCAGAATCACCCACATGATGATTAAATACCTACCGGCCCCACTTCCTCCGACCACACTATCGGTGAGCATCTCATTTGGGCCGACAAGGTAGAGGAATCACTAGCGGAGGAGTATGCCGGCATGTTTCACCTGATGAAATGAATTGCCAGAGATGATATACCAGTTATGTTTTGGCTCACGACCACCTCGTAATTCAATATACATGTAATGTTGTCAGATGAATGTGCACATGACATCCGCTCCAATATATGGACAACCCTCCACCAGCTGAAATCAAGGTTTCTGACCTATGATGGGTATGTAGACCATGTCAAGACAATATGACACCTGCTAAGTCACATCGTCCTAGAAGCTCTTCCATTATCATGACAACCGTGACCCGAGAGGCGTAATGGAAACATTGAGATAGCCTGCCTCAATGCACTTCACCAGTTGCGCCACCTCATTGGTGATGATCCGATGGGATTCCATATCAGAGGATGGGGAGAACATGGAGCTCTACATTTCACTCCGCTCCCCACCAAGAAGAACCCATTCGGTGTGATATCTTGCAATGCCATCACGTCAAGACAACGATCGAGTGGTCTCCCTGTTCGCAAAAGGTGACACGCCCAACAAAGAAAGGCCTAGAGTAAGTCCCAGCAGCGTCAGGCCCGACTGGAATGAGCCATTCTCAAACTCCTAAATCAGGCCTCTCACATAAGAGAGGACAATCAGCTGTCATTGCTTTCCTCCCCAGAGGGGATTGATTCACAGGTGAACTCGGCATCAAATCCAGTTCACCCAGGAATGGGGGCGCATAAGATCAGGCAGGTAGGGATAGCAGCAACCGCTGCCGCATTTTAGGGTCAACCCCATTCTGCAGGTCTGGTAGCATTTTTAACAATAAATGCCCCCGTAAGACCAAAAATTATGGTAAAAGACTTAACGTCCAAGGAATGGGGCCAACCCCTTCCCATAGGGATGGGGGCATTTTTAACACTTCAACAACAACCTCCCCCATGGGAATAAGAATTCTCTCGTCTAGGGAGGACTATCAGAAGAGGAGGTTCATGCCCAATCCTGTCTTTTGAATCGCCATCCCCTACAATGGGGAGGCATACCGTGAGGTCACATCAAGGAACTCTCCACGTCTTCCTTCGTCAAGGAGTCTGAAAGCAATATTGGGACAGTAAAGGGAGGACCAGTAAAAGGGGCGAGAGATCCAATCCCTATTTGGAAGATGAAATCAACTCCACCCTGTGATATGAATCAATAAATTACATAGAATTGAACCCCACTGGTGACACTAGAGATGATGCAAATTTGGATGGATCGGGAGACAATGCTTCAAGTCAGGCAGTGAATCACAATGAACCACAAGGTGTGTACACCCGTAACCTTAGGGTTGCCCTAAATATGGGCACCCATCCATCTAACCATCATCTTCTTACCCTGCGAGCTCCTAATAAGGATAAGAACAAAGGAATGATTACCCTTAACCCACCTCATTCCCTTGATAAAAACTGTCCACTTACGCTTGAAGTGATATTACCTCAACAGGAAGAGGAAATGAAATAATTTAGGATGTTTAACAATGTGATACCCCAGAGGAACCGTCTTATTGAATGTGCTTCCCAAGAAGAGAGACACCATGCAATCCAAGAAAGTGCACCTCAAAGACCCAGGTTTTCCCCACCCAATGAGGAACCTGGTCCATCCAACTACCTGAACATGGATTCATCTGAATACAAATACTTCCCTCCACTCAGGAATCAATCAGAGCGAGTAAGTATGAACCCTCTGAAGGTGTCACAGACGGCATATGCACCCTTGGGTCCAGTTGAGTCGGATCCTCAAGTAATGCCTCGGGCTACACCTACCCAAGACCGGGCCCTACATGATGTAAACCACGGACTCTCCAGCACCATCGAGGAACTGAAAATTCTATTGGAATCAATATAAGGTTGATGCCATCCCATATAGCCAGAATAAAAGCCCTACCATGATTGGGAGAGCAACACACCACCCCGATCTCATTTTGGGATCCATTTATTCTTTATTTTTAATGGATCAGGCGATCCGGAAGAGCATTTGATGCACTACGCGTCTTATTGAGATTCGAGGATGGGAACTCTGGAACAACAAGAAGCAGTCAAACTAAGATGCTTCGTGTGGACCTTGAAAGGGTCTGCCTTCGTCTGGTATACGAATCTACTAGATCCGTTTATAAAGAGCTGGGAAGACCTTCAGCAGCACTTCCAGTTCCACATCTTCTCAATGCTGCCTAAAACAAAAGTCAGCAACCAAATAAATTGCAAACAGAGGTAGAACGAGAGGGTCTCGGATTTCATCACCAGATGGAAGGGTCTAACCTACTCACTGAACAAGCCAATGACCCATGATGAGATGGTTTCCATATGCATCGATAACCTTCGAAATGTGCTACGATCACTGCTCATACCAGTGGAGTGCACCACTAGCTTCTGCAATCTCTCTTCCATTTCCCAGAGAATTGAAAACTCCATGCAGCAGACCAATCTAAAGTCTCGAATAGCCTCACAGGCTCCTGCAAAAAGAACAGTTAGAGCTAAAGCTTCCTTTGTCATGCTCAAGCCTTCCCCTACGCCCACTACACTGCCTAGGCCTCCACCATATCATCAAGGGCCCCCTATATATCAGTGGTCGCCTCCACCCAAGCGGAACGATCATAGATGATCGAAGAGGAACCAGTTCGAGGAACCGATACAAAAATTATACTCATTCCCAGAGGACCAATTCCCTAACTACGTCATCGCCGCCATGAATTGCAACTTTCTCTACCTCCCGGAGCCAAGGAATCCCGAAGAAGTCTTCCTTAATTATAGGCATTCTTACTTTCCCTACAATTGAATGTTGGGTCATAGTATCCAGGAATTCTTCGTCTTCAAAGTCCTCCTACAAAGGATGGTAGTCTCCAGGAAGGTCGAGCTGAGACCACCCAAAGAACATATAAGGTATATTTCTACCACTGAATCCAACAATGGGGAGGGGTGGCAGGAAATCATCAGTAAGAAGGGGCAGAAATATGATGGTTGGGTGACTCGGAAGACTGTCAATCGAGCTCAGGGCATACTCGGAGCTCAATTACAGCAGCCGGTGTTGCCGCCAATAGCCCCTTCAGCCTCACAACCCTCTACAAGCCGATCATCTAGGCATAATTGAAAAGGGAGGGGACAAGCGCAAGAGGAGCAGTCTGCAATGTGGCTTAACTTTTCCCTGACACTGTCAGATTTTATGCCCCCAAACTTGGCGCCACGGGCACCGACCCACCAAACGACACCATCAGAGACAACCGACCAGGTTGATCTGTCACAGGATGACGAGTTAATCTTTGGTTCCATCAACGTCATCCACCTAATGGAATCGTTACCTGATGAAGGGTATGTTTGAAAACCCGAGTTCCCTTCGCAAGGGGTTGGGAGGAGGAATTGAAGAAGCATGGGATACCATGGGAGACACAGTCGCGGTCGGAACCAAACCTATGGTTTTACCCTGACCCAAACCGTTAATATCATGGAAAACCATGGGAGAGACCTTCAACGGACTCAACAAGAGAGAGAATTTCTCTCCTCCTCTGCAAGCAGTCACTATAGCCCCGTCATTCTACGGTACCCATCAGAGGAGGAACAATTGTCTAGCCGCCTAGGGCGCTCAAATAGATTGGCTGGGCCGAGTCCCCAGATATTGGGAACACCATCGACCTCCGACCCCGTGGATGGTCCCTCCTCATCACGTACTCGAACTCCCATGTTTCCTGCTAATACTCTCCCACCAATAGAAAATCCCTGACCGTTGGAGCATAAATATGATATATTCAAGAAGTTAGCATCAATACCATCCAAAAAATCAATCCTGGACACCCTAAGTTTGTCAGAAGATCTCAGGGAGGTGCTTGTAGAATCCTTCATCAGTCCCCAGGAGTTATAGGCGGAGGTAGCCGCCGCCGAGATTTACCAGACGGAGACAAGCCCAGCTAAGTGCAATGTTGTGATTTCCTTCACCGATCAGGATGAAGATTCCATCATGCAAGGACACATCAAACCACTATAATTTTTTGGTACATTAAATGATGTCGAGATCCAGAATGTATTTTTTGACAATGACTCTGGAGATAACATCCTTCCCCTATAGACACTTAGTATGTTGGGATACAGTGAGGTTCATCTAATACACTCATCCACAATGTTGTTGGGTTATGACAAGAGTGAACAGAACCCAATGGGACAAATCAAGAAAAAAAATATTATGGAAACCTTGTGTCCTACTTGGAATTCCTGGTGGTCTGGAAGAACACAACATTCAATGCTCTTATGGGAAGGTAGTGGCTCCATAAGCACATGGACAATCCTTAATCCTACCACTAGGGTATTAAGTATTTCTTCAACGGACAAAGTGGGATTGTTCATGCTGATAATACCCCTTTCGAGCTCTGTGAGTCACACTACATTGACGCCGAGTTCTATTACCAAAAGATGAAGAAGCCTTCGGTCGATGGTGTTGACTGGATCTCTGCTCCAAATGGTCTAGAAATGGATCTTGATGATCCACTTAGGAATCTTGGATGTGACTACGTACTACCCATCAAACACATTTATAATTGATATTCAATCATGGACACACACTGAACTGTCCTCATGACTTCAGTTATAACGGTCGAGCGTGACAATGAAAAAATGACCGCAAACCCTCCATTTGGGGGAGAATACTTGTGCGGGGATGCCAATGATGTCTGGCCTCCAGACTCCCAAGAACACATTCCAGGAATTCCCCCTCCCTTGTTGGATCAAGAGGATGAGGATGTGGGGGAAGAAGTGGAGGAAGAACTCATGGATGCACCTCCCGCATTTGAGGAAGGTATTTCCACTACTATAGACGATCTCAATGAAATAAACCTGGGTATCGAGGAAGACCCGAGGCCCACTCTCATTAGTACATCCATGTCTCCGGAGGAGCATGAGGTATATACCACTTTCTTGAGGCAACATCAGGAGGTTTTTTCCAGGAATTACATAGAAATGCTGGGACTCGATCCCGAAGTGGCAATGCACCACTTAGTTCTTCTAGAAGACTATCAGGACTATACACAAGCTGCGAGAATGATGCACCCCAAACATGCGGCCAGAGTATAAGATGAAGTCGACATGCTAATTAAAGTAGGCTTCATTTGGGATGTCCAATACCCATCTGGTAAGCCAACATTATCCCCGTGAAGAAAATGAATAGAAAAATCCGCGTCTGCATCGATTTCAGAGATCTCATCTGGAATTTTTCGAAACATGATGTCATGGTCCCGATCAAAAAGATATTAATTGATGCAATGGAAGCGTATGAGGCTCGATCCTTCATGGACAGATATTCTAGGTATAATAAAATCTGGAAGGCCTGAGAAGATGAAGAAGCCAAAGCCTTCAGGGCCCCTCAAGGAGTATTTTGTTACAGGATCATGACCTTTGGTCTCATGAATGCTGGTGCCACATATCAACACATCATGCATCATATCATTAAACCATTCTTGGGGAGATTCATAGAATTCTACATGGATGAATTGGTGGTTAAATCAAGACAGCGCTCAGATCACCTGTCAAACCTTGAAACCGTCTTTGACAAACTTCGACAACATAGCCTGAATATGAATCAATTTAAATGCGCCTTCGGGTTTATCTCAGGGAAATTCATTGGCTTCGGTGTAAGTCATCATGGAATCGAAGTTGACAATGAAAAGGAAATGGATATCCTTAGCCTGCCCCCTCCCCGCAATCTCACTGAGTTCAAAGGATTCCAAGGACACCTGGACTACATTAGGTGGTTCATAGCCACCCTGGTGGGAAAGTGATTACTCTTCACCAGGTTGATGAAAAAGGGGGTTAAGTACCAATGGAAAGATGATTTACAAGAGGAATTAGACAGCCCAAAGAAGTACATCTTAATACCACCAGTGCTCATGCCCCTAGTTGAAGGGAATCCTCTTATCCTATACGTGACAGCCCTAGAGCGATCACTAGGAGCCTTCCTCGCAAAAAAAATGATGTCAGTAGTAAAAACATTCTATATTACCATAGTCGAACCATTATCGATGCTGCAACATGATAATCAAACATCGAGAAGTTTTTTTTGGACTTGGTCTTCGCAGTTAAAAAATTGAGACATTATCTGCAGCATCATGAAGTCCAGTTGGTCTCGCGTAGTAACCAGCTCAAGTACATCCTCTGCCTCCCAATGTTAACCAGGCGCCTATCATGATGGGTAGTCATCTTGCAACAGTTTGACATCCATTTTGTGCCTCAAAAATCCATCCAAGGCCTTGCATTAGCAAATTTTCCGGCACAGCACCCCTTGACAGGGAACACCACACTAGATGTCGAGCTACCTGATGAAGACATCTCCTTTATTCAAGAGGAGTTCCCAACATGGGAAATGTACTTCGATGGAACATCCCATATCCTAACCAGAAAGAGGATGGAGGATCCCAAATTTAACAAGGTGGGTCTGGGGATAATACTTATGACCCCAGAAAAGGCAGTCTTCCCATATTCCTTCCTCGTGTCAGAAGGATGTACGAACAATGAGGTGGAGTATCAAGCCCTCATTACAGGCATGGAGCATGCACTCTAGGCACAAGTACAACATTTTAAGGTAAAAGGTGACTTGGAAATGGTCATCAAGAAGGTCAATGATGACAATGATATTAAAAAGGAGGAGTTGATTTCCCTGTTTGACCATGTCTGAGGGTTAATGGCGGAATTCTCCACATAACCAACATTGTCCTATATTCCCTGGTCTCAAAATGCCCAGGCCGATGCACTTGCTAATGCGGCCACGACCCTTGTTGACCCAGACCGTAATGAAACAACCATTAGTATTGCTCTTCATCGAATGGTCTTGCCGTTTGTTCAGGCTAAGATGGAAGAAATCATCGAATTCAGTCCTTCACCTGAGCCATATGATCCCACCACTGGCTGGATGACCCCCATTGCAAACTAGCTTCAAAGGGGAGAATATCCATCAGACAGGGCTGAACGAGAGAAAATACAGAGAAGTGCGATAAACTTTTTCCTATATGATGGCACGAGTCAGCAAGAGGTCCTCTATAAATGAGTCCTCAACAGATTCCTCATCTTATGGATTGATAGAGAAGAAACTGTTGTCGTCATGACTGAATTGAATGACGGATTATGAGGAGAACACCAGTCAGGGAATAAGCTTTCCGATTTGGTTTGAAGGCTTGGGTTCTATAGGCCCACTGTGGCATGAGATTGTGAGCACTTTACCGCAAAATGCCACTCATTCCAAATTCAGCCCAACTTCATACACCAACACCTGGAGTTACGTCATCAAGCTATGTACTCTTGTCCGTTTTCCATTTGGGGAATGGATTTCTGGGGACCATATCCTCCCACCATGTCCAAACAACTGAAGTATATCCTCACAGCAACCAACTTGTTTTCCAATGGGCAGCAGTTTTACCCCTCAAGGAAGTCAGGGAAATAAACATTTTGAGCTTTGTGAAATCCAATATAATCACCATATTTGGAGTACCTCATACCAGACTAACTGATAAAGGCACCAATTTCTACTCTGTTGAATTGGAGAAACGATATCAAGAATATGGTTTCAAGGCTAACAACTCATCCCGCTACCTTGCAGCGGCCAACAGACAGATAGAGGCATTCAAAAAAACCTTGTACAAAATTCTACAGAAAATGGTGAACAAAGAAAAGAAATCATGGCCGGATAAACTTCTTCTTGCATTGTGGGATTATCGAACCACATTATGCACTGCTACTCGGGCTACTCCGTACTCATTGGTATACGGAACTGAAGCAGTCCTGCCCATTGAGCTCTAATTTATGTCACTCCGTGTTTCCATTTGTGATTAGTTATTCAATGATGAGCATTTAGAAAAATTTCTAGGTGAATTGGAACAGTTGTATGAAGAGCGTTTGCAAAATTTTCACCATCTGGAGGTATATCATAACCGGATCGCATGAGCCTTTAATAAAAATGATCATATTCATTCTTTCTTGGAAGTAGAATTTTTGTTGGTTCTTCGGACCCCAATGAAGCCTGGAAAGAAACCTCCAAAGATGGAGCCCATGTGGGAGGGACCATTTGTTATACACAAGGTCTACTCCAACAAATCATATGCCCTAATCTCTATGGATGGGAAATTCATTACCGCTGCTAAAAATTTTAGATTTATGAAGAAGTATTTTGCATAATCAAAAGTTCCTATCGTCTGAGTTACAAGACATTAAATAGCCAAGAGCCTATCATCCGAGCTGTAGGAAATTTAACTGCCAAGCCCCAATGGTCCAAACTCAAAGACCCTAAACTAAGAGTATTTTTTTTCTCACCGCACGATGTTAAAATGCACGGATTTCAGAGAACTACATATGTCTTGATTACTTCCCTTATAGGTTATGTAGCGATGCCAGGATTCTGTATCCCGAAACAGCCATCCCAAAATAAAGATAAAAAAGGCCTTTTTCCCTTGTGTACGGACAGGTCCTGCACGGGGTGTATCCCTTTCAGTGAACTATGTACGGAATTAATCTTTCACTTTTAGGATACGTAGTGACACTAGGATTCAGTATCCTGGCCCCGCCATCCTCAGATAAAGTTAGAAGTTCCTTCTTTTCCCCCCGTGTACATACCATACCCACACAGGGTGTATCCCCTTCTAAATAACTACGTGAGGCTTGATTCCATCCCTCGCAGGATATGTAGTGACACCAGAATTCTACATCCTAGCCCAACCACTCTGGAAAGAAATTACCTCTTCTACCGTGTATGGGCCAACTCTGCACGGAATGTACCTCTCTCAAAGAACTATTTATGGCTTGATTCTTGCCCTCACAGGATACGTAGTGATGCCAAAGTCCCCTATCCTGGTCCCGCTTCCACCAAAGAATGATTAAAAATTCCCTCTTCCTCCATGTACATACTAGACCTGTACGGGGTGTATTCCTCATCTTTACCGCACGAAATTAAACTACACGTATAAGAATTATTAAAAATTCACTTTTCCCCCGAGTACGGACCAGACCTACATAGGGCGAATTATCTTCTAAAGAACTACATATGGCTTGATTCCTGCCCTCGCGGGATACGTAGTAACACAAGGATTCTGTATCATGGCCCAGCCATCCCCAAATAATGTAAAACAATGCCCTTTTCCCTCGTGTATCGACCAAACCTACACGTGGTGTATTCCTCATCCTTAACGCATGAAACTAAAATACAAGGATAAGAAGGATTGAAATTCCCTTTTCCCCCATGGATAGACTAGACCTGCATGGGGTGTATCATCTTCTAAAAAACTGTGTATGGCTTGATTCCGGCCCTTACAGGATATGTAGTGATGCCAGAATTCTACATCCTAGACCATCCACCCCAAATAAGGCTAAAAATACTCCCATCCCCCATACGGGCCAGAACCGAATGAGGTGTATTACCCAAAAAGAACTATGTGAGGCTTGATTCATTCCATCTCAGGATACGTAGTGACACCTGGATCTTACTTCCCAACACATCCACTGATAAAAGAAAACACAAGTATATATACCCCTCCCCCTTACCTTATGACGTTAAACTGCATGGAATCCCATTTTCATGTCAGTTCACCTTCGTCCTAACTGCATGACGTTAAACTGCACGGATTTCGTCACGACACACCCAAGATATATGGTGAAACGAGATGGGAATACCCCTTGCACATTTGGATGCATCCTCTCCATATGTCAGACTCCCCAACCCGGATAATTATGGATCTTCATAACCATTCATGACCATTAGAAGTGGAAAGTTATCGAGCCGTGCAAACCTTTGCATGAATATTCATACCATTCCCTCAGCGGCTGTGCATATTGATAGCCCATGGCCCCTCTACCAAAGGCAACATTTCCTCAGGAGATACTCTTCCTATCTTCGTACGCTCACTGGCCTCAGAGCCCCCATATCATACCTCATGATCCAAGAATTTATGGATCAGTGGTTTAAAATTTCATTCCCCTCCAACATCTAAACGTTTTCAGGGTATCCCTACTTGGTTAGCCTATGTATCCGCCCACGGTTCACATGACGATCTGCATCTGCAAACATCAAGCTACTGCTGGACTACATTAACTCAACGGGCTGTAGCGATGAAGATGTTTCTTGTAAGCTCAGACACCATTATCCCCATATGCTAAACTCTGTGCTATGAGAAATCCTAGATTTTCATAATCATCCATGGCCATCGGATGTGGAAATTCATCGACCCGTGGAAACCTTTGTATGACTATGCTTACCATGCCATCAGCGGCTCTGCATCCTGATAGCCCCTAGCCCATCTACCAAAGGAAATATTTCCTCAAGCAATACTCTTCCTAGCTCCGTATGCTTACTGGCCTCGGATCCCCATACCATATCTCCTTATATGAGAAACCCCAAGGTTACAGTTTTCACCTCCATTCCCTCACACATGTTTAGAGTATACCATAGAATCCTAACTCGATTTCCCTCCAGTAGATTGTAGTGATAGTCACGCAATGTTCCAAATTCTATGACCATTAAACTAAGAGTACTTCAACCTCTCCGTATGACATTAAAATGCATTGAGTAAAGGTGTAACCCATGTGCAAGATAAATTAGTGTTGTGAACTCATCATGTTTTAACATAAATCAGGGATGAACTTCCCTGATATGTCCAGATATTTCCTTACCAAATGATAGACTTCGTGGCCCAGACAATCATGGATCCTCATAATCATTCATGGCCATCAAAAGTGGAAGGTTATCAACTCGTGGACAACTTTTTATGACTATGCATATCACACCCTTAGTGGATCTGCATATTGATATCCCCCGAACCATCTACCAACGACATGATTTCCTCAGGCAACACTATTCCATTCCCCCAACGCTTACTGGCCTCAAAGCCTCCATATCATCTCTCCAGATCCAAGAAGCCCTAGAACCACGATTTACACCATCAACCCCTCTCCATGTCTTGGAAATTTCGAGATGTTCAAGCGAAGTTACATTTTGATCAAGAGTGGCCTTTGCAAATATTTCCATACCACATGATGATTGAAACCGCACGGAACATGTCTTTTCTGCTCGGTGTGAAGCTGCAAAGACCAGGAATTAAACATCCAGGGAAATGCCTCCAAATACAATCATTTTCACAGGTTTGAAAATTCACCATGTCCTCAATGCATGATGTTAAACTGCACATCATCATAAAAAATGCTCCCCATACTCACCACATGATGTTAGACTTCACAGAATTCAAAATTCCCTCTATCCTTGCCGCATAATGTTAAACTTCACGATCGAACCTGTCATGGGTTCAGTCAGGAATGGAGGATTTCTTCTATCCCTTAGTGCACGAGCTAGACCTGCATAATCCACCATCTCACACCAGCATGAGAAGGGATGGATTCACCCATTCCCGAGAAATTTAGCCCTGATGTTTCTATCGTATCCAGACACCATATCCTCATAAATCACACTATGTACCCAGAAGGAGTCGAAACCTTGTAAGCCAGACCTAGTTGTCCCGAATTGCAACTTCCCTAAAGTTTCTCGGCTATCGGTAGAATACAATCATTGACTTAAGGACACCTTTTCATGAATATGCATATCATGACCTCAGCGTCTCTTCATATTGATCTCCCCTGGCCCGTCAACCAAAGAAATGATTTCCTTAGGAAATGCTTCTCTCTGTACATCTCTTGGCCTCAAAGCCCCCAAATCCACCCCAGGATTCGGAAACCCTCTGAGCTACAGTTTACCAACCTCTTTCATAACCCTACATGAATACACTGGAACATCTCTGATGAGATTATTGAGAACCTAGAAAAGTTGTCCCATTTTAATGAATGTCCTAGCTGCACGTCTTTAAACTATTCTAAGCTCCAACCATCCTCTATGCTAACTAAATGCAAAGGAAAGGGACCCTGCATCCACACTCCTGATTAATACAGATATTCCCATACCATTTCAGACATCACACACCCCTTCCAAGCCACCCATAGTGGTTTTCATAATTCTCCTAGCCACCCATGGTGGTTTCCATAAGTTGGACTTCCATGAAGTCCTTAGGCCATCAGAAATGGACAATCATTGACTTAAGGACACCTTTTCACAACTATGCATACCATGCCCCTGGCAGCTCTTCATATTTATCACCTCTAGACCATATAACAAAGTCAAGTCTTCCTTGGGTGATTATTTCCTACCTCTTCACGCCAATAAGGATCACATGACTTTAGACATTCCCTTCATGTCATTCAAATCTAAATATGTTTCCCCCCATGTGCGTCTGAAGGGTATTGAGACATCTTTTAATCAACCAAACCTCATTTGGATCCTCACCCCACCATATCTGGTCAAAGTTGTTCGACCTAAAACATCAATATTGATAGTATTGTCGATGTGACATTAAACCACTCACAAAAAGAGGCGCAAAGCCTGTTAGGCCGAAAACCCGAAAAGGGCGACCTAAGAAAAAGTTGAGACATACACGCTAGGTCCACACCAAATGGGCCAAGGGAAAATTAGGGTATTGACGAAAAAGGAAAAAACTTTAAGGGGGGCGGTGGTTTCTATAAAATCCTAGAAATAGTCAAACTATTCTGGCTGAGTCCCTTAGCTCAGGAAAAATTTCAAGAATTGTCCAATCACTCATCGATTTTCAGGACCACTCTACATCAGAATAGTCTCCCCTTCGTTCTGATCGGACCCCATTCTGATGGGGGGAATTTTTAGGGTCATGAAATATCAGCAATGGAGAATGAGAATCCCATCAACTCAAGAGATGATTAAACCCAATTTCTTTCAAGGAATTGGACTAAAATGTGGACAATACTCAAGATTGGAAAAGGACCCATCGGTCCACAGACCGGTCTAGCATTAATGGTACACGACTGGTTTAGAAATCCACCCCACGCCACGTACGTTTTCATTCATGGAATAGAGGCAGGGACCCTCCGTAGGCACGAAGCAGGACGGGCGCCAGGCTGCTCCACCATCACAAACCGCCCTAGCCACAAAGCACGCTGACCGACCCATGCCACGTACGCTGTCGTTCGCGGAACAGAGGTGAACCCTAGTGCGGCCGCGAAGCATCAACTTGGTTCGCGGATGAGATGCATTCAATGCCCCCTGTGAGTTGCGGATTGACCAAGTCATTTGTAAACCGAGTTTCTGGTCATGGGCCTCTGCAAAAGGTGTCGCATGATCACAGATACATTTCTCCCCCCTCTATTAAAGGACATAGAAGGGGAGAAGAAAGGGATCGATCAGATAATGGGGGAAGGATTTTGAAGGAAGGAGCTTAGGATTTGCAAACTGTGATGTTCCAATTTTCTAACCAGAACAGGTTTGAAACTAGAAACCAATTAATAAGGAACTAAAAAATGCATAAAAAATGGGTGAACCGCAAACATAACATAAAAATAAAAAGAAAACCATGAGCCATGGCCCCTCTACGGATGTTATCCCCACAAAATAGGGGGTCTATTCCTTTTTTTAGATCGGACGCACCGCGTATCACCCCCTTACGCGGGTAAAGCCCGAACCACCGAATCCCCGACTGGCGTTGCCCCGGGCCATCGTTGCTCGCGCGGACTCAGCCACGTACCATCCTGGTATGCAGGATGCCTATCAGTCCGCACACGACACTGGTACGCAGATGGCCTCTCTATCCACGTAGCACCCCCCCTCTACATGAAGGGTGCCACTCCACATACACCCATGTGGCCCGCCAACTCCTTCGTTGTTCTCATTCCCTGAGTCAGATAAAATCCTTCTAATCTGGCCTGATACTTCACAATGCCTTCAGTGGTCTATCGATCAGCCCTGATCCAAGGACCCTAATAAAGCCACTAGATCCATATGATGTAATCTACAGGCGCATGAACACACTTCTTTGAGTTCATATACCCATGGTAGGCAAGGGAAAGAGGGTTGCTCTAGCCCTTGAGTAGTCTTCCAAACCATTCCAGGGATCACATACCCAGGGTAGTGTAGGGTCCGACCCCGGAAGTCCCTTTTCTTCCTCTCCACTTTCCATGAGTGGGGGACCACGCTTTTGTTTCCTTTCAATGCCAGGGGTGAGTAATTATCCCTGCTTCTTAGAGTGACAGGGCAAGCTCCTTCGTGTAATCCCCTAGCCGTTCTTGCAGGAGGTAGAACCCATGAACTTCAGTACTTCACTGGTGCCATGGGCCAAGAGGGGAGATGGACATGGGGGTACCCTTTCCCTCTCCCGCTGCGCTTTGTTTCCATTTATCCTCCATCCTGGAGTAATTCCCAATATCCAAATCTCTAGGCCGCTCCATGCGTAAGCCCCACTCCGCTTCCAACAGATGCACCTTTTGCGACATGATAGTCAGGTCTTTGCTGCCTCTTGTTTCTCACACCGAGCATGACTGACGTGGGCTTAGAGTAAGCACCATCCCAGGCCCCAACCTCTTAACTACGTGGACATTGATCCCAGTATCCAAGGTGGGGTACGTAGGAAGCATTCCTGAGGTTCAAGGACAAAAACATGTTGTTTTAACCTCCTTCATGTCGGGTTTCTCTGATCTACATGGACTTTGATCCCTGTCTCCTAGCCAAGATATGTTGAAAGCCTCCCAAAGATCAAGCCCAATAACTGGTCGTTCCGACCACCTTCACATCAGTTTTCACTAATCTACATGGACATTTACCCCTGTCTCCTAGGTGGGGTAGGTAGGAAGCCTCCTCGAGGTTCATGCCCAACAACCGGTTGTTCCGACCTCTTTCACGTCGGGTTTCTTCAAACTAAATGTACATTGATCACTATATCCAAGGCATGGTATGTAGGAAGCTTTCACAAGGTTCAATCCAACACCATCTCAATGGGTATAAACTCCTCATAGTCATTAATCCAATGAGGGATTGTAAAACTCGGGCCTAAATGATTCTAAATCCCTGTGTTTAGCTGACCATTTCCAACCAGGAGTAATCTGTGGATACTATGCTTGGTTATAAACCAAATATTCATGAACTTATGAATACATATTAAATATATGAGATAGTCTTGGAACAATAAATAATTTCCCCCTAAAAGGATGCGATGAGCCCGACTTCCCATCCTCTCGACCACTGTGAATTTTTAAGCATCGTTGGCCAATTCACCCAGCGAACGCCTGCCTCTGGAAAGCAATACCATGTATTTTTGGATATGGAACCATTGGGAATTTTGAAACAAAGACCGATATAACCAACCTTTACGATTGAGCGGAGCTCAGCCCTCTATGAGATCCACCGTCAGGCACATCGTTCCACTCCATCCGATTTGTTGCGAAACACTTATCAACCATCTATTCTTGTGAATATCATAGAGGCATCAAAAATCTGATAAGTAGGTAATGAAAAATATAAAACATATTCTAGATTTTGGCTTTGAAAAAGATAGATTTATATGTTCTGGAACAAAAATTTTTGTCCGTTCAGAAAACAAACTGAAGAATGAACATCTAGGTGATTTACATAGATGATCCTTCTTTATACATCCTAGAATTATTAAGATGTAATAAGATCTAGAGAAATTTTTTTGGTGGGATCACATGAAAATAAAAATTTCAAAATTTGTGTCTTGGTTATTATAAGGAAAAAAAGTCAATGATGACTGGTAGAAGTATAATTATATGTTAAAAACATTTCCCATACCAGTATGTAAATAGAAAAACATATCAATGGATTTTGTCGTAAGACTCACCAGAAGATCTAAAGGGAAATAACACCATTTGGGTGGTTGTCAATTTCCATAAAAATTAAGTTAATTTCATTTTAATATATTAATATTTATCTTTTCAACAACTCAGTATGATATACCAAACAGAAGTGGTAATACTATAATGAGTACCACTCTACATTATATCTGATTGAGTATGAGTTTTACCTTGAGGTTCCTTTGAAGCCTTCCGTGATTGTTGGATACATAGCTATATTTAAATAGTTATTATCACCCATAGATAGATGTTTAGTCTAAAAGAACCACTAAATATATAGAGGTTATGTTGACATCATGTTTAATGGATTTAAATTGATGTTGGTATCAACACGTTACCCTAATAGTTTTCTCATATTACAACAGTTTCTACACTAGAAATTAAATTGAACCTAATGAGCATCCCTATGGAAAGAGGTTTTAGACTCTAACATGTGTGGATTATGTTTGAGATTGGATTCTATTAGGACCTGATCATTTCCAAGATAATATCGGCAAGTTTCAAACCATTTCACATAAATTAAAATTCTAATAAATTTGACATAAAATCTACATAGACAATCACCTGTGATACCTAGAGTTTGAGGTCAAAGATAAATTATTCCATCGTATACCATCATGGAAGTTTGTTATGATGTTTTGGAAGCAGGTAAAAATAGTCTTAGAAACATCTGTCCCTTTTTATCCTATATTATATCAGATATGTGGCATATGGAATAAAACACCCACCAAACCTATCATAAGTACATGATTTGTTCCATATACCCCTCTTAAGATAGTACATAGAAGACCCCTCAAGTGTAATGAGTCATAATGTTTTACCTTTGAATAATGATAATTAATATGAGGAGTAGAAAGTGACTATCATATATAATATAGAGAATATTCTAGTAAAAAGACAAATCACATAATCAAATTATTATGGAACGACAAAAAATATTAAGAGGTTACATTGGAACTATAAAATGCTAAAAAACAGAGGTACCCTCATCTGTTTTACTGAACGAAATTAAATTTTAATGGAGAATATTTTTAAGGGGGTAAGAATATAAATAACTGTTATTTTATAAACTAAATTCCCTTTTTGAAAGAATAAATTATATTTATGAAATTTAGTTATAGAAAACACACGAACAACATTTCATTTTTTTAATTTTAGATCATCATAAAATATTTCCATAATTTGTATGTCAGGCTTAAAATATTATTAAGCATCATAATCAATGAAAATATAAACTTTCTACATTGACAGTTATGGTTAGTATATTTTAAGGATTATGATATAGTATAATTTACACACATGAACGAAGTGATGGCCTCAACCAGTAGCATTGTACCCCATTAAGCTCATTTATTACAGTTTTTGAGGGAGATAGAATCAATCAGATTTTCCCTTGACTGACACCAAAATGAGAATCAATAATTGAAACATGAGTGAATCCATTTATTTGAGAAGTCCATTATTAAAAATATCTTGGCCCAATCCATTTTCTTTAACCCATCCCATGAAAGTATATCCATCACACACCTTACCCTTGGGGAATATGTTGGTGTAACAGGGTTTTATATATCTAAATACTAGTAATATGAATTTTTATATTTTATATTCTCATGAAATTATTATTATATTTATCCATTCTCCATTAGTACCTCAAATATATATAAATATATTTTTATAAAAATTTCAATAAAATATGATTTTTCTCTGAAGAAGTTAAAATTGTATTTTTAGAAAATTCATACCATCAATTGAAAAACAATATTTGATAAATTGAATAATTTTTGAAATAAATATCATTTTATCAATATATTATTATTAAAAAATATTTATTTAAATATATATGATAATATAATTTAACAAATCCCAATTTATTTTTTATAAGGTTCGGAAAATGATTAGTGTCATAAATATAGTATTTTCTAGTAAATAATGATTTTTATTTTATTTTTATAATTAAAATACATATAAATTAATTTTTGTAAAAAATATATATGTTTTTAAATCTTCACTTTGAAATTATTGATTTTAAATTTTTCATAATTTTCAGAGACAATTGTTTTTTGGTTAAAAATTCAATACGATATAAATATATAGTAAGTATCATGACATCAAAATAGCCTAAAAGTTATATAATAAATACTATAAAAGGCATAAAAGAAAAAAAAATTCCTATTAAATAATGTTTTTTATGTTATTTTATTAACTATCAAAACTGTTAATTAATCCTCTAAATCCTATATTATATTCTAAGGTTTTAAAATAAATTATTTATGAACAAGACTCACTTAAAAATAGTCAATTGGATTATTTTAATAATTTTGGTTCTTATACTAATGATATTTTTAAAAACACTCCTCACTGTAAGAAACCATCTGAAAAAACCATGCTTAGATTTATGATTTTTATGATTTTATCACATAGATCCCAAAACCTGTGCTAAGAAATTAATAATGATTCTCCATATTTTGTTATGAATTCCCACAAAAACCATCATTCATATTCACAAAAAATTCATTTATCATGATGTTATTGTCGCCATACCTCCCTAAAGCCCTACTAATGTGTTCCATATCTATTAATAAACTCCTACCAAACTTTTAAAACCACCCCCTCAAGGTAAGTGATTCTCTCCTCTTCTGCTTTATTCAAGTATATTCTTTTCATTTATAATTTTCTTTTAAATTTATTATGATATTATGTGGTTTTAAACATATCATTAAAGTCTTAATAATTACCATGTAATGATATACCACCTTTTACTATCATTAAAAAATTCCATGAACTTTTATATACATTTGTTATGATGCAAAAATTCTCTCATGATTTTTCCATGACCAAATTTTGTGTTGTCAATACCCATCCCCATTTTCACTAAAGGGTATTCACCTAGATGTAAATATAATTAATTGTTTGGGAACTTCCATTTATGTATCCCATAATCCATTATAATGGTATTAAAAGGGATGAAAGGCAGTATTTTGTTATCTGAACAATATTAATCCCAGATTCATCTTCCTGATATGATTATTGTGTGTGAGCTAGAAATTAAATATACCTCCAATGAATTTGGTATTATTTTTATCTATGAGAAACCATTTATTTTGAATTTAAAAATAACATTATCACACTTTTATAGGTATTATCAAATGTTATCCTTGATTTATTCTTATGATGTGATGTTTTATATTTATTCCATATTCCTTTAATGTCTGAATTTTATAATCTTACACCATGAATCAATGTTCATGTTTATGAATCTGACATTTCTATGTAAAAATGTTATGTATCTTGAATCAAATATAATTATTTACATTATACTATTATTTTTTCATTACATTAGTAGTAATTATAGTTCAACCCCGTGTCATGTATTTCCCCATGTTCTCTTGTGCTGGTTTATAAGACCAAAGAAATTTTGATGTAATGTTATTGAGTTTTTGAATAATTTCATTATATCACAATTCAATGTTATTATGATATGCATCTGATTACAAAATACACTATTCCAATTGATATTTTTGTATTTTATAATGATTTTCATTGTGTAATAATTCATTAAATAAATTTCATGAATGAAATGAGTTTTCATAATCCTTTTTTCAGAGAGTATAAAAATAGTGTCAAACAACCCCACCTAAAACATGGAGGAAGGATGGGGATAAAACCAGATAAAAACCATAAAATGAATGAAATTACCTATATATCAAACTCCATGTAATTTCTATTAATATAAAATTATTATTTAGTATAAATACATTCAGTGTTATCTACTGGCCATACAATCTTTCAAGAGACACAATTACCAGATACTTTAATAGCATCTATATATATTGACTCTTTAGAGTTTCATGAAAGGAATTTTAAAATTTTAGTTAGATAATGAAACCACTGATGTTAGTTTCTTTTTTCTCATTCTAGAATCATAAGAGTATTTCAATTGGAAGAATCTAATTAATTCTCACTATATTTATATTTAGTATCCCCCATATTCAAATTCTCATAATATTCTATAGATGGATTGGATATATAATGATTTATATTAGTTGAGTATCTTGGAATATCCAATACATATTCTATCACTTGACATAAATATACCCCTCCTCATAACCTCATCCATATTCCAATAAAGTGTCTGGATAATATAGGCACTCCTATCATAATAAAAAGACAGTTTTGTAGATCTATTCTTTCTTATAACTCTACAAGATGAGGGAACTTAAGTATCATATAAACCATTCATCATAGAAAATAATTTGAAGTAATCCAAGAAAAAATACCCAAAAACAAGGGATATAACATTATTCCTTCCATCATATAGATCAATAATCTTTCACGTGTCTACATGGGAAGGAACATCAACAACTAGGAGAGATAAAGGTCAAGGAGCATCTTCATGAAAACTATCTAAGGGACTATAATCTACATACTTATCACAACCCAAAACTAATCATTTATTTTAAATAAATATATATATTTTTTGATAATAATATTCAATGATCATAAGTTGTTTCTATGCCGATGTGATATCCTCATCTAAACCACCTAAGCCCCCAACCCCACAATATAGGGGTTCATTACCAATTTGACACACGACCATATCATGAGACCAAAATGGGTATGATTAGGAAACATATTCAAATGGAATGATTTTATACGTAAAAAATTGTGGTGAATCATGTTTCCTTTTACATGAACAACAAGGATGTAGATGAGATGTACATCCAACCAAAAGAAGATAAACTAGGCCACATTTTCTAAACAAAACCATTAATTATTATGAGTATAAATGAGCATATTTTTTTAATAATACTTGGAATACCAATAAATAAATATATTAGAAAAAAATAATTATTTTTTAAGATATAGAGAACATGTAATTTCATATTATGGAAACTAAAACATAACAAATCATAATAAAACGTTATATTTCAACATAAATCCTCACCTCAAGTAATGACATAATCCAAAAAACATCTAAAATGATATTTAATATATTTAAAATTTTAATTATTATATATCAAAACCATATTCATATTTATAATACCATATATGATTAATTAATAATTTTAATCATTTATTTATTAATAATTTTCCATTAAAAATATTTTTGTGTTGTGACTGTTATATTTTTCATGCATGTTTTTGGTTTTCTATTCTAGTCATTAAACCATGGATGTGGTTTCATAATAAATACAGTCATAATATAGTCATAAGTATCATATTTATTTATTATATACACTTATAATAATTTTTATGTAAATAGGTGATGAAAAATAAATTAAATCACTTCCAGGATATGGTAATTTGTACAAAAAAATGAGTGATGTTTTCATTTTTCAATCAATGGGAAGATATAAATATATGTAATAATTTATCATTACAAAATAATAACTATATAATAAATATCTAATATATTTATTAAATATATCAATATAACCTTCCATGTGAGGAGGTGGTAAAAAATGAAACATGTCGCTTCATAGAGACAGTTGTCCATACATACACATGAGAAATGATTTTATTTTCAATTGGATGGAAATGAGATAGAAAGTAATCACACCATTAAAATAAAACATTTTAGTTTGTAAATGATTTTTATAACATTATAGTAGTATTTTTATAGAATATTTGACCTAGGTTTATGAAACAATGAAAAATAAAATTGTTCAGAAAACTAATTACCACCCCATTGGATAATTTTTTTTATATTAAAACATAAAAATTCCTAGAATGGTCTTTTTGTGAGACCAGAACCTCCAGGAAGTTAGGAGGTAAGTTGAAATGATATTTTAGTAGGTGTTTTTAGTATATTGTTCTCAAATTGTGTGAATAAGTGAGGATAGTTTGATCCCTTTTATAAGTGAGGGGTGTTGAACACTTTTTATTATTAAGAAATATTAAATATAATAAATTAGTTTCTCCCTGAAATATTTAGTGTCCCATAGACATGAACATTCAATCCACATAAATAAAAGAAAATATTTCATTCTAATATATTCACAAGACCTTTTAGGTTCATTATTATTAAGAATTAAGATAAAACACTAGCTAAAAAATTAGTAGTTGTTTATATCAATTAGATTTTTGTAACTAAATATATGAAACTAATTATTAATTAATGATTATTCAACTTCACCCAAAAATTATCCACCTGATAAATTTTTTTATACACATTATACTTTTATCATCTTTATAAAAAGGGTAAGTTGAAGAACATTAAGGGGTGATCTCAAACTCTTAGTAAGGGTAAGTATAATCGATAATAATAGGATATCAAAATTGACTACAAGAAGGCCTCGTAGTGGCTTCTCCTTTCTCTCATGTGGCGACGAGGGTTTATACTCCATTCCCCCGCTCCTCCTCTCTCCGGCCATCTTTCCCTATTTTCTCCTCTATTTGAATCGTCTCTTCCCCGTAGATAGGTCGGCTCGGAGTGTCGATATCATCCGGTGTACGAATCACCCGGCAGGGGTTGGTTTGTGCAGAGGTGACTTAATTTCATTAAGGTCGACGACGGGTCTAGATTGGCCTAGGGAGGGTGGATTTATGTTCCTTGTCCTCTTTGAATTGTTTTTCAGTGTTGAAGAATCTCTCTTGGCGGTTTTTTCTTGAAGCTGGCCATACTAGGGTATATCTCACCGCTTCCTCATCCCTGTGGTGGATCTTCTTCAGTTGCCTCAGGTGTTATCTATGGAAATCTTGTGGTTCTTCCTACTTGCTATGGAGAACCACTTTGGGCTTCTTAGAATCTGCTTGTCAGATCCTCAAGCGTAATACCAGATTCTGACGATTTTCATGTAGTTCAATAGCATACTCTACGGAGTGTTCAAGGGTTTGCTCGCGTATTTGGGTTGTTGTCCTATGGTGGTTTCTCAGCATGTGTAAGTCGTCACCTGATTTGCAGTGGCTGAGTTCTTTGAGGGCTAGTGATGGTTTTCTTTAGTAGTTAGGGTGTTTGCAGTGGTGTTTTCTTTGGTTGATTTTCAGTGATCTGTTTGATTTTTATTGTGTAATGGTGAATCAAACCAATTTCAAGGGTTTCTAGGCTCGAGAACCTGTTTTTTTGTGCTGGTGGTTGTTGATGGTGGAAACGTAGAAGAATTCTAGTTAATGTGGTGTAAGGTCATCAGATCGACGCTAATGGTGGTGACATAGAGTAGCGCAAGGAGTGTTGTTCGTGTTCTTGTGTTCCAATAATGTTCGTGACAACAGTGGTTGGACTAGATTATCTCGTCGGCGGCTGGTTTGGTGGCGATGTTGTCTTTCGTGTTGACTTATTCCTCTAGGTGGTTGCGTGGCTCGAGGTGGAGACATGGTTTTCTTGTTTTATGAATATTGAAATTCTAAAATTATAATTTTTGGTAAGGATTGGGTTTCACTGAACCCGCGGTATTGGTGTTTGTTGTTTGGTTGTGCGGTTACTGGCTCTCCGAAACCGGCTATCTAAAAATTATGGAATAAATATTTCCATATCCAATAAGATATCATAATTGAGCATAATATAAAAATATGGAGATAATAATGTTTGTGTGGAACAAGAAAAAAATTAAGAATTTATACATAATAAATCATGGATAATAATACAAGAATAATATCATCTGGGTTTAACATAAATAAATTTATAACAAAGGATCATTTAATCATTATATTGTGTTTAAATAATAATTTATAACATCATTCACATAATTTAAGGTTTACTCCAATGGATACGATGACACATTGTAATATGGTTGATTATATTCACTCCAAAATCCCAAACATAACATATAATGGGATATAAATCTTTATCTAATGTATAAGAGGGATATATAATTTCAAGACCATAGATCACATCATATTATGTAAATGTATATGTGTGTCATATAGGGAAACAATCATAACTTCATCAAAGAATTACTAAATATAGAATGGAACGGGTTTCACAACTATTTAACTAAAACATGATCATACGAAATCCCGAGAAACTATGTTTTCGGTATCTTTAAATCATGTCAATTGAATGATTATATGATGTTTTCATTGATGAAAAAATCCTTAATATTAGATAACTTGAATAATTCCTCAAATGAAGAGATCAATAATTGGATTCATATGATATCACAATATTAATTAATAAAAAGGGAAAAACATGTAATTTATATTAGGGGGTCAATCATGAAACATAATTACGATGGAGAAAAATTAATTAAATTTCAATAGGAAAATGGAATATAAAATATATAATTGTTTTTAGAAATCATTTTTGACATTATCATTACATACATACTTACAGGATTCTCCCAAAAATAATTGTCTAATGGGTGAAGTGAATTATTTTGATAATTTTACTTTTTATAAAATTAATATAAACAAATTATACTTAAAAATGACATAATCATTATCTTAAGTAAGTTTTTAAAGGAATAAATTATATTTGAATGTGAAAAGGGAGGAAAACCTTTATAATATTATAGAAGAAAACATTATTTAAAAACCAAATCATAATAAGAGATCAAAATTTACATTTTAAATTTTGTGAGGATAATTGTGAATAAAATAATAAATTATAAATTCTTGGTATTCCAAATACTAATGGAAAACATTGGTAGGAAGATGAAAACATAATCATGGATGATAAACCATCAGTTGATCGGATGAAAATTATTTTTAATATAATTAAATTTTAAGGAAGGAAAAAATACATCAATGAGGATTATTTTAATATAAAACAATTCCATAAGATAAAGATAATTAATAAAATATTAAATTAATGATTATTCTCAAGGAAAACATTATAACACAAGAAATTATATTGAGTTATAAAATTCCCCTTACATTTTTGGACGATATAAATCATAGTCTGAATCAAGGAAGCTCATGAATTAAAGTGAATTTTCTATGATCAATAAAACATTAATATACTATAATTAAAGGGGTTTTAGTTACAAAAATAAAAAATAATATTTCTATTTAGTATCATAACATTACTCAATGAAGGGAAATTGAGATGATAACCATTATGTTTGTAGTAAAATTTTACTCAAACCCCCTTTCAGATTTGACATATATTAAAATGGATTTAATTTAAATAAGGTACATAGCATGGCTCATACAAAGCCATGAGTATGGTAAAATACTACCATTATTCTTTAATCACACCATTTTAAAGGTATTTTTGTGCACATTAAGAAATATTTTTCATGAAATTAAATTGTAGACAATAAAACCGTTACCTAAATAATTTATTAGTTTAAATAAACTATAACCTATAATATGTAAATTTATCTTTACTAATCACCCATTTATGAAAATTTTCATATCTACATACTTTTATAAACATCATTTATTATTACTTTCTATATGTATATTAGTATGTTTTTATTTATTTGTGTTATATTGTATGAGTAATTTTCATCATTTTGAACTGGTTTCCAATTAATAGAGTTTTTCTTCATTATTCTCTAAACATTAATCATTAAAAAATAATTTAAGGTTGTGTAAAATATTTTTTATAATTATTTATAATATTATAGTATACTTATATGAGATTTTTGGATAGAATATCTAATGTTGAATTTGTCATGAGCACGGTTTGATGATTTTTAGTAAATTAAGGTTATTTTATTAAATAATGGATTAAATTATTATATTTTTATTACATAAAAAATCTACTTATTATTCACATATGTATATCATTTATTACCATAAATAAAATTATTATAGTCATCCGTGACAAATATTTATTGCATTTTTAAACTAGGGTGTTAAAACTAGTCAAATAATAACATAGAATAATTAATGGATGATTATTAAGTGATTTAGTCTTAATATATTTATAACAAAAAATAATGGTAATATTTATTTTTTATTAGTGTGTTATATGATAATTGTACAAAATTATATGAATAATATAACCTATAAGAAGTTATTTTGATGAATTTTTTCTCTTTGAAATTATTTTGAATAGTGGATTTTACTATAGTTTTTTATTTCTCATACTGTTAAAATTTCCTAAAAATTTTCATTCCCTAACCATAATCATTTCATAAATATTTTATTTATTCATTATTCTCATTGTCATTTCTATCCATGTATGGTTATAATGAAAATAATAATGAAAATCAATCTTTCCAAAGAGGAGGAGGTCCACACGTATGTATTGATGATGATTTTATTTTATAAAAAAGGGGAAAAGAAATAATATGGTTAAAAATTTTATAATACTAAATAATATATTGATACCATAATTACATATTAAATTTCCTTTTAAAAAATCCATGTTAGGTGTTGAAGGAAAGTTGTTATGCTACTTCATGGAAGCTGTAGTCCCCACCACATATGAATATTGGTTTTATTTTTCTAAAAGTAAAAAGGAAATGTGGTTATTGATTAAAAAATTATTATAATAATATAATATTATAATAAATATAAATATGTTATCATTTTATTTTTGTTTAATAAATATTGAGGAGGAATAAGTGCATATAATGAAATAGGGATGAGAAAGGGGCAATTAGAAATTTATACACAACATCATGAATTATCTCTTTTGTGAAGGTGGTTATCTTTTTAATGGTGGTCATTTTAGAAGACCGATACCTCTTAGAGGTGATTAGGTTATTTTTTGAGAGTTTTTTAATAATTTTTTATGAACCTAGTTATATTTTTTGTGAGGGTAAGTGCGGATAAAAGTGGCTCTTTTATAAGCAAAAAGGGATCTCCTTTTGTTAAATACACAAAACAATTTAAATAATTGTAAGTCACTCTCATGGACGTGGCTTAAATATTTATAAATAATAGATAAGGTAAGAGGTAAGGTTAATCCAAGACTGAACCACTCTTTCCTATACTTTTTTTGAATATTTTTTTAACTCATTACCATTAAATATTTCACTTCTACTATTTTAGCTTTTATCAGGGTAAATAGTTTTTTCCAAAGTTAACTTATCCTTTAGGACAAAAAAATAAAATTTCAATTATTAATTAATGTGGATATAATAATTATATGTTTTAAATAAATTTCAATTTGTTAAATTTCCAAACAATATAAAAAATAATTTTAAAATATCAAATGAATGATGTATTATATTTAGTTTTTTGAAAAATATATATATGTTATGTTATAAATGGATAATTGTTTTTATAAAAAATAGATATTTTTATATTTTTAACTTCAATTATAAAATAAAACTGTTAAAAAAATTTATATAAATTTCTATATTATACTTTTATACTAATAACTTTATCAAAGGAATGATATTTTTTTAAATATTATATTTCAATATTCAGATTAAAATCAATATTTCTTGAAGAAAAAATAGAAAAAAATATATCCTAAGATAATATTGATATTTTGAACCCAAAATTCAATTTTTTTATTTAAATTTTACTTTTTAAAATATATTGATTTAATTTTCAAATTAAATTATTAACAATAGAGAAAATTATTTTTTATAGGAAAATTCATTTTTAATATACTTGTTTACTTATTCAAAATTTCAATAAAATGATAATAAATATATAATTAATAAATAGATATTTTATTCGATTGATATTTTAAATTAATAATAATATACCTTTTTTTTCTATAATTAAAATACAATTAAAAAAACAGATTCTTATACAAAATAATGAATTATGTAAATTTTTATAAGATAATTTATATATATTAATATATTTGATAATTTTTTTACTCATATTCATACATACTAACACAATATCTAGATTTTTATGGTATAAATGTACCATAGTTTCATTTTAGTTTAGTGTTGTGTGTGGATAAATCTATCATACACAATGATTATTTACTGAAAATGTATGGTGAAATATTAGGTCATTACATTACCCCCTTTAATAACCAATATCTTCAAAATTTTAATTATTTCTCATTAATTATAGTAGGTGAAGGTATTATTAACATATTAATTATTTGGTTTGTAATATATATTATAATTTTTACTTTTCTCTCATATTCTATATATAGTGACTTATCATTATTAAAACAATATAATCCATTCATACAGTCCTATATCCACGTATGTATATATCCTATTGATGAATTCTATATAACATATTTTTTCCCCAAAACATTTGAATACCCAAGTAATTAAACAATAGTTAAACCATATAATATTTCAGAAATCAATACAATATTTACTTAGACTGTATAAAATCACACATAAACCATTACAAACCACAATCCAATAAATATGTTGAACTTCATAAAAAATAAATTGAATCAATTTAAAATCTCATGGTTACCAATAATGTCAAACATTAATTTATAAAATCAAAAAAAAAAATTATTATCTCAACATCATGAATATATTAAACAAAGAGTTATCCATTCCTCTATCTTATGTTTTCAAATTTTAATCCCAAAAAATATAACCTTGTTATTAAATAAATTTTCAAGGTTATTGATACAATTTAATATATGATTCCAAAAAAAGGAATTTGATAAAAAACATAAAAAATTTTATATATATCTTATAACTTCTATAATAATCCAAAATATAACAAATATTTATCACTCAGTATTGAAAATAACTAAAAGTTTCAAAAATTATATTATATTAATAGATAATCTTTTATATCTTAGTGAATACTTGAATACTCACCTTTTCTATTATAACATGAATATACTAATATTATCAACCATTTAATTGTGCTATAATTTTAAGTTATAAGACAGTATGGTTTCGTGATACACAACCTTCATAGCTTCATTATTCAGATCTAGTTTCAACCAAATACTATGTCCAAAAAGATTAGAATAATATCAAATATAATCATGGTAAATGGTCATATGAATATAAAAAGTAAATATTTTTTAATAAATCCTTCATTTTATATTTTGGTATATTTAATTCCATCTAATTTTATTTATGTTAGGTTGCCTTGTAATTATTAACGTAATACATTAATGTAATTAGTATAAAATCATTTATAATAGATCATAAAGTGAATTTGATTGACCAAAGAATATTCCTTGAGAGTGTAAAATCATGTGTGAAGTAAAGCCTCTTTATCATGCACTAGGTTAAGATTGAATTAATACTAATCACACCCTTTTTTGGGTTAGTTACTCTTTACATATTTATATTACAGCCAAAATCCAATTGTGGTATCTAAACATGGATTTTTTTCAAGGAAAACCACAAAATATTGGCTTTAAAGAATTTAATAATGTTATCCAATACTTATACATATTACCTAAACAAAACCCATGGGTTTTTCTAATAAATATATCTTATACTAATCCCTACAATATTACTTAAATTGAATTGATCTATTTTTTGTACAATTGAAATTATAATCATCCTTAACATTTTAATATTTTATTCCATTTATAACATCTAGTTTATCCTCAACTGATATCATCCTAATCACGAAATTTATATAAACCCTACCCTAATAATAATTATAAAATTACACATATGTTACTATTTTATACACATAACATAAATAAAATACTTCATAAAAATACATTACCATGTCCATTTATGTATAGAAATTTATAGAATTATGAAAAAAATAAAATTAGAAAAACCATGTTGTTTGTATCAGTTTGACAGTTTTTCAATTATATATAAAATTACTTATTCCATAATGAGTCTTAAACATACACCACAAATTCCCCCCCTAAGGAACAATGTTTTTTACATTATACTTCTCTTATCATCTTATAATAGTGAAATGGAAACATAATAATGGGTGGGCTCAACTGATCAAGGCTTTTTATCATAAGTGGTAACAATCAAAGGCTATATGTGAGATTAAGAAAAAAATATTAGCATTATAATATAGTTAATGAACATGATCATGAAATACTAGATTCATACCAAAAAAATCATCGATCATAAGCCAGTAATCATAGAATGAAGATTTAGTATAAAGAAATAAATATCTAAATATCATTTTATCTTGTGATTATTACCATAATATAAGGAATGTCATCCTTAAAATGACTAATGGTTCACTCCCCAGACCATCATCATATAGTAGAAAAGTCCCTTAGTGTATTAGGATCACATCGTAATTTCGTACATAATATATTGTAAGATATAAATCTATTACCAGTGAATCAGAGGGATATATAATTTTATCCCACCCATTAAATTACATTATGTACCTATATATGTGTTCCATATAGGAAAATATTCCAAATTTCATCCAATAGTTATTAACATGACAAATAAATGGTTTTCATGATTATTTATATAAATGTTGATAAGAATACATTCAATGAAATAATGTGGATGGTATCTTCAAAACATATCATATTAATGATTAAAGTATGTTGATATAGATGAAAACACCCCTATTATATGATAACCTAAAAGATTCCACAAATGAATAAAATAAGAATTATAGTCATATAATAGCATGAGATTAATTCAACAAAATGAAAATATTAAAATTCTTATTAGATGGTTGATCATGAAACACAAATACAATAAATGAAATTATTCTTGAATATATAAAAGGAATGTGGAATCTTATCATATAGTAGTTTTTAGAATTTTTTTAACATTTTTGTAAGAGACAGACATAGCAGTTTCTTGAAATTTTATTTTTTAAAAAGGTGATGTGAAATAATTTGGATGATATTAAAATATACATCAATAATATATCATTGAAAATAAAATAATGTTTTATCATAAAAAATTGAGGAGTGGATGAAAATATCAATGATTTTGATAAGGGAGTAATCACTTTTTATTATTATTGAAGGGACCATTATTGAAATCCCACATCACAAGAACCAATAGAAATTTTCTTTTTTAAATGGTGAAAGGATTAGTATGATTGACATACGAAATAAAACAATCTTGGTATTCCATATATTATGGGAAAAGATTATAAGGTAGTGGGAAGCATGGAAATGGATGATAAATCAGCATTTAATAGGATATAAAATTTTATTAATATAGTTTGATTTACAAAGAGGATGATAATTTTTATAAAATGATGATTTTAATGAAATCTTATTTTCTAAGAAAGGAATTGGGAATACTATATGAAATTAATTATGATTTATAAAAAAACCCCATATATTTTATAGAAGATATCAATCCTATTCCAAATCAAAGAATAGAAAGAATGAAAATGATGTTTATAAGATCAATAATTATTTTCTATTTTAAATGTTAAGGGGAATATTTTTTTAAAATAAAAAATTATATTTGTGCATAACATCAAAACATGCATCAATGAAGTATGAATATGATAGAAACCCTTATGGTTTGAGTAACATTTTTATAAAAACCCTTTCATATTTGGTTCATTTTTATCAAATTATATTAAATTTAGGTAAAATATATGACTATTAAAAACACATGAGTATGGTAAAAGTCATTAGTTATATAGCAATTAAACCATGTTAAAGGTATTATGTTGATAATTAATAAATATCACCCAAGAAATTATTTTTTAGACAAAGAATCCCATACCTCAACTTCCACATGGTCGAAATGGCCTCTATCCTCCTGTATAAAAAAAATCCTTTCATAATAAATCATTTACAACCCTTTTAATATTTAAAAACATTTACTATCTTTATTTATAATTATTCTCTTCACGTATATGAGTTTGTCATTGTATATTTTTGATTTTGAGTGCGATTAATCCTACTCATTTTGATCTATTTTCATAATATTGATGTTATTATTTCATTTTATTCAAAATTACATCATTACTAGATCATGAAAGGTTCTAAAATTTATGTTTTATAATTATTTATGTATTTATAATGTTATTTATTTTAATTTTTTAAAAAATCCATAAAGATGAATTTGGAGATGAGCGTGTTTCCATGATTCATAGCAAGAGAGGGTATTTTATTAAATAATTAGTTAAATTTTTTAATATTAACATTCTAGAACTAGAAAAAATAATTATTTACTTATTTATATAATATATTAACTGAAATTAAATTATCATATACATTAATGATATAAATTTAGATAATTGTTCACGTAGGTGATTAACCCAACCCGATCAAGAATATACCATAATTAATGGATGATTATGAATTGATTTATATGTAATATAATTATATACAAACTATAATGATAAAATTGAGTATTTATTAGTGTGTTATATAATTATTGGATTTATTTAGAATAATAATATAACATATATAAATTTATTTCATTGAATTATTTTTTTCTCTCTCAGAATTCTCTTTTGGGCTATTGAATTTTGACGGGTGTTTACTTCTTATACTGTTAATAATTTGTACAAATTTACACTATTCAGCCTTAATAATTTCATAAATGTCATATTTATCATTTAGTGCCATTATCATGGCCTATATTTGGTATGTAAGTGATGAAAAGAAAAACAAAATCAGTCGTTCCATGTATGCTGGAGTCTACACATACGCACAGATAATAAATTCATTTTCCATAGAATGGGGAAATAGATTAATACGTCATATATTAAATTAATGATAAATAATTTATAAGTATCATAAATAAATATTAAATTCCCATTTTAAATTATCAATGTTATGCAGTGAAGAAAAATGAACAGATTATTTTGGTGAGTCGGTAGTCTATAAAACATACATATGACACATTCATTGTTCGTAATGGAAAAGGGAATGATGGTTAATTATTATACTGTCATTATAATAAAACTATAATAATTATACTGATGTTTTTCTTTTAGGATGTTTTAATGTAATTTTTTAAAGAATATTTTCATATAATAAAAAGAAATAAGAAATGATCATTTTAAAAATTTTACAACACATCATGTATTATATCCTTTGAGATAGGGATTAATCCTCCGAGGGGTGATCTTTTGACAAGATAAAAACCTCTTTGAAGTGTATTTTAATATTTAAGATAGGTTTGTGTAGTGTCTGTGTAACACCCTGATATTTTATGAGAAGTATATTTCTTTCTGTCTTATGTTATAAACAACATCAAAGTAATATTTCATTACAAACAACACTAGATTGGATTGTGTTATACGCATGAGCAACCTTCCTCGATAGCATGTGTTGTACACAATATCGAGTTTCACTAAATAACGATTGGTTATTAAAATATTATATAAACTAGCCATTTTGAATAGTAATACCCACTTTGTGAAATTTTAAAAATTTTATGTTTCAAAATGGACTACATTTTTGGATTTGGATTATCAAAAATATATTAGGGTGAAATTTTGGTATATTTTTGAAAACTTTCAATTTTTGATGAATAGTGAAAACACTGGGGTACTATTTAAAAACCGACTTTTTATTTAAATAATTTTTTATTTTATTTAAATTTATTTTTGGTCAAAATTGATACATAATACCTATATAAGTTCAATTTAATTCATTAGAGTCATTTTATAATAATTTTAGATATATAAAAATTTTGTTGAACTTTTCACCGTCTTTTACCCACCTCCTAGGATAATTAGAAAATGTACATAAAATATAATTTTACCACTTCTATGAGTTGAATTTCGAAACTCCGAGAGACATGGTTAATATCAAGGAGTAAAATTTGGTTCAATAAGAAAAAATTAATTTATGAGGAATAATAACTTTATACTTTTATTTACCACATTTAAAAGTAAATAGTGTAATTAAGGGTAAAAATGTTATTATTATTACCCTAAAAATGCCTTAATAATATTGTATAAGTTTAAATCGACCAAAAATAACATTAGGAATAAAATATGACCATTTAGGTCCACATGGAATAGATTTGGACACTTATTATTATTTTATTTAATGAAGAGTTAAAAGAGTTAAAATCAATGAATAATAATTTAAAACATTTTTAATATAGGATTATAAATTAGATAAATTAGACTATAAATATTAATTAGAAAGATAAAAATATTTCCTACATAATGGTATTTTTTTTATAATTTTTAGAAATTAAATAATTTGATTATGTTTTGACACAATGATGATGCAGTAATTACCTTATTAATGAAATATTAAGATAATTGATGTTATAAATACCCAAATAAATGTAATTTGAAGATTTTTTTGAATAAAAATAATTTTATAAGTTAATATGACATATTATAATTGATTTAATAAACCTTTTTGGAACTAATAATGCTGTTATGAGTTTCACAAAAATCAATTACCAAATACTATCAAAATTGACATAAATAGTTTTTAAAGCAAATATTAGATTATTAATTGTTATTTTATTCCTAAAAATCTAAGGATCGGCCAAATGACATAGATAAGGTTATATATATTAATAATTAACAACATGGGGTTTGTTTGGATTGTTTTAGTATATTTATTAACCATATAGTGTAAGAAAAACAAGAAGACACGATAAAAGTTAAAATATTTAACTTAGAGTTAAATCTAAATGATAAGGTTAAAATAGTAGCCTAAACAAGTCTAAAGCCTATTGGATGAGATTATTTCTACCCATACCCACCATATATTCTAAATAAATCAATTTTGAGCGATTAAAAACTAAATATGACTTTATTATAAAATAATATTTTACATTTTGTTCAAGGTGCCCCTGTCCTCCCTTGTAAAAGGGAACCTCCTCCCTCTCATATTTACACAATTTAGAGCCTTCAAGCTTGGACAACCGCTTCCAATTTCCCTTCTCGACTTCCATAGAAACAATATAGAGGTCCTGGTATACTTCAAAGACAAATTTTAGTTTCCTAAGATGAGGTTTCAAAGAGGCGTGTCGAAAAAGAGGTCATATCTGTTACTGATTCTTTCAATTTTATTTCTTCTTCTACTTCCTCTTATTTAGTTGTTTAATTATGAAGTTATAAAATCAGTATAAAGCATATAATGATATGTTATTATAAATTTTATACAACCCTATTTCACCTTCTATCCATCCTATGGAAAATGAAATCACCGCGTGTGCGTAAGTACGGAATACCGTCTCTACGCCGTGGTGTAATCTGTTTTCCACCACCAACATACTTGGATGGGTATAATGGTGTAAAAAATAAATATATATGATTATTATAACATGATAATAATTATGATTCATTCCATATTACACTCCAATACAATTCAACAGTTATGGGAACGATATCATTGTTCATGTGTAGGTATGGCCTACCGTCTCCGTGATGTGATGCGACTCGTTCTACATGATATTAATTGAATAATGATTATATAAATGAATTTATTGAACAAAAATTATATATATTACACTAATACCATTCTGTAAATAAGGTATCTATATCCTAAAAAGATGAATAATAATTTATTCAACAAGACATGTATAAGAACATAAAGCAATGAACACCCGAATAACAAGTAACAATGAAATATTACTTATAAGAAGAAATGAATATGAACATATATGATATCATAACAATGATTATGATTCTGGAATAAGTCAATGACAATATTTAAATCATTATACAGGAGGTTCGTACACGTACAATGCATATCAGACCTAAGGTAAGGGAAAATATAGAAATCTAATTTTTATCCAAGATTGCTTATACTTCAAAATTTAAGAGGGAATATTTATCATCCACATCCTTGTTTCCTCAATATGTAATTTTATTTCTATCCTCATAAAAAAATTTTATTCCAATTTTACCCATTGTTGAGTTTTTAGTAAAAGATATCCAAGGAATGTTTTTTCATTTTTAGTACGAGGTACTTTTTGACTTTTCTGGCTAAAGTAAGAGAAGAATGTTTTTTAACTTATATGGAATGAATGGATTTTTATGATTTCATAGGAAATTATTTCCATGAATGTTACTTTTCATGTTTTCAAGATTATTTTTAATCAACTTCTTTTATTCTAAAATTGTATGACATATTACGAATGGAAAAATGTTTTTGAAGTAGAAAATATATTTTACTCAAGAATAGAGTTCTAGTGTTTTATAAAAATTATTTTACATATAAGATAATATAGTGTTCTATTTATATCCCTATTATTACATTAATTTTATTATGTTATGATGTAATTATTTTTATGAAGTCAATTTATGGATTATGTTATGATGGAATGATATTTAAGAATCCCATTTTTATTACATGGCTTACGCTATGATGTATAATTAATGATTTTGTGGAACACATAAGAATGGTTTCATTATGAGATTGTTGGGACCTATATATCCTTTAAATTCATGAGGTAAAGATTTATATCTCATGAGATAGACATGGCTGGAATGACATATTAATCTAGCTCAGTGATACAGGACTGGAACGAGGAGTGAACTCTGTTCAGTAATGGACGTCGTCCGCTATGATGGTCTTGGAAATGATCCTTGACTAATATGAAATAATTTTCTATGATTATGTGTGTATGCCACAAATTTTCATGTTTTATGTTATGATTATTGGGATTACATTTCACTACTATGATAAATCCCATGTTATGACATTATGATCTCTTTTGCAGGTTAAGATTTTCACAATGTTATGTTCTTATGAATATGATATGATTGATATTTCTTTTGTTTACCCTTACTAAGCATTTGAGCTCACCATTTTGTATGTTTTCTTTGCCCCAGGGAAAGAATAAGGGTATTAAGTATTATTTTCCAAAAGGGACTCTATTTATGATGAACGAAATGGGACACAATGTAGATGACTTATGAACCAGTTGTTTATGTTTCCCAGTTTCTAAAGACACTATACCTATAAGGTCCTATCATGGTTTTGTTATATATTTTAATATGTATGATTCAATTATGATGTAATAACCATGTATGTAAAGTATGGGGCGTTATAGTTGGTATTAGAGGAAAGGTATAGTCAAATTTTGGAAACTAGGATGTGAAAGCCTTAGTAAGAACCCTAAGGATATGTCTAAGCATAGAACACAATCTTAGAGTTTTAGAAATGACCATGAACAACCTATGATAAGGCCTAAAGTGTGAAATTTTATTCTTGAATATGTGGTTTTCCTATTATGATTAGTGTTTCTCACACTATGCTTCTTGGTTGTAGTCAATGGCTAGAACCCAAAGGAACCATGTTAATGCTGAATGTGATGGGAAATGCAATGATTGTCCCCCTGAGCTACCAAACGTTATGGGAGCTTCAATGTAAATTCTTGTAGCCATTCTCACACAAATTTCTCAAGCTATGAATAATTCAAGTCTTACAAACAAGCAAAGGAAGGAGAAAAATTCTATTGAATCATTCATGTGGCATCATTCACATCCATTCAGTGGGTCTTTTGATCCATTAATGGCTGAATAATGGATCAGTACAACTGAAAATATATTTTCAGTTCTAAAATGTTCTGAGCAAGATAAAGTCATCTTAGCAGTATATCGTTTGAATGTTGAAGCTGATCAATGGTGATATTTTATTAAGAATATGAGGCAAAGAGATGAAATTGAGTCCATGGAATGGGACGAGTTCAAGAACTTATTTTTTAATAAGTACTTCCCTTATATTCATTGAACAAAGATGGATAAGGAGTTGCTTGAATTGAAGAAAAAGGACGATGAATCTTTTGGTACCTAAGAAGAAAATATTACAAGACTTGCAAGGTACGGTTTCAGAATTATTATCCAACCAGAGAGTAAAATCGATCGATTCATTATGTCTTAAAACAAAGTCTTCGAAGGGAGTTATCCATTAGGGACTTCAATAGCTATGAGGAAATTTTTTGATGTGCTGTCAAGGTTGATATGGAGATTGAAGTAAGCCATCAGTCATATGTGTTTGATAAGAAGAGGAAAGTGGAATTCAAAGGGAAATTTAAAGACCACACTGAAAAGAAGACGAGTTTTCCCTTATTCTCAATGTGTATAAAGAAACATGGAGGTAATATTATTAAGGGGACAATTAAATGTTTTATGTGTGGAAAAGAAGTTCATCAGGTAGTTGAATGTCAAAATAATGGGACAAAGATGTCTAATGATGTGATCAAAGAAAAGGATACACAAAATGAACCTCTTACACTTTAATGATTCTAGTGAAAGGAAATAGGGCATTATGCCAATCAATTCCCTAATCTAAGGGTTTTTGATGATGATAGACATCAACAAACTCTTAAGGCCAAAGACAATGGAATGTCACATGTAATTACTATCGGTGATGTGGAGTACTATAACGAAGTGGTGAAAGGTACACTTACCATCCACTCTAAAGTAGAAAATGTTTTATTTGATTATGGATCCACCCACTATTTTATTTATGAAGAATTTTATAAGGGTATCGCCATACTACCTCAATAATTATATGTTGAGTTAGCTGTGACAATTCCTAATGGCACAACAGTTACATCAAAAGTGTACAATTCTTCTCTGATTTAATTTTGTCGGAAATTTATTCCTGAAAATCATGTGATCCTTAGAATAGTGGAATTTGATGTGATTCTTTGCATGGATCAACATTCTTTATACATAGCTCATTTCAATTTCCAAATAATAGAGATCACATTTAATATTCCCGATCAATCTACTATCATCTATCGATGAAAGGATGAATAAATCCTTCCAGTGGAATTTGTTTTCCATCTTATAGGTCTTGATTCCAATAAATGAAGGTTATTTATCTCAAATGCTTAGAGAGAAACTCACTATTAAGAATACACCCATTGTACGGGAGTTTGATGATTACTTTCCAGAGTAATTTCCAGGTCTTTCACCAAATCGTGATGTTGAGTTTTCAATAGAACTCATACCAGTTGCTATGACCATTTTAAAGACACCTTATTGAATAGCCCCAATTGAGTTGCATGAATTTAAGAAGAAACTCAAACAGAATCTTGATAAGGGATTCATAAGACCTAGTGCATCACCTTGGGGAGAACCTGTTCATTTCGTTAAGAAGAAATATGGATCTATGAGACTCTGCATTGATTATTGAGAACTTAACAAGATCACAATCAAGAAAAAATATCATCTACCATGCATTGATGACTTTTTTGACCAACTAAGTGGAGCTCAATACTTTTTCAAGATTGATCTTCGTTTAGGGTATCATCAATTAAGGGTCAAAGTGAGGATATATCAAAGACGGATTTCCATACAAGGAATGGACACTATGAATTTATAGTGATTCCATTTGGTCTTACTAATTCCCCTACAATCGTCCTGGATATAATGAATAGAGTCTTTAGAGACTATCTTGATCAGTTTGTGGTAGTCTTTATAGACGATATTATTTTCTATTCAAAGTGAAAGGAAGAACATGAAGATCACAAGAGAATTGTATTAAAGACCCTAAGAAAAGAGAAGATTTATGCCAAATTTACCAAGTGTGAATTTGGATTCAAAACGTGTCATTTTTTGGGTCACATAATCTCAAAAGAGGGGATATCTATGGATCTAGCAAAAACATAGATTATCCAAAGATCATCAAGACCAAAAGCAGTAACTGATATCCGAAGTTTTCTTGGTCTGGTTGGATATTATCGACGTTTTCTGAAGGATTTTTCACAATTATCTAATCCACTCACCAGGTTGACTCGAAAAGGAGTTATGTTCGTGTGGATGGAGGAGTGTGAAGAGAATTTCAAGGAGTTTAAAATAAGGTTATTCAATGCACCTGTGCTCAAGGTGAATTGTAGTGTAGAATTGTTTGTGATATACAGTGATGCATCCAAGAAGGGATTGGGGTGTGTTATCATGCAAAATGATATGGAGATATCTTATGCCTCATGAAAGTTAAAAATCCATGAGAAAAAATACCCAACTCATGATTTGGAGTTAGCTGCGGTAATCTTCACATTAAAGATTTTGAGGCATTATCTTTATGGTGAAAGGTGTGATACTTATATTGTTCATAAAAGTTTAAAGTATATTTTAACATAACAGGATATGAATATTTTCCAAAGAAGATGGTTGGAGTTGATTAAGGACTATGACTGCTCAATTCATTATCACCCTGTGAAAAAAAACAAGGTGGCAGACACATTAGGTCGACAAGACCATGCCAGCTTATCCATGATGAGGATCACAAAAGATCGAATATTTATGAATTTACAAAGGTTGGATCTTGGACTTATAATGGAAGGGGGAAAATCTTATCTTTCTCAAATTAATGTTCAACCATCTATACATGTGAAGATTATAGAGGCACAAACAAAAAATGTAGAGTTACAAAAGAAGGTGTGAAATGTTCCTGAATTAAACCTTGATTGTGATGGGATAATAAGGTTCAGGAATCGGGTTTGTGTTCCTCCCATCAGAGAGTTAAAGAAGGAGCCACTGGATAAGGATCATAGTTTTTAATTCTCTATTCATATTGGAATCACAAAGATTTATAGTGACCTGATAGAGTACTTCTGGTGGGATGACATGAAAAGAGTTTTTGCTGAATATGTCTCTCGATGCTTGGTTTGTCAGCAAGTTAAAGCTGAGAGACAGAAGTCTAAGGGGATGTTACAACCATTACCCATACCTAAATAAAAATGGGAAAACATCACTATAGACATTGTCACTTGACTTCCTAAAACATACAAAGGAAATAATGCTATCTGGGTTATAATTGATCGTCTTACGAAGTCAGAACACTTAATTGATATTTCATAAGATTTCTCTCTAGATCAACTTTCCAGGATATGTGTGAAAGAAGTGGTAAGATAGCATGGAGTACCACTTTCCATTATATTTGATTAGGATCCAAGGTTTACATCGATGTTCTGGAGAATCCTTCAACATACATTAGATACAGAGTTGAGTTTCAGCACTACTTCTCGTCCTCAGATAGACGGTCAGTCTGAGAGAACAATTCAAACTCTAGAAGACATGTTAAGTGCTTGATCTATGGATTTCAATGGTGGTCAGGATCAACACCTACCTTTGGTTGACTTTTATTATAATTGTAGCATTCATTCCAGTATTCATATGGCCCCTTATGAATAACTCTATGGAAAGAAATGCAGTACTCCAACTTGTTGGATAAATTTGGCGAACGAAAGCTATTAGGACCTGATCTTGTTGATGAGATGGAAGAAAAGGGTCAGATCTATTCAACAATGCATTAGAGCAGCTCAGAGTAGAAAAAAAAAGTTATGTCGACAACTGAAGAAAGGACCTAGAGTTTGAAGTAGGTGATAAAGTGTTCTTACTAATATCTCCTTGGAACAGAGTAATGATAATTGGAAAGAATGGAAAAATGAGCCCTTGGTATATCAGTCCTTTTGAAATAATGGATCGTGTTGGGAAGGTAGCTTACCGAATGGCGCTTCCACCGAATCTCTATCAAATTCACGATGTGTTCCATGTATGTCTCTTGAAAATTTACATACCTGATCCTTCACATGTACTAAGCTTATAATTTGTACCGTTGGAGCAAGATCTTTCTTATAAAGAATAACCAATAGAGATTCTGGATCGTAGCGAAAAAGATCTACGGAATAAGAACACTCGCTTAGTGAATGTTTTATGGAGGAACCACCAATTAGAAGAAGCTACAAGGGAGTTTGAGGATATGATTAGAGAGTGGTATCCTCATCTGTTTGTTATGAAGTGATGAATTTCGAGGGTGAAATTCATTTTTAGGGGGGTAGAGTGTAACACCCTGATATTTTATGAGAAGTATATTTCATTCTGTCTCATGTCATATGAAACATCAAAAGAATATTTCATGACACACAACATTAGCTTGGATTTCATTATCTGCAAGAGCAGCCTTCTTCGATAGCGTGTTTTGTACGCAATATCGAGTTTCACTAAACAACGATATGTTATTAAAATATTATATAATCTAACTGTTATGAGTAGTAATACCCAATTTTTGAAATTTTATAAACATTATCATTCAAAATGGACTTCATTTTTGGATTCAGAATATCGAAATTAGCTTAGGGTGAAATTTTGGTATTTTTCAGAAAAAATTCATTTTTTGATGAATAGTAAAAATACTGGGTTACTATTTAAAAACTGACTTTTTATTTAAATAAATTTTAATTTTAGTTAAATTTATTTTAAGAAAAAACTGGTACATAATACCAATATATGTTCATTGTAATTCATTAGAGTCATTTTATAATAATTTTAGATAAATAAAAATTTTCATTAACTTTTCACTATCTTTTACGCACCTCCTAGGAGAATTTGCAAATGTACATTAAACACAATTTTACCACTTTTGTGAGTTGAATTTAGAAAATCCGATAAAAACGGTTAATATAAATGAGTAAAATTTGGTTCAACAAGATAAAAATAATTTTTGGTGAATAGTATCTTTTTACTTTTATTTACCAAGGTTAATAGTAAATAGGGTAATTAAGGGTATAATTGATATTATTATTACCCTAAAACATGGTCTAATTCTATTGGATAACTCTAATTTGAACAAAAATAACCTTAGGAATAAAATATGACCATTTAGGTCCACGTAGATTAGATTAGGACAGTTATTATTATTCTATTTAAAGAAGAGTTAAAAGAGTTAAAATCAAGGTATAATAAATAAAAACATTATTAATATAGGGTTATACATAAGATAAATTCGACTATAAATATTCACTATAAAGATAAAAATATTTCCTATATAAATAAATTTTAGTTATAATTTTTAGACATTAAATAATTTAATTTATTTTAAACATAATGATGATGCAGGAATTACCTTATTAATCAAATAGTAACATAATTGATGTTATAAATACCCAAATAAATTTAATTTGAGACTTTTTATGAATAAAAATTATTTTATTAATTAATCTGACATGTTAGTATTGATTTAATTAACTAGTTTAGAACTAATAATGTTGTTACAATTTTCACAAAAATCAATTACCAAATAGTGTAAAAATTGACATAAAATAGTTTTTAAAACAAATATTATATTATTAATTGTTATTTAATTCCTAAAAATCTAAGGATAGGAAAAATGACTTAGATACGGTTATATATATTAATAATTAACCACTTGGGGTTCGTTTGAATTGTTGTATTAAGATTATTAACCATATAGTGTAATACAACAAGAAGACACGGTAAAAGATAAAATATTTAACTTAGAGTTAAATATAAATGATAAGGTTGCAATAGTTACCTAAACTTGTGTAAAGCCTATTGGTTGAGAGGATTTCGACCCATCCCCACCTTATCTTCGAAATAAATCAATTTGGAGCTATTAAAAAACGAATATTACTTTATTATAAAATAATTTTTTGAGTTTTTCCCAAGATGCCACTCTCCTCCCTTATAAAAGGGAATCTCATCCCTCTCATATTTACACAATTTAGAGCATTCAACCTCATACAACCCCTAAACATTTCCCTTCTAAACTTCTTGAGAAACATTCTAGAGGTCCTTGTCTTCTTTAAAGAACGTTTTTAGTGCCCTAAGAGGAGGTTTCAAAGAGGCGTGTCGAAGAAGAGGTAATATCTCTTACCGATTCCTTCAAAAAATTTTCTTCTTCTACATCATCTTATTTAGTTATTTCATTATGAAGTAATAACATCAGTATCACTCATATAATTATATGTTATTATAAAAATGAAACAACCCTATTTCACCTTCTATGTATCCTATGGAAAATGAAATCACTGCGAGTGCGTACATACGAAATATCATCTCCACGCCGTGGAGTAATCTGTTTTCCACCACCACCTTACTTGGATGGGTATAATGGTTTAAAGAATAACTATATATGATTATTATAACATGATACTAATTCTGAGACATTCCATCTTACACTCCAATACCATTCAATAGATATGGGAACGATATCATCGCTTGTGCGTAGGTACGGCCTACCGTCTCCAAGATGTGACGCGACTCATTCTACATGATCTTCATTGAATAATGATAATATAAATTAATTGAATGAAAAAATATGATATATATTACACTAATACCATTCTGAAAATAAGGAATCTATAACCTAAAAAGAGGAATAAAAAATTATTCGACAAGACATATATAAGAACATAAAGCAATGAACACCCGAATAACAAGTAAAAATGAAATATTACTAAAAAAAGCTAAGAAGATGACCATATATGATATCATAAGAATGATTTTGATTCTGGAATAAGTCAATGACATTTTTTAAATCATTATACAGAAATTTCTGACACGTACAAAGCATATCAGACATAAGGTAAGGGAAAATCTCACAATCTCAATTTTAACCGAGATCGTTTATACTTCAGAATTTACTGGTGAATATTTATCATCCACATCCATGTTTCATCAATATGTAATTTTATTTCTATCATCCTAAAATTTTTCAAATCCACTTTTACCCATCGTTCAGTTTTTAGTAAATGATATGAAAGGAATCTTTTGTCATTTTTAGTACGAGGTAACTTTTTGACTTTTCTGGCCAATGTACGAGAAGAATGATTTTTTTAACTTATATGGAATGAAGGGATTTTTATGATTTCATAAAAAATTATTTACATGAATAATCCTTTATAAGTTTTCATGTTTATTTTTAATCAACTTCTTTTATTTTAAAATTGTATGTCATATTAAGAAAGGAAAAAATGTTTTTGAAGTAGAAAGGATATTTTACCCATGAATGGAGCACAAGTGTTTTATCAAAATTATATTCCATATAATATAATATATGGTTCTATTTCAATCTCTATTATTACATTAATTTTATTATGTTATGATGGGATTTTTTTATGAAGTCCTTTTATGGATTATGTTATCTTGGCATGAGATTTATGAATCAAAATTTTATTATATGGCTTATGATATGATGTATGATTAATGATTTTGTGGCACACATAAGAATAGTTTTATTATGAGATGGGAGGGAACTATATTTCCCTTCAATTCATTGGGTAAAGATTTATATCTCATGAGATAGACATGTCTGGAACGAAAAGTTAATCTAGATCAGTGATAGAATTCTAGAACGAGGAGAGAACTCAGTTCAGTAATGGACTTTGTCTGCTATGATAGTCTTGGAAATGATCCTTGAATAATATGAAATGATTTTATATGATTATGTGTGTATGACACAAAGATTCATGTTTTAATTTATGATAATTGGGATTACATTTCACTACCATGATTTCTCCCATGTTATGATATTATGATCTCTTGTTCAAGATAATATTTTCAAAATGTTATGTTCTTATGAATATGTTTTGATTAATATTTCTTTTGTTTACCCTTACTGAGCATTTGAGCTCACCCTTTTGTATGTTTTCTTTTCCCCAGATTATGAAGAAGGGTACTAAGTAGGATATTCCAAAAGTGACTCTAGATATGATGAAATAAACTGGATAAAATGTATATGATTTATGAACCAATTGTTTATCTTTCCCAGTTTCTAAAGACCTTGTACCTATACGGTCCAATCATGGTTTTTTATTTGTTGTAATAAGTATGATTCAATTATTAAGTAATTACCATGTATGTAATGTATGGGTCATTATAGTCTGTTCATAACTATGTGATTTTTTTGGGAGGTAATGTTATAAGAGGAGTACTCATTATATAAGTTAAACAGGATGACATTTTGGTACATAAAAAAAATATTTTCAACAATTGTTAGTCACTCTCAAGGAAAGTGGCTCCAAAATTGAGAAATAATAGATATTGGAAGATATAATTTTGATCTAGGCCTCAAAACCCCATTCCCAAATATTTGTTAAAGATGTTTTGAAATTATTACCATTATATTTTTCATATGTACCATTATAGCTTTTACCTTAGTAATCCTTTTTTACCAGTGGTAACAATCCATTATACAGAAAATAAAATGGACCTCTTTAAATAATTTTTACCTAATTATTAAAAAAAATACAATTTTGTTTGTTTAAATTTTTAAAAGTGATTAAAATTTACATCAAAATAATAAATGTATAAATTATTAAAACATCAATTTTTTTAAAACAAATGTAAATTATGTTCCAAAATGATAATCCTATATTTTTAAAATAAAATTGATATTTTTAAATTTATAATTTTTTTAAAAATATGTATGATTCAAGAAATTTATTTCTTAAATCTCCATATTATATTATATAATATAAATTCAATAAAGGGCATGATGTTTGTGAAAACAATATATTGTACAATTCACCTTGAAATAAATATTTTTATAAATTTTTCAGAAATTTATACGAATCTAATATTTTAATGATGACACAAAAAATTAAATTTTTTTATTTTACAATTTAAGATATATAAATTAATATTTTAAATAAAAGTTAAAAAATATTCCAAAAAACTATTTTTATAGTTAAATAAATTTTTAAAATACTGTTTTTTTCTTATTCCTAATTTACATAAAACACTAATAAAAAAATCAATATTTTATTTTATTAATATCACCATTTGATAATAATTTACACAAATTTCATTAATAAAATATATATTGCATAAATAGATAGATTCTTAAACATAATAAAATATTTACGTTTGTATAAATGAATATTTTTATTTAAAAATATATTTTCATATATTTCATAATTAATGTAATATTATTCATACATATTTAATAAATAGATACATTTTAATATTTTAAAAATATAATTGTTTTGTTGTATTTTAGTGTCACGTGTGGATAAAGATATCAAGTACAATGTTTATTTATCAAACATGTACATTTAAAAATTATATCCATCCTAAATATGGATCCCAATTTGGAAGACAATGTTATAGAAAGTCAAAATACACTCAAAAAATAAGAAAAATATATAAGTTTTATGATATTAAAATAATTACCCATGGGTTTAAAATCTTTTAACCCATCTTAAAATTGACTACGATGCCAATATTTTTACTATGAAAACTATTAATTGTAGATAAAAACTAAGATGAAATTGTTTCCAAATATTTATTATGTTGACAAAATAAATTTAGTTCAATTTGAGATATTCAATTCCTAGAGAATTTAAAATAATATTCATAAATACACATAAATATTTTTTAAAAACCATTTGTTGATAAAATTATTTATTTTAACATATAATTTTTATTATTCACATCCCATTCCCTATAACAATAGTTATATAATTGTTAATATATTTGACAGAATAAATGAACTATATATTTCATAAAAATAATTAATTTATAGTGATTAATTAAAATTATTATTATTAAATACATTATATATAATAAGAATAGTTTTTTGAAGAAAAAAGTGATCTCCTTTTCTTTTACATTATTTAATAATAATTTCTAATAAATTAAAAATCAATGGTTAAATTATTATTCCTTTTTATATAAATAATAAATATATACTTTAATTTATTAATATTGATCAATATATTATTTATGGAAAATAAAATTCTTTAAAAATTAGATCATATATGATTTTATTCTTAATATCAAAATTTGAGTACTTATTTCTTATGATTTAATCAATACATATGTATCAAAGAAAACATTATACATTTCTTTTGTAATGAGGTTACTCATACTCATACCCTAAAATTTAATGTATATGTTATATCACACACATTTAAATATAAAAGTAAGTCATGATTCACATAATGTCAGTAAAGTGTCCAAATGAAGATATCAAATATTTCAGATTTATTTTAATTCAAATTATATTACAAAATCATGGTTTGTTACATTACATCCCCTATAAAATAGATTTAACCATAGAAATTCCATTAATCTGGTGAAAAAGTGAGGATACATATAACTCACTACATCATCAGGTTACCATATAGCTTACTCAATCATATGGTTTCCCCAATAAACACTTCGATCAGGTTAGTGGTCTTGCTCTTCATCCATTTTATCTCATCGATCCAAAATATCCACTAGTTATTACCAATATGAAAGAAATTATAAATTTATAAAACTCTTTTGTTCAGTACATGATAAAAGTAAGGTATGTATTATTTGATAATTGATACATGGAACACATCATACACTAAAGAAATATTTGGTGCAAGTTCCACATCATAAGATACTATCATAATACAATAAAGGATCCAAAGGTAATGATATATCTTGGGATCAGAAATACATTATTCATAGATATTTTAATGTTCTTTTGAGTTGATATATATAATAATATCGTCACACTAACATCAAAATCTAGGTCTTTTCAATGATTATAAGTATAAATCTTATATCGACTCCAAGCTTTCCTGATGTGCTATTAAATGGATCTATCATTTCTATCAATTTTTCTCATAATTATCTAGACCAAATATATTTTATTTTTCTCTATATTAATAATATTATTTGGTATTTTTAAACTTATTTATATAGATTTATTCATTAGGATACATTTGAATTATAAAGATAAAGATAATATTATAAAAAAATAGAATGTGTTAACCCCGACCACCTTTTAAATCCATAAAATAATATTTCATCATATCTCTCATTATTTTAATGGTTCTCCTAAAATAAAATTATATCTATGGATGATATAAAATGATAAGGATCAACTCCATATTCAACTCCTATATAATATTTCTCTATAACATCAAGGTAAACCATAGATCTTAATCGGATATAATTGAATGTGGTAATCTATATAGCCTCATATTTTCTTTAGATTATATATAGGAATTTTGATCAGTATAAATCTATTATTTGGTAAAAATAAAGTGATATGTCTTGATAATTTGATTGAATATAGCACAAATGGTTTTATGGAATTCATATATCTTGTGGAGTTGAAGGGAAAATATATAGTGATGTTTTCTCATTTCTAATCTATAATGAATAAAAATTTCTTTATCTCTTTATACATCGTTACTCTACCTTAAGTTTCTGATATACCTACAAATGAGATATAAAATTTGAAATATCCATCCTTATTTTTTCCAATAACAATGATCTTTGTTATCTATATAAATATTCATACTCCCATTGCAGATTGAAAATGATGAGCTATATGCCTTATGAAATAAATATTTTCTTCAATTATAGTATTTACATGACACATACTCATTTCTAGAACCTAATAATTCTATTAAAATTATAGTTGGATTTAGAAAAATATATTACCTAATTATTCAATTAAAATCCTCTATATAAATCTCCTTAATCTTTAAATAATTCATTTTTAAACATTCATCTGGGTAAGATAGGATTTAATTTCTTATATAATGATTCCATGATCCATTATCTAGAATATCCATAAATATTGGATCTCATTCAACCATCATCATAAAAAAATATGGGATATTTTTTCAAACATAAACCATCAACCACCCTATCCACCTTCATAAGGTGTTAATGTATTGAGCCATCATAATCTCTAATCAATATCAACCATCTCTTTTGGTGTATATTCAACTCTTTCAATCCAAATATATACATAATGATTTTATAATCAGTACATATAACACAATTTTCAACATATAGATACTTTTGCTAGATTTTCAATGACAAAATTAACACTTAGAGCTCTAAATCGTGAGTCAGGTCACATTTCTCATGAATATTTAATTGGAATGAGGAATATGAAACGTAAAAATAATTTTACATGATAACACATCACTATACCATACATGATACATAAATCTAATTTAAAAACCCTCGACCAATTCATTGTTTTGTAAGCATAAGTGTACATACAAGACTTTTCTTATGCTCCTTCAAATTTTCGTAACAATAAATTGTTCAAATGAACATGACTCTCTTCTAAGTTACTTTTGTTAATGTACTTTAATGTTGTGTGAAATTTGTCATAACGAATTTATAATATCCTAACAATCCATGTAAAATATATATCTCTATAATGACCCCTGATTTTCCTTCATGGATATTACATATTTTTATATGAATATTCATTATATTACATAGACATATGCATTTGGACTATAATAGTTTAGTGCCTTTGGAAATATGGAACAAAAAATTAGAATTTTCTGAAATATCTTCAACCAATCCCATAAATATATAAACCATTAGTACATCTATAAAACCTTTGTTTATAACCTGGGGAATGGAATCATAAGAAAGGGTGAGATCAGATGCCTAGTAATGGTAAAAATAGAAGACAAATAATCATAACAGGAGATAGGATTATGAAAAAAGAAGCATAGAATTTCAAAATCATACCCTTTATATCAAATTTATACTATTGAATAATGGAATTATAGATTTAAAGTTAATAAGACAAGAATAGGAAGATAATTAATGTTCATGATCCATGAAATTATAAAAATGGCACAAGACCAAGAATTTAGGGTTTACACATAAGATTAAAATATCATTTGTCAATGATAACTACCAAGACATTAATAGTATACAATGATTGGGATAATCACCCATGTAACTACATCAGGCATGGATAACTTCTGGTGTATCTTATATTTTAATTCTTAGTATGACCTATTGTGTACCCTCATGTTGTAGGATTGGGATGACCTCTCGTACACCATCTTGTTTCAGGCTTAGGATGACCTGTCGTGTACCCTTTGAGATCTTAGAACATTCATATTTACCCAATTCATTGAAGAGAGATATAGGTCCCTCTAGTAATTTAATTAAACTATAAATACGTGTTCAATATGACCACAATTAATTTATAACATCTAAAACAATGTAAGGAAATGAGTTTTATAATCACATAATCAAAACGTAACCCATTGAAAAGATACAGATTTCATAAATATCATGCCATAATATACATAAAATATGTATAGAAATAATAATAATGGTATATATGAGTCATATACTTATTAAATCATAAATAACACCAACATAAGTCATCATAGATGAAAAAATGATTATCAATATATCACTTGAAATAAATCTCAAGGAAAATACCATTTCCTTTATGAAATAATTTTTTTCAAGATCCACACAATTATAAACAAATAATCAAAAATAACATTGTATGCTTATAAATGAATCTTAAAATAATTAAGGTTTCATTAATATGGGAAAATATAATCATGTCATGTAATTTTAAAAAATATTCCATTTGTATTTTTCCAAAAAATGTCAAAATGTACCATCTTTAGAAAACTACCAAAATAATATTTTAAAAATGTTTTGTAAAATGTAAAACATGGTTAAAAATGAATTTTAATATTCAAATTAGATTAATCAATACTTTTTTCGACATAATTTTATGAAACATGGACATGTAATATAAATATTCCCCAGTGGATACTTGGACATAAATAATCTTAAATGATCATGAGATTGTGAAATAATCCATTTCCATTTTATTATCATTCAAATAATATACCCCATTAAATAAATACAATTATATGGATATTTAAATTCAAACATCTTCAGGATAAGACTCATAAAATACATTCATGGTCATTACATACACCACACCAAAGAAACAATTATTATATAGAGCATGTGTACCATATAAATAAAAGTGAGGCAAAAATCCCTTACCTTAAGTATTGACTTCCTTAATAAACATAAAAAATGATTTATAATATATATAATTTTTTAATCCATATAAAAAAGAACCATATTTATATATATAATACCATATATTATTTTCTTATGACTTTATAATTCTTTTTTTGTTACCAATTCCATGTTAATTTTATATTTTAGGTAACAACTGCATTGTTTTTCATACTTGTTTTGATATTTTATTTTTGATAATATTTATTAGATCATGAATTAATCGTATATATAATGATAAAAATGAGATAAATATCATATATATTCAGTATATATGTTTTTATGGTAATTTAAAAAAAGTAGAGAATAAAATACATTGTCCATGGAGACTGTAGGTCATACGTACATGTGAACGTTGTTTTAGTTTCCATTCAAAATTAAAAGAAAGAAATTTATATGATATATTATCATACAATAATAAATTTTTCCTAAAATATATCACATATGTTTTTTAATACCATCATTAGTACATTCCATGTAATTCGTCAATAAATCACATATATTCGTGAGATGATAGTCCACCATACATACGAACGACGTTATCGAATTCCCTGAAAATCGAAATAATGAAGTTATGTGTTATATAAAAGTTAAATAAACATAATTAAATATTTAAATAATATATATAATATAAAAAATATAAATCCATCATTATTATCAAACATTAAATGTGGTAATGTATAAACAGACGACACAAGTTCGTGAGATGGTAATCCGTCGTATACACAAATGATGATTGAATATCCCATTTGATGGAAGTGTGTGATGTTTTAGGATGTAACCTTAACATAAAAAAATATAACCATATTTATTATACCTATTTTATTATATAATCATGAAATAAAAAAAGTTTAAGTGGATTAATGAATAAATAAAACAAACACATTTGTCTATGAAGACTACCTCTTCTTTAGATATCTCGTATCGGTTTGCAGAAAAAGACCTAATTGGTCAGATTTATTCGAAAAATAAATGATTATAATATGAATTTTGGTAATTTTGGTGGATATTTTGAAATTTTTTGTTTGAAAAATATATGTTATTACGTGTGATGAAAATAGACGAACTGGTTACTTTTTATAATAGTGGTGAGAGGAACATTTGAAATTTCTCAAAAAAAGTTATTTATATTAAACTAAATCATAATCCAAATACCCCGAAAAATCCATTAATTATAATATAAGATCTCATAAGGTTGTAATATAATTAATATATTTATATATATTACATATACTTTTTTGTAATTTTAATCCTTATCATTTTGATTTACCCTTAGTTAACCCATTCTAATTTTCACTAGGGTAAAACAAAATCGATATTAAAAAGATGTAATTTTTTCTTATAAAGTGGAAATGGGACCATGAATTTAAAATTTATGATATTTTAGACCAAATATAATCTCATTTTTCCTTATTCAATATTTTTATGATTTTTTATAATTCAACAGAATATTATTTTCAAAAAATACCATAAGTGTTAATTTTTACACTATTCATTACATTGACATTAATAAATTCAAGACAACAAAATATATTTGAACCAAATAATTTAATACATCTATAATATATCATAATAATATATTAAATTTTTGTATTACCTTAATTATGTTAAATTATATATATATTAATATTTTTAATATCAATTATTTGATTGTTTCATTAATTGAATAATTACTGCATTATCATTGTGTAATTATTTATGATAATTATTTATTCACTAAAATTTGAAAATAAATTTTCATTATGTAGATCAACCTTTAATATTTCATAATAATATATAAAATCTATCATATATTCTCTTTATACCCCTATTAAAATATCATACTTATTAAAAGAATGAGTGTTATATTTTGTCACACTCATTGATTTTGATAATATCTAAGTCATTTTCAGAAAAACCTATCCAATAAATAATTATACTAAAAAATTTAGGTGTTATGTTCAGGATTAAATTCATCCAATACTATTTGGTTTAGTGTTAGAGTAATTTTCTTACATTTATAACATTATTCTTACCCTTAATTACCTGATTTACCGTAACTATGGTAATAAAATTACTATGTTTACAATTAATATTTTACAAAATTAAAATGGACCTATTTTCTAAATTTGGACCTTATGATTCCAAAATTAAATATATTTTTCATTATTTATAATAAATTGTAGATAAAATTCTTTTAAAATTAATCCTATAGACAGGGTGAGGAATCATATTTTTAAGTGGAAATGTTCAATATTTTACTATGTTATTATGTATAAATTCAATATTAAATTGATTAAGAAGATATAAATTGTACTAAATTATCTAAATTTGATCTAATTATTCCTTAAAAACAATAAAAATTATAATTTATTATACCAAAAAATCTATTTTCAATTAAAATTCAATATTTTTCATTAGTCATAAATATATAAAAATTATCAAAAAAATATAAAATATTAAACCAAAGTAAATATTGATATTAAAAATTAAAATAAGAAGATTATTTTTTGAAAAATAATATATAAAAGAGTCATAAACTATATCTAAACCCAGTGCGCCATAAAAAATCAGCAAAACATTATTTTTAAAAATTACATATTTAAGCATAAAACTAAATTTATTTTTATATCATTTATATAAACAAACAAATGATAAATATTAAAAATTATATTGAATATTATATATTTATATTATTAATATTATCTAACAAGATTTATTTGTCAAATTTATTATTTTAAAGGACACTTTTTCGTATTTGAATTGTTTTTCCGAAAAACATTTACTTTTAATTTCAAAAGGGTATTACATGTGTAAACCATATTTTAATAATTACATTAATAATTCTAATATCCATAATTCTAAAAGATACTTTATAATTGTATTATTTATATAAGTAAAATTAAGAAATTATGTTTCATAGAAACTCACTGTTGTGTGTAACGCAAGCTAATATAGTGTTGCGTGCCACACAAGACAACAAAGAACTCAAATTATTTTAAAAGAATATATTTCATAAATATCATTTGGAGTTACATTACACCCCCTTAAAATTAATTTCATCCTCAAAATTCATTTGATTCATAAATTTTTTAATACATAAATGTTACTTTCATAGAAACCCACATCATAAAAATAATTACTAAAAAATCCTTAAAACAGGGGAAAGTTAGAAACATAAAATTTACCCAAAGTGATTCATAACTAGGTTTGAAAATTGAAGAAAATAGGTGGAAAGTGAAAAAATGGACATACAAGAAGAAAATTACTATCATGATTTAATCGAGAGTGATAGAGAATATGGTCATTAGATGGTTGATGAACACAAAAATGTGGAACAAATAGGTATGAAACGGTCATTGATATCATTATAAATATTTATAATAGGATAAAATTTTATTTAAAAATCATTTTATAATAAATACATAGATTATTTTATCTTATTTGTACAATATCATTCTCTGGTTGTGCCTTGATCAATCTTCTCTTCATTTCTTACTCCAAGAAATGATGTTTGAATCGTAATACTTGCACAACTAGTGGATCATAGGATCCATAGTTGGATGAAACATTGTTAATTATATTTCTAGTTATCATCTTAAAAAAATGGTAGGCATAATTAATATAATATGCATAAATCAATATATGGTTAAGAAAAACATTAATATATAAAAGCACATTCGAAGTTCAATATAAACATTTTCATAAATAATTAACCATATAACCATATCATCTTTAAATATTTATAAAATGGTTACTAAATTTATCAAAATAAACATGACATTAATCCCTTAATCATCATAAATTAGCTCTTTCTTTCCACATACAAAACATGTGAATACCTTCATCATGTATTATGTAAAACCATATTGAATACACATAGTCTTATTTACTACTTATATAATCTCTTTTCATATGAAGAAACATTTTCATGGGATGATTGGTTTCATACTTGTACCAATAGAATATGTGATTTCATTATTCTAGAATTCAAGTAGATAATCACCTCAAATTTTATTAATGTAAGAAAAATAATATTTTGACAGGGTTCCATCATAATATGTCAAACATGAAATTCCCAAATATATAGGGGAGAATGCGTATTCACTAATTATCATGGTTAACTTCACCAATTACTATATAGTAAGATTTTTATTTTTCTGTTTCTTTAGAGGTTTTTTATTCTAATTATCCACATTAGTCCTTGGATGGGGGAAATTGTTAGCATAATGCTCAAACTTCTTGAAACTAAGACAATGAATCATTGGAGTTGTATTCTCTAATGTTTTCTCATTATTAACATCAATATATACCTTTTTTCATCACATCAGCATTCATCTACTCAATAAAAATCATTTCTACCCTTATAACACCCTCTTTTCTCGTTCATAAATTCACTTGAGTTCTTATTCCAACATTTCTAGCATACAGATACATGAAATTCTATTCAACTATTTATGTTTTCATGAGACTTGAAAATCCTTTTTATTATCAAAACCATAGGAATGTTGTGGATATCCAATTTCTATTTCTACTTTCATTTCACATTGAACGAATTCTTCAGGTCTAATAAAGTCAATTATAGCTAAGTCCTTTCAGATACATGGTTTTAGGAAACCAATTAATAGATTCGTAATCTCAAGGATAATTATTAACCTAGAATCATACCCTGAAAGTCTTGTAAAATTATATTCTTAGGTACCAAATGATATATTATCCTTTTTCGTAATCTCAATGAATTCCTTATCTATATTTTCATGAATAATATCGGGGAAGTAATTACTAAAAAATATTCCCTTAAACTATTCCCATTTCATTAATTAAATTTCTTATTGTTCACCCATGGTCTTAATAATATTCCACTGTCGAACAAATTCACCTTCCAAACAGTAAATATCTATAATTACTTTTACATGTTTTGGTTAGAAAATATCTTCTCAATGGTACCAATCTATTGTCTAGAAACAAGTTTATCATAAGACCCACTAAACGATGGTGGAAATTTCCTCATGAAGGACTCAAGAGAAATTATTTACCTCATATTCTTATTTTAAAGTCCTACATGATTCATATCATGTTTGATTATAGTGATAAGATATTTCATTCCATCTCCCATAACATTTGGTTGCTCCGGAATAAAATTGTTTCACAGCCTATTTCATTCATTATAAACATTGTTACCTGAGGTTCCTAATATTGAATAAAACCAAAAAATAATAGTGTGATAAACAATAATCATACTGGGAGAACATCATTATAAAAATATTACCTTCAATCTATGACATCTTAGTTTTAATGCTAACTTATTTTTGATCATTACCAAAATTTAAGGGCTTTAACCTATACTTAGACTTATCCTTAGGGATATTACTAAATATTTCTCATCCTATTTTTGAATGGTTTCCAAAAACATTACACTGATTCAATCTATAAGGACCTAGGATTCTCATACAAGGATATTACATCTTTTTGGATGAATATTCAATATATTAAACAAACACATTCCCAATGACCATAATAGTATAGTGCCTTTGGAATCATTGAAAAAATCCTTATAATTTGGTAAAAGTTCTTCTAAAAATCCCATAAATATTTTCCCCATTATTAATCCTACTCAAAAACATTATTTATAACATGGTTAAAGGAAACATAATAATGGGTGAGATCATATGCTTAGTAAGAGTAAACATGGAAGATACATAAGAATAATATGAGCATAAGGATATGAAAACAAGATCAAAATGTTTTCAAATCATTATATTTATATATAAGATCATAATATTGACTCATGGAATTAAGTATTGGGTGTTCATAAGACATAAATTATACAATAATCAAAGCACATGAGCCATGAGAGCATAAAAATGGCCAAAACACTGAAATTTGTAGCATATAAATAATCATAGAATAACTTATGTCAATGATACCGACCAAAAAATTATAGTATGTTGGGATGTGGATAATCCACCATGTGCCTACTTTGTTCTTTGGATGACCACCCATGTACCTTTTTGTTTTAGGATATGGACAACCTCTCGTGCACCCTCTTGTTGCGGGATTAGGATGATCTCCCTTATACCCTCTTGTTATACGATTAGAACGACCTCCCATGTACTCTAACATCATAGGTAAATAAAGAATAATATATTTTCATATTTATTAATATTTGTGAATTAAATATTAATTTTACTTTAATGGGGTTTCTATGTTCGATGGCGTACCCGATACACAACAACGGATTTTGTTGAAATCTTACGTTGCACGCAAATAATATAATAATATTATTTCAAATGGTAGTTAACACGTAGCTGTTGTATTGGTGTGAATGAATATAAATAACTAAAATATGATTATATATGTTTTTTAAATGTTTTTACATTTATCCAATAAATGTTAGAGGCTTAAAATGAGAATGAATCCAATTTTAAGCATAAATACTCCAAAAGGTCAATTTATTACCTTTTGATGGAGAACCCTTTTTAAATATTGTTTTGGTCACACCTATACATTATATTGGACAAAATAAAATTATTATTTAGAATCGAGACATCAAAATTTAATTTCTTTATGTTTTTTATTTTTCTGATAAAGTTCATTTTTAAATGAATAGTTAAAAATGTTGTATTTTAATTTCAAACAACATTTTTTAATATAATTTATTTATATGGTTATTTTATATTTTCAATTGGTTTAAAGTGAAATTAGAATATATTTTTACAAATTAATCCAATATAGGTCATTGTAATTAATTCCTCTTTGAATTTGACTTAAACAAGTGTCAATCCATTGATAGATATTGTTTCTTAAAAACACGCTATTTGTTGTAACAGCGGGAAATAATTATAAAATTAATTAATTCAAGTTCTATTTTTTGAATTTGGTAAAATTGGCATTACTTTTGAATCTGAAATATCAAATATATCTTTGGGTGAATATTTTTTATTTTTCTAGAAAACATCAATTTTTTATGAATAGTGAAACCACTAAGTAGTAGTTAAAAACTGATTTTTTTGTTTAAATGACATTTTACCGCTTCTGTGAGTTGAATTTCAAAAATCTGACACACATGGTTGTCATTAGTAAGTAAAATTTGGTTCAATTGGATGAAAATAATTTTTGGTGAATAGTGAGTTTTGAGTTTTATTAACCGTGATTAAAGGTAATTAGGGTAATTTAAGATAAAAATAATATTATAAAAATATAAAAATACCTTGACACATTTCCTAACCTAATTGGATGAGTCATTGCCGACCATGAAAATCCATGTGTCAATTTGGGGGCCCCATGGAGCCACTTGGGTATGATATTGACATTAATAACTATTTATTTCATGTAAAAATAAAAATGTCACAAACATGTATCGTTTTACTAAAACAATTTTTACATGGGGTTATGTAAGTTATCCTTTTGACTATAAATATTAATTAGAAATCTAAAACTATTTCCTACATCATGGTAATTTGTTTATAATATTTAGACATCAAATAAATAAAATTATTTATGACAAAATGATGATGTAATTTTAATGTCATTATTGAATAATTTAAATAAATAAGAAGATAAAGTTTAAAACAGTATCAAAATCTTGTAAAATTATTATTTGATGATTTTATTTCTAACATGGGCAACCTTATCTTTGACTTTAATGATTTTTGGACATTTATAAAACCATAATAATTATATAATAAAATAATATTTTCACGCTTTCCAAAAGAGCCCCTCCTCTCCCTTATAAAAAGACCGCCCTTCCTACCCAATTCACACACTTCTCAAGCCCTTTGGCTAATCCATCCTCTACTCAAATAAGCTCCCAATATCCCTCATTCATTATATAATCATTAACTTAGGCAGAAATCACATCAAGAAACCCTTTTGGTTCAAACCAAGGGGAGTTACTTGATTTAATGGAAACGTATTCTCTTATGTTTTTTGTTTTATTTTTCTTCTCAAACCCCTAATCTCTTTTTATTCCATTATTTTGTAACAAAAATAGTATCTAAAATATACTAGGGTGTTTTTATGATATGTATTCAAGCTACAATTACACACACCTCTATCTAATTGGTGCAAAACATACTGTTTCTGTGGACGACGAACTAATGCCTCATGAAACGATGATTGTTCAATTATCTTCAACCACCTCTCATGGTGGACTTTAATATGTCACTATATTTATATATGATATGTATAATGTTTATGTTTTATTTATGCTTCTGAATTTTTATATATATATGAAACCTTTATGGTTTCCATAATGTGTAAACACGATAATTTCATTTGAGGAAGTGTAGACTATCGCCCTCTCAAAGTTATATGACTCATTCATACCATATGTGGTATGTATAAAGGATATATTTAATGATATTATATATGATAAAATACATGAATTATAATACTACTATGTATCATTATGTTTTAATTCCATTAAATATGAAATACAAACGGAAGTAGCGTTCATGCGTATGTACGGCTTACCGTCTCCATGAACGGTGCATTAAATTTCATACCTCTAAATGTTATGTACTATTATAAATACATCTATATGACGGATATATATGATATATATGATATCCAAATAATTAATATCATTCTGGATATAATTAGCCTTTGACCACATGAACAACATGTAATTATAAGAAGTCCATTTTTGACTCAGGTACCAAATATAAACAAAACGAAAATTATTAACTTAAATGATTACATAATGTTTATAGCATGGTAATAAGTGATATAAAAGGAATAATAAACTTGAAAAATTTTATTAATCAAGTATAAATTAACTTTAGTTTATTATTCATGAGATTAATGAACGATCAAGTCAAGTCGCACATGAGGTAAGGGACTTCGTCTAAATCTACTTTTACTGAGGCATATATTGTTTTAATACAAGACCTTATTTTATATTCTATATAAACACCTTTTACTTTTCATTTCATTCAAAGGGAATATTTTTCTACGAAGCGTTTTACTAAATGACAAAAAATAATTTTTCTTTTAATGTACACGGTGACAACAACCATTCCGCCGACGGCAGTATTATTTGATCTTTGGATTCCTCAACAAGCCGTAATATTTTTAAAAGAAAATAAATACCATATACTATAATATGTATTTTAGTATGGAAAATGGTTTTGATAATGGATTTTTATGTCAATATATTTAAGTGATATATTCTGATTGAAATTTGAAAATGTTTTCTTTCCATTATATTTGTTTCATGTTTTATGATTTTATAATGGTACTGAGACATTTGACAGGTGGTTACATGATAAAATTAATGGAGGGTGGTGCCATGAATACCAGGATGGGTGTTTACGTTATAACCTCCAATGCATTGGGTATGGAAGTCGGCCGTATGGCTATTCCATTTAGTGACATGTGTAGAATTCGATTGTATGGTTATTCCATTTAAGTATGTTTATGTTCCATGTTACCTTTATATGTTATTTGTTCTTTATATGGGTAATCTTTTGGTTTCAAAATGGTAAGTAGTGATGTTTTATTTATTGAAGCGTATTTACTACTTCATAAAGGTGAAAAGTATTACTTATGTTAAAGTATTCATGGTTTACTTGTTGTTTTGAAAAACTAATAGTTTTTCTTCTTTGGGTACTCCTTACTGAGATTTTTATGCTCATCCCATGTTTTTGAAATGTTTTTCATAGGACATAAAGTGGAATAGGGTCAAGGATGGGATCATGGAATGTTATTCTATCTAAAACATAGAACTATATATGAATTGTTTTTCTAGTGTCTTTATTTTATGAAAAAAATGGAAACTGAGTAGAAGTGTCTACTTTTTTTAACTTTTGAGATGTAATAGTTATGGCCTAATTATCTATAACTCTAAACCTGAAAAGATCCTTAATTGGAATTATTAATTTAATTCATGATTAAGTAATGTTTTAAGGCTAGGTCCTTATATTTGGTATTAGAGGTCAGCTAAGACAACTTTAGGAGACAGAATATTGTTAAATTCATGTCCATAAATTAATTTATGTTATGATTGAAATGATATAGCATTTAAAGATAATCATGTTGCTTCGCTTAATATATTTATGTGTTCATAGTTTTTTTCTGCAGAGAAAATAGGGTAGCTATGTTGGGACGACATCAAGATTAAAATAACCTTCCAAATCAACAAATTGAGATGGTCTGAATAATAACTAAACAGTTTGTTGCAATGATGGAACATTTGACTCAGGCTATAAATAGGGGTGGTATCTATACACGAGATCAGCCAGATCAACCACAGAGGAACATCTCAGTAGTGGAGCATTTTATGAGTCAAAATCCCCCATTATTCAGAGGATCATCTGACCTTGTGCTACAAAAAGTGTGGATTAAATCAATGTATATGATTGTTGATGTCATGGGGTGTTCAGAACATCAAAAGGATAGTCTCGCTATTTACCGTTTTGAAGGTAAATCTAATCAGTGGTGGTCTATTGTGAAAAATATCAGGGATAATGAAGTGATTGATTATCTTTAATGAGATTAATTCAAAGGTTTGTTTCTTGTGAAATATTTTCCTAAGTTGGTTCATCTTAGGATGGAGAAACAATTCCTAGAATTGAGGCAGGAGGATGAATCAGTGGCTACTTTTGACGTAAAGTTCACTCGTCTTGCAAGGTATGCTCCAAATTTCATACAAGATCTTGATAGTAAAATCAACCATATTTACTCATGGTTTAAGCCAATGTATCGAAGGCCTTTAGCTTCTCATGAGTTCAAAAGTTATGAAAAACATGTTCAATGTGTGGAGAAGGTGGAAATTGAGTTTTTTAATGATCATGTGTTCTTTGACAAACAATAGAATAAGAGGTCTTGTTGGCAGGAAAAGGGAAAAAATTCATCAAAGAATCTCAGAGGTAAGATAACCAAATATCCATCCTGTGAGAAGTGTGGTAAAACAGACCCTAGAAAATTTTTATCCAAGTCTGGAAATTTTTTTGGTGTGGTAAGTCTAGTCATATTCCTCATAACATTAAGGAAGATTGTCAAGTAGGCAATGAAAATCCAGTGGTATGATGTTTTAAGTGTAATGAAATGGGTCATTAAGAAAATGAGTTCCTAACGAAGAACTCAACTAAGGGAAAGCAGCCAGACTACAAGAAAAAAGGGGTGGTGAAATCCATTGAAACTACTTTAGAAGATGTTGGGCCATCGAATGAAGTAGTATCAGGTAAACTGATTGATTGTTCAGATAATTCCAATGTGTTGTTTGATTTAGGGTCTACACATTCTTTCATTTCTGAGAATTTTTCTAGTAAATAGGGAATTCCATCTTAAGATATGAATGCTAATCTAATGGTAAAAACACAAGGGGGAAACATTAAGACAAAAAGAAATTATAAGAACCTTCATATCCTTGTGTGTGGAAAGAATCTACCAGAAAACCTCATTGTTTTCCTCTAGTAGAGTTTGATGTTATTTTGGTCATGGAGTGGCTTTCTGTTTACCATGTTAAGATTGAATGCAGAGCTAAAGAGGTTTCTTATCAGAATGATTTTCAGTTTGTGTACAAGAATGAACCCTTAATTTTGATAACATATCAGGAAGCTTAGAAAATAGTAAAAGATGGAAATGAATGTTATATTTCAGACATTGTTGAAAATAAAGGAACTGTTCAGATTCATGATGTGTCATTGGAAAATGAGTATATTGATGATTTTAATGATGATATGCCTGGTATTATACTTTATTAAGAAGTTGAATTTACTGTTGACTTAGATCCTGATTTTAACCAATTTCAAAACCTCCTTATAGAATGGATCAAGTTGAACTTTTAGAGTTAAACAAGAAATTTTAGGAGTTATTAGATAAAGGTTTCATTCGACCTAGCACATCACCATGGGGTGCTCCATAATTTTTTGTTAAGAAAAGATAGTTCAATGAGACTTTTCATTGATTATAGAGCATTGAATAATATCACTATTAAGAACAAGTATCATTTGCCTCATATCGATAATTTTTTTAATTAGAGACTGGGAGCCCATCATTTTTCGATGATTGATTTGATGTCGGGGTACCATCAGTTGAAAGTAAAAGAAGCAGATGTTATGAAGACTGTGTTTCATACAACATATGGCCATTATGAATTTTTAGTTATGCCTTTTAGGATAACTAATTCACCTTCTATATTCATGGATCTGATTAATATAATTTTCCATGACATATTGGATAAGTCTGTGGTTATGTTCATTGATGATATTTTAGTTTATTACAAAAGTAAAGAGAAACATGAAAGTAATTTAAGGGTCGTCTTGAAAACATTAAAAGAAAATAAACTGAATAGAAAATTTAGCAAGTGTGAGTTTTTGTTACAAAAAATTTCTTTCCTTTGTCACATTATTTTAAAAAATGGCATAACTACTCATCCTACAAAAACAAAAGTTATTGAAGAATGGCCAAGACCAAAAAATATAACCTAGATCCATAGTTTTATAGGTTTACCATGTTATTACTAGAGGTTTGTTGAAATTTATTCACGGAAATCTAGTCCAATGACTATGTTAACTCGAAAAGGTGTTAAGTTCATTTGGAGAAAAATAATGTGATGATTGTTTCCAGGAATTGAAAAGAAGATTGGTGAATGGAACAGTTTTGGAAATGCCTTCCAGAAATGGTGAGTTTGTTTTCCACAGTGATTATTCCTTAAAAGGACATGGTTGTGTCCTTGTAACGAATGAACAGGTAATTGCTTATGCTTCACGTCAGTTGAAAACTCATGAATTAAATTACCCTACACATGATTTGGAATTAGCTGCAGTTGTTTTTGCTTTTAAAATTTAGAGGCATCATTTGTATGGAGTAAAGTGTGAAATATATACCGATCAAAAAAGTTTAAAATATATATTCACTCAAAAAGAATTTAACATGAGAAAGAGTAGATGACTAGAATTAATCAAGGATTATGATTGTACAATTCATTACCATCTAGGAAAAGAAAATAAAGTGGCTGATGCTTTGAGTCAAAAAAGTAATGATTCATTAACCATGCTACGTTTGGAATGAGATCCTTTGGTTTTCGAGATGATGAAATTTGGCATAGATGTTGTTAGTGTACGAAGTTATTCTAATTTGTTTTAGATGTCAGTGAGATCATATCTATCAGACAGAATTAAGAAAGCGCAGAAGATAGATAGTGAGTTTCAGAAAAAGGTAGAGCTGGTTCAGAAGGGTAAACTGCCTGAATTTAACATTGATAATGATTGTGTTTTGAGGTTTGGGAAGAGATTATGTGTGCCTTGTGATTCACAGTTGAAGAATGAGTTTTTATGTGAAGCTTATAGTTCCTCATTTTCAGTTCTTCTTGGCAGTACTACGATGTAAAGAGAACTGCGGGAGTATTACATGTGGGATGGAATGAAAAGAGATATTTCTGATTTTACAGTGAAGTGTTTAACTTTTCAGTAGGTTAAAGAAGAGCAGCAGTTACCGAAAGGGATGCTTTAGTCTTTACCGGTGCAAGAGTGGAAATGGGAAAATATATCCATGGACTTAGTTATGGGATTACTGAAGACATCTTGAGATAATAATGCAATCTGGTTTATTATTGATTGACTAACTAAATCTGCTCATTTCCTTCTTATTCATGTTACATTCTCTCTAGATCAACTTTATTGGTTTTATGTTAAAGAGATAGTAAAGTTACATGGAGTTCCCTACTCCATTTTATCCGATCGTGATCCCAGGATTACTTCTAAATTTTGGAAAGGCCTTCAGAAGTCGTTGGGTACTGGATTAAATTTTAGTACAACTTTTCATCCGCAATCAGATGGGCAACCAGAATGAACAATTCAGACGTTGGAGGAAATGTTATGTGCTTATACAATGGATTAGCAGGGAATTTGGGACCAACATGTTCCTTTAATTGATTTGTCTTATAATAACAGTTTCATTCCAGTATATAGATGGCTCTGTTTGAGGCATTATATGATAAACAGTGTCGAACTCCAGCTTTTTGGGATGAAGTCGTGAAAGGAAGCTGATGAGACCAGAATTGGAAGAATATATGGCAAAAAAATTTCAGTTGATTCAGAAGCACATGAGAACAGCATCGAGTCTGTAGAAAAGTTATGCGGATAACCTGAGGAAGGATTTTTCTTTTGAGGTAGGTGACCATTTGTTTCTCAAAGTTTCTCAATGGAAAAGTGTGATGCGTTTTGGCAAGAAAGGAAAGGTGAGACTGAGGTTCATTGGACCTTATGAAATAATATAGAAAGTTGGATTAGTTTCATATAGAGTGGAATTACCTCCATGTTTTTCCTACGTACAAAATGATTTTCATGTTTCAATGTTGAGAAATTATATGCTAGATCCATCTCATGTTTTGAGCCCCGACGTAGTTCAGTTGCAAGAGAATACCTCTTATGAGGAACAACCAGTCCAGATTCTTGACTGTAGAGAGAAAGTGTTATGTAATAAGGTAATTCGTCAGGTGAAGGTTTTGTGGAAAAAACTGTATGGTTGAAGAGGCAACGTCGGAATCTAAAAATGCAATGAGAGATAAATACCCTTATTTATTTTATAAGTGAATAAAATTGCGATGACGCAATTCCCAAAAGGGGGGAAGGATGTAACATCCTAGGTAAATAAACAATAATACATTTTTATATTTATTAATATTTTTTTATTAAATATTAATTTCACTTTAATGGGTTTTCTATGTTCGATGGCATACACGATACACAATAATGGATTTCTTTGGGATCTTACATTGCACGCTAATAATATAATAATATTATTTAAAATGGTAGTTAACACGTAGCCGTTTTATTAGAAAGAATGAATAGAACTAACTAAAATATGATTATATATGTTTGTTAAATGTTTTTACCTTTATCCCATAAATGTTAGAGGCTGAAAATGAGAATGAATCCAATTTGAAGCATAAATACTCCAAAAGGTAGATTTATCACGTTCTGATGGTGAACCCTCTTTAAATATAGTTTTGGTCTCTCTTATACATTCTATTGGACAAAATAAAATTCTTCTTCAGAATCGGGACATCAAAAATTTACTTTGTCTATGTTTTCTTTATTTTTCAGATAATGTTCATTTTTTAAATGAATAGTGAAAAATGACGTATTCTAATTCCAAACCTCATTTTTTAATATAATTTATTTAAATGGATAGATTATATTTTTAATTAGTTTAAATTTTAATTAAAATATATTTTTACCATTTAATCCAATGGTGGTCATTAAAATTAATTTCACTTTGAAAATGGACTTAAACAAGTGTCAATCTTTTGATAGATATTGTTTCCTGAGAACACGCTCTTTGTTTTGACATCAGGAATTAATTATAAATTTAATTACTGAAACTTATAAGTTTTTAATTTGGTAAAATTGGCATCATTTTTGAATTTGGAATATCAAATATTGGTTGGGGTGAAGTTTTGGTATTTTTCTGATAAACATCAATTTTTAATGAATAGTGAAACCACTAAGTAGTAGTTAAAAACTGATTCTTTCGTTTAAATGAACATTTACCTCTTTTGTGAATTTAATTTCAAAAATACAACAAACATGGTTGTCATTGGTAAGTAAAATGTGGTTTAATGGGATGAAAATAAATTTTGGTGAATAGTAACATTTGAGTTTTTTAACCACGATTAATGGTAATTTGGGTAATTTAAGGTAAAAATAATATTATAAAAATATAAAAATAACTTGACACATGTATTAACCTTATTGTATGATTGATTGATGAACAATATAATCCATAGGTCATTTTGGGGGCCCCATGGAGAAACTTGGGTATGATAATTACGTTAATAACTTTTTATTTAAAGTAAAAATAAAAATATCACAAACATGTATTATTTTAATAAAAAAAATTTACATGGGGTTATATAAGTTATATTTTTTACTATAAATATTAATTAGAAATATAAAAGTATTTCCTACATCATGGTAATTCTTTTATAATTTTTAGACATCAAATAAATAAAATTATTTATGACACAATAATGATGCAGTGTTTACATCATTATTGAATAATTTAAATAAATAAGAAGATAATGTTTAAAACAATATCAAACACTTGTACAATTATTATTGGATGATTTTATTTCGAGCATGGTCCACCTTATCTTGTAATTTAATTATTTTTGGACCTTTAGAAACTGAAAAGCATTATATAATAAAATAATATTTTCATGCTTTCCAAAAGAGACCCTCCTCTCCCTTATAAAAAGACCCCACTTCCTACCCATGTCACACACTTCTCAAAAACATTGGCTCATCCAAATTCTACTCAAACCATGAAACCCTACCTTAGGAAGAAAGACCTTAATGAAACCTTTTTGGTTCAAACTAAGGGGAGTTACCCGATTTAAAGGTAACATCTTCTCTTATGTTATTTTGTTTTATTTTGCTTCTCAACCCCCTAAATTCTGTTTTATTAATTTCTTTTGTTACAATTACAATATCTAAAAAATACTATGATGTTTTTATGATAATTATTAGAGCTACACTAACACAAATTTTCATATAATGGGTGAAGAACATACAATTTTTGTGGACGGTGAACTACTGCCTCATGAAACGATGATTGTTCAATTATCATCACCCGCCTATCATGGTGGCCATTAATATGTAAATGTATTTATATATGATATATATTATGTTTATGTTTTATTTATTATTTATATTTTTTTAAATATAGAAAACATTTATGTTTTCCATTATGTGCAAACACGATAATTCCATTTGAGGAAGTGTGGACTACCGCCCACTCTAAGTGATATGACTCATTCATAACATATGTGGTACGTATAAATGATATATTTGATGATATTATATATGATATAATACTAGAATTATAATACTACTATATTTCATTATGTTTTAATTCCATTAAATATTAAATACAAATGGAAGTAGCGTTCATGCATACATACGGCATACAATCTCCATGAACGGTGCATTTCATTTCATACCTCTAAATGTTATGTACTATTATAAATACATGTATATTCTGGATATATATCATATATATGATATCCAAATCATTAATATCATTATGGATATAATGAACCTTTGACCACATGAACAACATGTAATTATAAGAAGTCCATTTTTTACTAAAGTACCAAATATCGACAAAACGAACATTATTAACTTAAATGATTAAATCATGTTTATAACATAGTAATAAGTGATATAAAAGGAATAATAAACTTTAAAAAGGTTATTAAGAAAGTAGAAAATAACTTTAGTTTATTATTCAGGAGATTAAAGGATGATCGATTCAATCGGACACAAGGTAAGGGACTTCATCTCAATCTCCTTTCATTGAGGAATTTTTTGTTTTAATACAAGACTTTCTTTTATATGTTGTATAAACCCATTTTTATTTTCATTTAATTCAAATGGAATAATTTTTTAGAAAGTGTTTTACTATACAAAAAAAAGGAATGTTTATTTTAACGCACGTAGTGACAACGACCTTTCTGTCATCGTGAGTATTATTTGATCTTTTTCCTCCTCAACAAGCCGTAATGTTTTTAAAAGAGAATAAATACCATATAATCTATTATGTATTTTGGTATTAAAAATGTTTTTTATAATATATTTTTATGTCAATATATTTAATTTATATATTGTGATAGAAATGTGGAAATGTTTTCATTCATTTATATTTGTTTTATGTCTTTTGATTTTATAATGGTACTTGGAAATTTGACGGGTGGTTACATGATAAACCAAATGACTGGTTACGTTATAACCTCCAATGCAATGGGTATTGATGCTGGCTGTATGGATATTCCATTTAGTTACATGTGTTGAAGTTGACCATATTGTTATTCCATTTAAGTATGTTTATGTCCTAACTTACATTTATTTGTTATGTGTTCATTATATGGGTAATCTTTTGGTTACAAAAGGGTTTGTAGTGATCTTTTATTCAGTGAAGAGTATTTAAAACTTCATAAAGGTGAAAATTATTACTTATGTTAAAGTATTCATGGTTTACATGTTGTTTTAAAAAACTAATAGTTTCCTTCTTTGTTTATTCATTACTGATATTTTTATGCTCATCCCAAGTTTTTGAAATGTTTTTGAAAGGACAAAAAGTGGAATATGTTCATAGATGGCATCATGGAAAGTCATGCTGTCTAAAACATGGAACTATACATCACATTTTTTTTTCAAGAGTTTTTATTTTATGAAAAAAAAGAAACTGAGTAGAAGTATCTACTTTGTAAATTTTGATATGTAATAGTTATGGAATAATTCATTAAAACTCTAAACTTGAAAAGAACCTCAATATGAATTATTCATTAAATTCAAGATTAAGTAATTTTTTAAGGCTGGGTCCATATATGTACCATTTGTGCTCATATAACATTTATCATTACCCCGTTAATTGGAGGGAGTTATTAGTCCCACCAATAACATAATAAAAACTACACATATGCCTACCACAGGACCATAAATCATTCATTAAATCTTTACCCATGTAGAAAAATGTGTTTCATAAACACTTCATCATAACATAACTAATTTAAAGGAAACAAGTTTCATAAATATAATCGCATCACAAACTTAAAAAATTTATAAAATGAATAATAATTTCATCATTGAGTCATAAACATGTTAAATCTTATGTAACACAAACATAATTCATCTTAGATGAAAAAATTATTTTTGAAATATCACATGAAATAATTTTTGACGAAAATATCATTTAGTTTATGAAATACTTTTTATAATGATCCACCCAATTACAATGGATAAATTTTATTTAAAAATAACCACTTATCCTTGAAAATAAACCATCAAAGCATAAAGTCATCATGATGGAAATAAAATCTACTCATGTTGTATAATTTTTAAAAAATATTCTTTTCGTATTTTTTAAAGAATGTCACAAAGTACCTAATTTAGAAAGTAAAAAATATATTCTTTTAAAACCATTTTGAAAAACATAAAACAAGGGTAAAAATATATTTAAATATTCATCAAATTGTATTAAAAAAATTTGGAAACATGTAAATGGAAGATAAATATTCCCAAATAGATACTTAAATATAAGAAATCTCAAATATTAATGAGAATGCGAAATAAACCCTTAAAACTTTTTAATCAGTTGAATCATATTCCCATGAAATAATGAAAATAATATGGAAATATAAATAGCAATATATATAGTATAAGTCCAATAAAATACATTCATTTGAAGTAAATACACCAGAAAAAAAGATACAAGTTGTGTATAAGGCATGCATCACACCAAAATAAAAGTGTGACAAAAATCCATTAACTTAAGTCTTGACTACCTTCATATATGATAAAATAAACTATATAATAAATATATGTTTATTATAAATCTACCACAGAGACATATTCAAATATATAATACCATATATGATTTACTTTTGACATTATAATTCTCATTTATTAACAATTCCATGTTAATGTTATATTTCGGGTAATAACCGCTTTCTTTTTTGTACATGATTTATGTTTTTATTTTGGTACATATTACATAGATTGTTAATTAATAATATTATTAATCACAATCATGATATAATTATCATATATATATTAATTATATAATTATTTATGGAGTTTCAAAAAGTATAAAATAAAATACACCATTCATAGAGACGTTAAGTCATGTGTTCGGATGAATTGTTTTTTCATGTTCATGTTAGATTAATAGAAATAAATGTATATGATATATTATCAGTATAGAATAATTTTTATTTCATATATATCAAACAATTTTATTTGAACCATCCATAATTAATTTCATGTAATTTTTTAATGATTGGCATCGCCTTGCGAGGCGGTAGTCCACCGTACAAACGAACAACATTATTGTATTCCCACAAAATGGAAAGAACAATGGTTTGTTTGATATAACAATTAAATAATAATAATAAAATATTAAAAATAATATATATCATATATAAAATATAAATACATAATTATTCCCATACTTTAATTAGGGTAATGGAAGAGTGAACAACATCAGTTCGCGAGGCGGTAGTAAAATGTATACAAGAATCACAATTGTGTATCCAATTTTATGGAAGTGTGTGAAGTTGTAGTTAGTTACCTTAACATAAAAATATATTAGTATTTTTAATATAATGAGGTTATTATATAAACATGTAATAAATATAATTGAATGTATTTAAGGAATAAATAAAACCAAAACGTTCATTGACAAACATTACATATTCGTCAGATATCTCTTTTTGGTTTGAACCAATGGACAGACTTGGTTTGATTTATTACCAAATGAAGGAATATAAGATGAAGGTAGGGTAGTTTGGAGGATATTTGGATAAGTTTTTTATGATCCAAATATGTTTTTAAGTGTGATTAAAAGGGATAAAGACACAACCATTTATAATAGAGGGGTGATCACTTTTCTAATTTCTCTAAAGATTAATATATAATACATCCAATATTAATACAAATACACCGAAAAGAAAATTTATTAAAATATAATATATAATAATGTTTTAGTCTCATTAAAATATATATTTTAGATAAGTTTTTTCAGTTATTTTAATCCTTGTCATTTTGATTAACCCTTAGTTAACTCATTTTAATTTTAACTACAGTAAACAAATTTAAATATTAAGAGGATGATATTTTTTACTTATATAGTGTCAATTGAACCATAAATGGATATGTTTTGATATTTTATATCATATATCAACCCATTTAAATTATTTACTATTTTTATTATTTCAATGTAATTTAATAAAATTATATTTTCATAAAATATCATAAGCGTAAATTTGAAACTATTCATTATATTGAATTTAATAAAATAAATACACCAAGATATATTAAAAAAATCATTTATTAAAACTACAATATATCATAATAATATATATTATTTTTATTATCACCATAATTAAGTTAAGTTATATTTCTTTTAGTATTTATAATATCATTTTTTTATTGTTTCATTAATTGAATAAAAACTACATAATCATTTTGTAATAATTTATGATAAATTTTTCTTAATTAGAATTTAATTAATAATTTCAATGATGTATATAAATTTTTTATCTTTTTAATTAATATATACAGTTGATAATATATTCAATTTTTCCCCATATTAAAAATATTATACTAATTAAATGTATGAATCTGTCATTTCGTCACTCATTGATTTTAATAACATGCAAGTCATTTTCCAAGAATCATGTACATTAAATAATTCAATTACAAAACGTTTATTTTAAGGGTCACACTAATATAATACAATAACATTTATTCAGGTTATATAGAAATTTTATAATATTAATTACATTATGTTTACCCTTTATTACCCGATTTACCCTTAATCATTTTAATAAAATTACAAAGTTTAATATTAATGTGGACTAAAAATAATATCTAATAAATTTTGACATTATTATTATAAAAATGAAATCAATATTTACAAATTCTTAACACATAATTGGATAAAATTAATTTATAATTAATCTTGTAGTTTGGTCGAGAAAGAGGTTTTTTATTTGAAAATGTTAAAAAAATTTCTAAGTTTTAATATCTAAATTCGATATGAATATGATTATAGTGAACTAAATTAGATTAAATTAAATAAACTTGATCTAATTATTCTTTTAAACATATGAAAAATTTAATTTAACAATATAATTTATTTATATGATAATTTTTTTCAATTAAAATTCAGTATTTTTCAGTATTCATCAAAAATTTGAGACATTCATAAAACTACAAGAAATTAAATCCATGTAAATTTCTATATTATAATTTCAAATATTATTTAATTTTTCATATATAATTTAAATTGTTTTTAAAAACTATATACAAAACAATTGTTCCATCAAAAGGTGGAAAACTACTTTCTAGAAAATACAGTTTTTTTAGCATAAAACTATATTTAATTTTATATCGGGGCTAGAAAACACTTAAGATTAATGTTATAAATTTTATTTAGTAACACACATATATATATATATAATTAATATAATATAAAAATAGTTAATTTTATATTTTATTGGTATAAAACACAATTGGGAACAATTAAATTGTTTTTCAGAAAACAAATTTCTTTTAATTTCAAAAGGGGTTTATATTTGTAAACCCTAATTTCCTAATTAACTTAATCCTATTTTTACCCTCCATTCTAACATATAGGTTATAATAGTATTATATAAATAATTAAAATAATAAAATAACGATTTACATAAACCTAGGGTTGCATGCAACGTAAGCTATGTCGATGTTGCGTGTAACGCAAGACATAAATGAAATCAAATTATTTAATAAAAATAAATTTCATTAAAATATATGGTTGTTAGAGTCATAGTAAAATTTTTTGGTCTATATAACACCCCATGCTTTCATGGTATGTTTCCCTTTGAATAATGTAGTAGCATGTGTTGTACGCAACATGAAGTATTAACGCACCATGACAAATGAAACTTACCGTTATGAATAGTAATACACAATTTTTTAAATTTTTTAAATTTTAATTTTCAAAATGGACTTCATTTTTGGATTTTGAATATCAAAATTAGCTTAGGGTGAATATTTGGTATTCTTCTGAGAAACTTCAATTTATGATGAATAGTGAAAAACATTTTGTTATTGTTTAAAACCACCTTTTTGTTTAAATAATTATTTATTTTATTTTAATTTAATTTAGGAAAAAATACATATATAATACCTATATATGTTCAAATATATTCCATTAGAGTCATTTTATAATAATTTTAGATATATAAAATTTTATTGAAATTTTAACCATATTTTACCCACCTTCTAGGAGCACTTAAAATTTTTCAGAAAACATAATTGTATTGATTCTGTGAGTTGAATGTAAAAAATATGAGAGGCATAGTTGACATCAATTTGTAAAATGTGGTTCAATAATATGAAAATAATTTTTACTGAATAGTAACTTTTAACTTTTATTTACCACGGTTAAAAGTAAATAGAGTAATTAAGGGTAAAAATGATATTATAATTACCCTAAAACATGTTCTTATTCTATTGTATGAGTGTAATTCATCCAAAAACAACTTTATGAATGAAATATGATCCTCTTTGGTTTACTTGGATTAGATTAGGACATTTATTATTATTTTATTTAATGAAAAGTTAAAAGAGTAAATTCAAAGTTTAATAACTAAACAATTTTTTAATATAGGTTTACACACAATATAAATTATACTATAAATATTCATTAGAAATATAAAAATATTTCCTATATAATGGTATTTTATTTATAATTTTTAGATTTTAAATAATTTAATTTATTTATGAAACAATGATGATGCAGTAATTACCTTATTAATGAATGATTAAAATAATTGATATTATAAATATCCAAATAAATGTAAATTGATACTTATGATGAATTCAAATAATTTTATAGGTTAACATTACATGTTATGGTTGATTAAATAATTATTTTTTGACGTAATCATGCTGTTATGATTTTCACAAAAACTAGACACTAAATAGTGTCAAAATTGTCAAAATTGAGTTTTTAAAACAATTACTAAATTATTAATTGATATAATATTCCTAAAAATCAAAGTTTTTTAAAAGGACTTATATAAGGTTATATATATTAATAATTATCCACTTTGGGTTTGATTGACTTGTTATAGTAAGTTTATTAACCATATAACTTAAAAATAAAGAGACATAGTAAATGTAAAACTATTAAACTAAGAGTTAAATCAAAACGATATGGCTAATATGGTGACCTAACCCGTATAAAACCTATTGTTTGAAATATTTTTATCTGATACCCACCATATCCTCGAAATAAATCATTTTTAGCCATTATAAACCGAAATTGATTATATTATAAAATAATATGTCAAGCTTTTCCTATAGTGACCCTCACCTATCTTATAAAAGGGTATGTGCCCTTATATTAATTTCACACCTCCGAAGACATTTTTCTCATCCAACCCCTGCCTATATATCCTCCCAACATTCCTCCATTTATCTTAGAGTCCTTATTTTGGTCATAAAGCCATCATAAGGATCCATTTTGATCAAATAAAAATGAAGAACCCGAAGAAGAGGTAAATATTTCATCACCTCTTTCAAGTTATTTTCTTCTTCCACTTCCTCTTTCTTTGTTGTTTCCATTATAAAATAATACCTCCAATATATTCAATATACTGTGTTGTTATTATAAAAATGGTAAAACCATATTCATTATTCTATCCATCATAAGAATGACAATGTCACCATACGTGCGTGCGTACTGCTTACCATCTCCATGTTGTGGTGTAGTTTGTTATTCAAACACTTCATTATTTGGATGGGTATAATAATGAGTATAACTGATGTAAATAATAAATATAAATCATTAATTATTTTTTATATATGACATACCATCCAATTACATACTATTTCACCATCAATATAATGATATTGTCTCTTGTGCGTGCATAAGGATAACCGTCACCACAAACGCGATATAATTCATTTCACATCATAATAATTCAATAATAACATTCATTTTATGATTAAATTTTTTTATGAACATATTATCATTCTATATATGATTCAAATACATCCTATATATAACAAACATGGCTTATAAAACCAAGCATATAAAGTAGAACAAATCAGTTAACACATGAAACGATGATACTACTGAAATATTATTAATAAAGAAATATTATAAGATCATATATGATATCATATTTATATATATGGTTCGTTTATAATTTAATAAAAAAGTTTTAACTATTATATACGAGGTTAAAATACCATCGAACAAAAAAAATAACAAGGTAAGGGTTAATTCTACAAGCACTCTACTTATCTGAGGTTGATAATACATAAGTATCTACTGAGACCTCTTTACCATCAACATCAGTATTTTCATAAAAATGTAATTCAAAACATTTTTACTATTTACTAGATTTTTGTTTAAAGTCGTCTATACGCTGATTTTACCATATATATTTTGAATGGAATCTTTCCGTCGTTTTCCAAACAAGGTGCTTTATGGTCTTTTCGACAAAATTAAGGTAAGAATGTATTTTCTTAACTTATATAACGGGTGTAGCTATTTTCTTCCATTATAACATCATAGAATCATCCCATACAAAATTATAATAATATATTCAAAATAAATTTTTTCTTCTATAATTTTTTTGACATTGAATGATTTCAAAATAGAAAGAGATATTTCTCTAAAAAATGTTTTGATTTCATCTATGTGAACAACCATTGATGGATTTTGAGGTTTTTTGAAGTTGATTTATTATTATACAAGTATTCCATATTGTATTGAATATTTTGTGAAATGATTGACTATGGATGTGTTATTTTCATACCATTCATGGTTTATGGTTAAAATATTAACATTTCGTATGATATTATTAATATGAATGTTTATGTTATGTTTAAAACTTTTAATACAAGGAATGCATTGGACGTAGTAAGTAATGGTTGGAGCCAGCTATATCCCCTAGATGAATTGGTAGGTCTCTTGAGACAAACTAGTGTCTCGGCATAAGGCCTTGAAAATATTTTATTTTTAGTCGTGGCATAAGGCATTGACTATGTTGTTATGAAGTCTGGCATTATTCATTTCATCATTATAAATTTATCTATTGATATTACATGTGATTATTTGACTACTATAATATCAATATGAATAAGTAAATGTAATTATTTGATTTATATTGGTCATATTATATAGATTTTTTTGTTTAAAAGGACTATGTTTTAGTCTTATACATTTCTTTAAATGTTTATGCTTATTAATTAATGTTTTCTCTATATTTTTATCCTTACTGAGCATCTGATCTCACCCCTTTCTATGTTTTATTTTTCCAAGGAAGTGAAGAATTATATTATGTCTAAACTGTAGGGATAGTCTAAGGGATATGAATGTGGTCAAGGGAGACAATGTTTTTGTTGTTTTTCATTTTATAATGTAATGTAAAACTGGTGAATTTATCTAGTACTTTCAAAGCTACTAAATTAATCGGTCATTCGGGATTTGATCCCCTGTGATCATTCCATTGTTATTTAATAATGCACTGAATCTGGGTAACTGGGGTCGTTGTGTTAGAGTTGGTATCAGAGGAAGTTTAGTACAAAACTTGGAAACTAGATTTAGAAAAACTCTAATTAGATAACACTATACTATGATAGAATTTGATTATTAATATAGAATAACTTCATAGAATTTTGGTATTGTTGAGATTTTCTATGTTTTCCATGCAATACATCCCTATCTGGATATGAGCAGTTAGAGGCATCTCTGGCACATATGTACCTAGAGGTAAAACCTGAAAACATCACATTGAGCTAGACTCGAATAGGAAAAGGGGCATGACAATGGGACTTACTGCACTATTTGTTACGACACTCCCAGGGGGATATGCTTAAGATAAATCACATTTTCATTACTAAAAATTATGAAGGATTTATGAGTATATACATCCTCAAATAATACATTTTTATGATTATGGATTATATCCATAAACAATTCAATTTATTTTATGTGTTTTATAAGTTTAGAATTATATATTGTGATTTATAAAGGAATCGACAAAATTCCATTTTTAGAAATGTTTCTTATTGGAAGAAATGGAAACTATATGAATGCACATAATACATGTAGGGATTTTCCTCATAATCATGATAATTATAATGGAGATGGTGATGCAACCGGTTTTGATCAACATATCACTATAATGGGATAACTAACTTAGGCTATGAATAATAACAGTTCTCGTATGGATCACCGTGATCCACCACAAGGATGATCGATGTCAGATCGCTTCGTGATGAAACAACCACCAACATTCATTGGGAGTACAAATCAAATAGTAGCTGATCAATGGATAAATTCCTTAGAGAAAATATTTCATGCTTTGGGAGTAGGGAAAGAGAAAAAGTTCTCATTGTATTTTATCACCTCACGGAGGATGCAAATCAATGGTGGTCATTAATCGAAAACATGTAGGAAGATGAAGAATTATCAAACATGGAATGGAGGGTGTTTAAAGATATTTTATTAGGAAAATACTTTCCTTGTGACCATCGAGCAGATATGGAAAGCAAATTTATGAGTCTGAGGCAAAGGACGATGAGAATGTTGTAAAGTATGAGACTAACTTAACATGTTCAGCAAGGCATGCAACAAATTATATACATAACCAAGGAGTTAGATTGATCAATTATTTGATGGGTTAAAACTATTTCTTCATTTATCAATAGTCACGCTATTCTTCTCATCATACTATGATATTGTCTCATGCACTATCAAGACATAAAAGGAATTATCTAAGTCTTACAACTTCAAAGACAAGAAAGAGAGGAAGATATCTCCATAATACTCCAGAAATGGAAATAAGTGGAAGAAGGGAAAAGTTAAATATCCATCTAGTGGAAAATTTGGGAAGAAACACCCCAATACATGACTGAAGGGAATGGGAGTCTTTTACACGTGTGGTGAAAAAGGCCACTATGCTCATGATTTCAAGGGAAGGAAAGAGTTTTTCAATGTTGAATGATACAATTGTAGAGAAAAGGGGAATTATGAAAATAAATCTCTTACGTTCAAAGGGAACTTACTTTAGAAAATGAAAATGGACAAATTCCAAGCTTATACGATCATTATTTGTTGAGGTTGGAGCTCCAAAAGACATGGTGGAAGGTAATTTAATGGTTTCCTCAAGTTTAGAAAATTCTTTACTTGATTCTGGATAATCACAGTGTTTCATATCTTCCCATATTTCTATGAAAATTAGATAGTTTCAATTTGACTTAATACAGCAGTTTTCAGTCAAAACACCTAAGGGAAGTATCATTGCAACACAGTTTTGTGAATCAGTTCCCATTAGGGCTTATAAATATTCTTTATCTACTGATCTCTTCATCACACCGATGATTTTATTTGATATTATCCTCATAATGGATTGGATTTCAGACCATGATGAAAAAATTTATTGTAAGACGAAAGAGGTTTCAATTTTCGATGATGATAAGGAGGACCTTATCATTAGAGCTAAAACTCCACCACTTGATTCTTATCTAGATCCATCCCTAGTATCTCTACTAAATTCAATTATTGGGGAATAGGATAATGAAATAAATATGGGTGAGGAAAAGAAGGTTCTAACAGAGGATGTACCTTTTGTGAAAGAATATGTTGATGTGTTTCCAGAGGATTTACCTGGACATCCTCTAGAATGAGAAATTGAGTCTTCCATTGATTTAATTCCTTCTTCAAGGCCAATATCAACGACCCCTTATAGAATAGGCAATGTGGAATTAGTGGAAGTAAAGAAACAACTAGAGGAAATGAGTAACAAGGGATTTATTCACCCTAGTGTTTCTCCATGGGGAGCCCCATTCCTTTTTGTTAATAAGGAAGATGAATCTAAGATGTTGTGCATTTACTATGTAGAGATCAATGATATAAAATTAAAGAAAATTTATCCCTTACCTCGCATTGATGATTTATTCGACCATCATCATAGATCTCAATATTTTTAAAATATTGAACTTTGATCTGAATACCATCAGTTGTGTGTGAAGAAGGAATAAATTATGAAGAGAACATTTCTAAACATGTAAGGGCATTACGAGTTTACAGTAATGCCTTTTATATTGACTAATGAACCCTCTATCATCATGGATCTAATGAATAGAGTCTCAAGGAATATCTTGATGATTTTGTAGTGGTATTTATTTATGATATTTTGGTATATTAAAAAATCTACTAAGACCATGAAAATCACTTGCGCATTATCCTAAGGCCTCTTAGAAAAAATGAATTATATGGGAAATTTAAAAAGTGTGAATTCTAGCTTCAAGAGATTTATTTTCTTGGAAATTTTGTCTCTAGGGATCGACTCCATATTGATATTTCAAAGACCAATGCAATCCAAGAATTTCTATCAACGACAAGTAAAATTGATGTATGTAGTTTTATTGGTTTAACAGGTTATTATCGATGTTTCGTCCATAATTTTACCCGATTGGCTAACCCATAAACCAAGATCACATGTAAGGGGGTTATATTTTGTTGGATAAAGAGTGTGAAGAATGATTTGAATAACTAAAGGTAATATTAGTCAATTCTCTTATCCTAACTCTACTACCATGGAATGAAGGGTTTGTTATTTATAGTGATGCTTCAATGAAAGGACATTGTTGTGTCCTTATATATAATGATAGAGTTATTTCTTATGCATCATAGAAGGTAAAAATTCATGAAAAAAACTATCCCACTCATGATATGGAGTTATCACCTGTAATCTTTCCTCTAAAAATATGGAGACACTATCTCTATGGTGAAAATATGAGATTTATACTGATCACAAGAGTTTGAAGTATATGTTCTCACAAAAATAACTCAACATGAGATAAAGGGGATGGATTAAACTACTGAAGGATTATGATTTCACAATACAATACCACCTGGGGAAGGAAAATAAGGTGGAAGATGATTTGAGTAGAAAAAATCATGTGGTTTTAAACAAGACGAGCATTGAAAGGGATCCGATTTTCATGGATCTAGTAAATATAGATATGGGAATAACCATGGATGGTGAAACATCCAAACTTCTTCCAATGGATTCCAAACCATCATTACTAGAATAGAAAAAGAGTTCTCAAACTGATGATGATGATTTTCAAAAGAATATTGAAGCTATTAATTATGGGAGATTGAGTGACTTCATATATGAAGATGGAATTTTCAAATTTGGGAAGAGACTTTCTGTTCATCACATACCTAATTTAAAAAGATAATTGTTGGATGATGCTCATCGCTCAAATTTATTTATACACCCTAGGAGCACCAAGATGTATAGAGATTTGAAAGAATACTTTTGGTGGGACAACATGAAGAGAGATATTTCTGATTATGTTTCTAGATGTATGGTTTGTCAAAAAATGAATGTTGGAAGTCAACAACCTGGAAAAGTCATGCAAACTATTCCCATACCTGAGTGGAAATGGGATAAAATTACGATGGACTTTTCATGGGGGTACCAAATACTCCTAGAAGGAATGATGCAATATGGGTCATTGTTGATCATCTTACCATGTTATCACATTTTCTTACTATAAGAGAATATTTACCACTTGATCGTGTAGAAAGACTATATTAATAAAGTTGTGAGACATCATGAAGTACCCCTATCGATTGTTTCTGATCATGATCCCTGTTTTACATCAAGATTATGAAAACGTCTTTAGAAATATCTGGATACTGAACTGCATTTGAGAACTTCCTACCACCCTCAAACTGATGGACAATCAGAACGAATGGCTAAAACCTTAGAAGACATATTCAGATCTTGCTCACTTGACTTTCAAGGTATGTGGGATCAATATTTACCTGTTGTGGAATTTTTCTATAACAATAGATTCCATTCAAGTATTCATATGGAACCATATGAAACATTATACGGAAATAGATGTTGTGTACCAACATGTTGGGATGTTCTTGGTTGAAAGGAAACTCGTGGACCCAGAACTTGTTGAAGAAAAAATGGAAAAGGTAAAGGTTATCCAAACCCACATCAAAGCATCCCAAAGTAAGAAAAACTACTATGCTAATAATTGGATGAAGGATTTGTAATTTTAAGAATGAGATGATGTTTTCTTGAGAGTGTCTCCATAGAAGGGTGTTCTACGTTTCAGTAAGAAGTGTAAATTGAGTCCCTGGTACATTAGACCTTTCAAAATTCTAGAACGAATTGGAGTTGTAGCTTATTGTTTGGAAAAGCTTCCAAATCTCTCCAACGTTCATGATGTGTTCCACATATCACTATTGAAAAAATAAATGCCTGAACCAACGCATGTACTCACCTATGAGGAAATTGAACTGGAACCCGATCTGTCTTACTGTGAAGAGCCTTCAAAAATTCTTGATACCAAAGAAAAAGTGCTGAGAAAGTGGATGAGTCGTCTGGTAAAAGTTCTATGAAAAAACTATAAGATGGAAGAGGCAACGTGGGAACCCAAGTAACATATGATGAAGAACCACCCGAATATTTATAAGGAATAATATTTTAGAAATTTTGAGGAAAATATTTTTTAAGGTGGAGAAAATGTAACACCCCAAGCTTCCACGGTATGTTTACCTTTAAATAATGTAGTATCTTGTGATGTACGCAACATGGAGTATTAAAACACCATGACCAATGAAACTATCCGTTATGAATACTAGTACCCACTTTTTAAAATTTTATAAATTTTAATTTTTAAAATGGTCTTCATTTTTGGATTCAGAATATCAAAATTAGCCTACAGTGATTTTTTTTTATTTTTCTGAGGAACTTCAATTTTTCTTAAATAGTGAAAAAAAACTCGTTAAGGTTTAAAACCAATATTTTATTTAATTAATTATTTAATTTATTTTAATTTATTTTAGGTCAAAATAGATACATAATACCTATATATTTTCAATGTAATTCATTGGAGTCATTTTATAATAAGTTTAGATATATAAATTTTTATTGAACTTTTTACCATCTTTTACACACCTACTATGAGCATTTAAAAATTTGAATAAAACATAATTTTACCACTTATATGAGTGGAATTTCAAGAATTTGTGAGACCTAGTTGACATCAATAAGTAAAATTTGGTTCAATAGGATGAAAATAATTTGTGGTCAATAGTAACTTTTGACTTTTATTTACCACGGTTAAAAGTAAATAGGGTAATTAATGGTAAAAATGATATTATAAATACCCTAAAACATGTCCTAATTCTAATGGATAAGTTTAATTCGACCAAAACAACCTTATGAATAAAATATGATCCACTTCGGCCCACTTGGATTAGATTAGGATATTTATTATAATTTTATTTAAAGTATTGTTAAAAGAGTTAAATTCAAAGTTTAATAACAATACCATTATTAGTATAGGGTTAAAAACAATATAAATTAGACTATAAATATTCATTATAAATATAATTTTTTTTCAAATATAATGGTATTTTATTTATAAATTTTAGATATTAAATAATTTAATTTATTTATGACACAATGATGATGCAGTAATTACCTTATTAATAAAAGATTAAAATAATAGATTTTATAAATATCTAAATAAATTGAAATTGATAATTCTGATTAATTCCACTAATTTTATAGGGTAAAATTACTTATTAGGGTCGATTAAAAAAATTGTTTGATGTAATCATGATATTGTGATTATCAAAAAAACCAAATACTAAATAGTGTCAAAATTTAAAAAATTGAGTTTTTAAAACAAATACTATATTATTAATTGATATAATATTCATAAAAATATAAGGTTCAGACAAAGGACATATATAAGGTCATATATTCTAATAATTAACCTCTTTGGCTTCACCTGACTTGTTATAGTATGTTTATTAACCGTATAATATAAAAATAAAAATAGACATGGTAAATGTCAAACTATTTATCTAAGAGTTAAGTATAAAAAATAAGGATAATATGGTGACCTAAACCTATATATAATCTATTTTTGGATATGTTTTCGACCCACCCTCACCTTATCCTAGAAATAAATCATTTTGGAGCCATTAGAAATCAAGAAAGATTTTATTATAAAATAATATTTCAAGATTTTCCTAAAGTGACTCTCACCTCTCCTGTAAAAGGGTACTTCCCCTTCTCTTAATTTCACACCTCAAAAGCCATTTATCTCATCCAAACCATACCCAAATATCCTCCCAACCTTCCTCCCTTCATCCTATAGTTCTTCCTTTGGTCAGGATGCCAACCTAAGGAGCCCATTTGATCAAATTAAAAGGAAGAACCTGAAGAAGAGGTAAATATTTCATCACCTATTTCAAGTTATTTTCTTTTTCAACATCCTCTTTCCTGGTTTTTAAATTATAAAATAATAACACCGATATATTTTATATACATTTATGTTATTTTAAATATGGTATAACCATATTCATTATTCTATCCATCACATGAATGACAAAGTCACCATACGTGCGTGCGTACTGCTAACCATATCCACGTCATGTCGTAGTTTGTTATTCAAACACATAATTAATTTTATGGGTATAATAATGATTATAACTGATGTAAATAATAAATATAAGATGTTAATTATTATTTATCTATGATATAATATATATTTACATACTATATTCACCATCAATATAATGATATCGTCGCTCGTGTGTACGTATGAATTACCGTCTCCACGAACGCAATGAGATTCATTCCCCATCGTAATAATTCAAGAATAATTTTCATTTTATGATTAGAAATAATTTTTATTAACATAATATCATTCTGTATATGAATAAAATACATCCTATCAATAATAAACATGGCTTACATAACCAAGCATATAAAGGAAGACGACCAATTAACACCCGAAAACGATGATACTACAGAAATATCATTAACAATGAAATATTAGAGGATCATACCCAATACCATATTTATTTATATGGATCTTTTATAATTTATTAACAATGATTTAACTATTATACATAAGTTTAACATACCATCGACTAAGAAAAATGGCAAGGTGAGGGTTAATTCTACAATCTCTTTACTTATCTGGGGTTGTTAATATGTAAGTCTCTACTGGGTCCTCTTTATCATCCAAATACGTATTTTCATAATAATATAATTCAAAACATTCTTACTATTTACTATACTATGTTTTCATGTCATTTATACCCTTATTTAACCATATATGTTTTGAAAGGAATCTTTTCGTCGTTTTCCAAACATGGTGCTTTATGACGTTTTTGACAAAATTAAGGTAATGATGTCTTTTTAACTTACACAGCGGGTGCGGCTATTTTCCACCATTATATCATTGTCAAAGATTCCCAAAAAATCTTATAATAATATTTTTAAAATAAATGTTTTCTTTTATAATTATATGACTTTTAAATGATTTCAAAATGGAATTACATATTTCTCTAAAAATGTTTTTATTTCATCTATGTCAACATCCTTTGATGGATTTTAAGCTTGTTTGAAGTTCATTTAATCTGATACAAATCTTCCATATTGTATTGAAGTTTATTTGACATTCTTTACTTCTATGTGTTATTTTTATACCATTCATGGTTTATGGTTAATTATTAACATTTCATATGATAGTTTTAATATAAATTTTTACGTTATGTTTAAACCTTTTAATACGAGGAATGCATTGGACTTAGTAAGTGGTGGGTGAAGCCCGATATATCTCCTCCATGAATTGGTATGTATCATGAGACAAAATAGTGTCCTGGTAGAAGTCCTTGACAAAAACATTTTGTAGTCTCGGCTGAAGGCCTTGACAAAATTTTATTTGTATTCTTGGCATGAGGCCTTGACTATGTGGTTATGAAGTCTAGGATTATGGATTCCTTTATTATGAAATTGGCTATTGATATTACATATTATTATTATTATACTAGTATAATTTCCATTTAAATAAGTAAATGGAATTTTTTGATTTATATTGGTCATATTATGCATAATTTTATGTTTAAAAGTCTTGTGTTTTAATCGTAAACAGTTCCTTTTATGTTTATTCTTGTTTTTAATTTTTTCACTCTATTGTTATCCTTAATGAGAATCTGATCTCACCCCTTTCTATGTTTTATTTTTCCCAGGATGTGAAGAAATATATTATGACTGACCAATATGGATAGTCTAAGGGATATGAATTCGGTCAATAGAGACAATTTTGTTGTTGTTTTTCACTTTATAATGTAATGTAAAATATATGAATGTATCTAATACATCCAAGGCTACTAATATGATTGGTTTTTCAAGATATGATCCCTTTTGATCATGTCAATGCCATTAAATAATGCACCGACTCTGGTAAACTGGGGTTAGGGAATTACAATTGGTATCAGAGGATGTTTAGTATAGACCTTGAAAACTAGATTTAAAAGAACTCGAATTATAGAACATTACACTAAGATAGAAGTTGACGATTATTATAGAATAACTTCCTAGAATTTTTTAATGTAGAGGTTTGATGATTATTCTTAGAAATACATCTCTATCTGCATAAGAGCAGGTAGAGGCGGCTCTGGCACAGATGTACCTAGAGGTAAAACCGAAAACTCCACTTTGAGCTAGACTCGAACGGGAACTAGTGCACGACAACGGTCCTTGCTGCACTCATGGTTACGTCACTCCTAGGGGATATTCATAGGATAGTTCACATTTTTTACTAACCATTATGAAGGATTTATGAGTATATACCTCCTCAAAGAAAATGTTTTTATGATTATGGATTATATCTATAAACTGTTAAATTTATGTTAAGTTTTTTATAAGTTATGAATCATGTATTGTGATTCACAAACTAATATATTGTATTACATTGTTTAGAAATGGATACTATTGTAAGGAATGGAAACCATATCAACGCATGTAATCCATGTAGGTATTTAACTCCTACTCAAGATAATTTTAGTCGAGATGGTGATGTAACTGGTGCTGATCTGCTTATCACGATACTTGGATAACTCACTCAAGCTATGAATAATAACCTTACCAGTATTGAGCACCCTGATCCTGAACATGGAGGATCGATGTTAGATCGCTTCATGAGGAAACATCCACCAACATTCAATAGTATTAAGAATCCAATAGTAGCAATAAATGGATAAATTCCTTAGAGAAAATATTTCATGCTTTGGAGAGTAGTGAAAGGGAAAAAGTCATCATGGTAGTTTATCGCCTCATGGGGGATACAGATCAATAGTGATCATTAATCCAAAACACAAAGAAAGATGAAGAAGTATAAAAAATGTAATGGTGGGAGTTTAAAGAGATTTTCTTTGAAAAAATACATTCCTCATGACCATCGAGTTGATATGGAAAGGAAATTTCTTGAGTTTGATTCAAAAGGATGATGAGAATGTCGTAATGTACGATGATATCATTACAAGGTTCGCAAGGCATGTAGTAGATTTTATACACAACCCAAGGAGTACGATTGATTGATTATTTTATTTGATTAAAACCACTTCTCCGTCGATAATGAGTCTCACAATACTTCTCACTGTACGAAGATATTGTCTCATGTGCTATCAATACAGAAAACTAATTCTCTAAATCTTACATCTTCAACAAAAAGCAAGAGAAGAAGAGATCTCTTGAACACACCAGAAATGAAAATAATGGGAAGAAGGGAAAAGTTAAATATCCATCTCGTGGTAAATGTTGGAAGAAACACCCCGGTACATTCCTGAAGGGAATTAGAGTCTGTTAGGAGTGTGATGAAAAAGGCCACAATTCTCTTGATTAGAATGGAAATAAAGATACTGTCAATGTTGAATTCTACCATTATAGAGAAAAGGGTCATTATGCAAATGAATTTCCTAGGCACCAAGGGAACTTACATAAAAAAGGCCAAGAGAGTAATTCCATGCATATGCGATCACTACTGATGAGGTTGAATCTTCAAAAGAAATGGTATCAGGTAATTTAATAGTTTTCTCATGTTTAGACAAATGATTTATTAGATTCTGGATCATCACAATGTTTCATATCTTCTCAGTTTGCAAATAAAATTATATATTTTCAATTTGACTTAACAAGGGAGTTGTCAGTCAAAACACCTAAGGGAAGCATCATCACGACAATGTTTTTTGAATCAATTCCTATTTGGTCATATAAATATTCTTTATCTTATGATCTTGTCATCATACCCATGATTTAATTTGATATAATCCTCATAATGTATTGGCTTTCATACCATGATGTGAAATTTTATTTTAAGAAGAAGGAGGTTACAATTTTCAATGATGACAGGGAGTGCCTCATCTTTAGAGAAGAAATGACACCACCTGATTCTTTTCTAGATCCACCTCTAGTGGCTCTACTAAATTCAATTATTGGGGAAGAAGATAATAAAATAACTATGGGTGAGGAAAAGAATGTTCGAATAGGGGATGTACCTATTGTGAAAGAATATGTCGATGTGTTTCTAGAGGATTTACCTGGACATCCTCCAGAACAAGAAATAGAGTCTTCCATTTATTTAATTCCCTATTGAAGGCCCATATCGAAGACCCCTTATAATATGACCACTATATAATTATTCTAACTAAAGAAAAAACGATAGGAATTGAGTATCAAGGGATATATTCACCCTAGTGTTTCTCCATTGGGATCCCCAATAATTTTTTTAAGAAGAAAGATGGATCTATGAGGTTTTGCATTGAATAAAGGGAGATCAATACTATAAAAATAAAGAATAAGTATCCCCTACCTCACATTCATGATTTATTCAACCAACTTCATGGAGCTCAATATTTTTCAAAGATTGACCTTTGATCTGGATACTATCAGTTGTGCGTGAAGAAGGAAGACATTACGAAGACATAATTTTGGAACCATGTACGGGCATTACGAGTTTACAGTAATGCCTTTTGAATTGACTAATGCACCCTCTGTCTTCATGGATCTAATGAATAGATTTTTCAAGGAATATCTTGATGACTTTATAGTTTTATTTATTGATGATATTTGGGTATACACAAAAATATTCGAAGATCATGAAAATCACTTGTACATTATCCTAAAGAGTCTTAAAAGAAATGAATTATATGGGAAATTTGGAAGTGTGAATTTTTTCATTAGGAGATTTATTTTCTTTTCCATATTGTCTCTAAGGATGGAATCTCTATTGGTCCTTCAAAGGCCCAGGCAATCCACGAATGGCTATCATCGATGAGTATAGTTGAGTTACCCAGTTTTATTGGTTTAACCGGTTATTATCAAAGTTTCATCCAGAAATTTGCCCGATTGGATAACCCATTAACCAAGATCACATGTAAAAGGGTTAAATTTGTTTGTAAAAAAGTGTTTGAAGAATGTTTTGACAAACTTAAGAGAATATTAGTCAATTATTCTATCTTGACTCTACCATTAGGGAATGATGGGTTTGTTATTTATAGTGATGATTTAAAGAAAGGACATGCTTGTGTCCTTATACAGAATGATAGAGCTATTTCCTATGCATCACGATAGCTAAAAATTCTAGGAAAAACAATCACACTCATGATATTGAGATAGCAGCTGTAATATTTTCTCTGAAAATATGGAGACACTATCTCTATTGTGAAAAATGTGAGATTTATACTGATCAAAAGAGTTTGAAGTATATTTTTTCCAAAAAGAACTCAACATGAGGAAAAGGAGATGGATTGAACTACATAACTATTATTATTTCACAATACACTACCACCATGGGATGGAAAATAAGGTGTAAGATGCTTTGAGTAAAAAGTATCATGGTGTTTTAAACAAGATAAGAGTTGGAAGCGATCCTATTTTCATGGATCTAATAAATATGGATATGAGAATAACCATAGAAGGTGAAACATATGTACTTTTTCAAATGGTTTCCAAACCATCATTACTAGAAACGATAAAGAGTTATTAGTCTGATCATGTGGAGTTTCAAAAGAAGATTAAAGTTGTGAATGATGGGAGATTTAGTGACTTCATATATTAAGATGTAATTTTGAAATATGTGAAGAGGCTTTGTGATACTATCATACCTAATCTAAAAAGGGAATTGTTGGATGATGCTCATATCACCAATTTCATTATACACCATGGGAGCACCAAGACGTATAGTGATTTTAAAGAAAAGTTTTGCTGGGACATCATAAAGAGAGATATTTCTGATTATGTGTCAAGAGGTATGGTTTTTCAACAAGTGAAAGATGGAATGAAATAGCATAAGGGATTTATCCAACCACTTTCCATACCTGAGTGGAAATGGGATAATATTACGATGGACATTGTCGTGGGGATACCAAAGACTCCTAGTAGGAATAATGAAATATGGTTCATTGTTGAATGTCTTACCAAGTCAACACATTTTATTTCTATAAGAGAACATTTACAACATGAACGTGTTTCAATACTATATATTATTGAATTTATAAGGCTTCATGGAATACCCCTGTCTATTGTTTTTGATTGTGATTCCCGTTTTACATTAATATTATAGAAAAGTCTTTAGAAACCCCTAGATACTGAACTTCATTTGAACACTGCATACCACCCTCAAACTGATGGACAATCAGAATAGACTATTCAATCCTTGGAATACTTGTTGAGATATTTATCACATGACTTTTGGGGTATGAGAGATAAATAATTTCCTCTTGTATAATTTTCCTATAACAATAGCTTCCATTCAAGTATTTAGATGGCACAATATAAATCATTCTACGGAATGAGATGTCGCTCACCAACTTTTTGGGATTATGTTGGTCAAAGAAAACTCGTCGGCTCAGAACATGTTGAGGAAACAATGGAAAATTTTAATGTTATTCAAACCCACATCAAAGAAGCCCAAAGTAGGCAAAAAACTATGGAGACAATCGAAGGAAGGATTTATAATTTCAAGTAGGAGATCATGTTTTCTTGAAAGTGTCTCCATGTAAGGGTGCTATAATATTCGTTGAGAAGGGTAAATTGAGTCCCAGGTACATTAGACCATTCAAAATTATAGAACAAATTGGAGTTGTAGCTTAGTGTTTGTAAATGCCTCCAAATCTCTCTAACATTCATGATGTGTTCCATGTATCCCCATTGAGAAAATACATGCCTGACCAAATGCATATACTCACCTATGAGGAAATTGAACTAAAACCCAATCTGTCTTATTGTGAAGAGCCTGTTGATATTCATGATACTAGAGAACAATTGATGAGAAACTGGACAACTTGTCTGGTAAAATTTCAATGGAGAAACCATATAATGGAAGCAGAAACGTGTGAACCTGAGGAACATATGATGAAGAACCACCCGAATCTTTTAATGCCATAATGTTTTAGAAATTTAGAGGATGAATTTATTTTAAGGAGAGTATAATGTAACACCCCAAGCTTCCACGATACTTTTCCCATTGAATAATGCAGTATCTTGTGTTGTACGCAACTTGGAGTATTTACACACCACGACCAATGAAACTATCCATTATGAATAGTAATACCCAATTTTTGAAATTTTATAAATTTTAGTTTTCAAAATGGACGTCATTTTTGGATTCATAATATCAAAATTATCTTAGGGTAAATTTTCAGTGTTTTTTTGAGAACCATCAATTTTTATTGAATAGTGAAAAACACTGCGTTACTGTTTAAAACCAACATTTTATTTGAATAATTAGTAATTTTATTTTAATTTATATTATGTCAAAATAGATACATAATACATATATATGTTCAATTTAATTCATTGGTGTCATTTTATAATAAGTTTAGATATATAAAATTTTATTGAACTTTTTGTCGTCTTTTACCCAACTTCTAGAAGCATTTACAAATGTTCATAAAACATAATTTTACCACTTTTGTGAGTTGAATTTCAAAAATCCGGGAGACCCGGTTGACATTAGTAAGTAAAATGTGGTTCAATAAGATGAAAATAATTATTGGTGAATAGTAACACTTGACTTTTATTTACCACGGTTAAAAGTAAATAGGGCAATTAAGTGTACAAATGATATTATAGTTACCCTAAAAAATGTTATGATTCAATTTTATAAGTTTAATTGGACCAAAAATATCCTGATGAATAATATATGACCCCCTTTGGTCCACTTGGATTAGATTAGGACATTTATTATGATTTTATTTAAATAAGAGTTAAAAGAGTTAAAATCGAAGATGAATAACTAAACCATTTTTTATATAGGGTTAAACACAACATAAATTCTACTATATATTAAATAGAAATATAAAAATCTTTTTTACATAATTTTTTTTATAATTTTTAGACATTAAATAATTTAATTTATTAATGACACAATGATGATGCAGTAATTACCTTATTAATGAAAAATTAAAATAATTGATATTATAAATATAAAAATAAATGTAAATTGTGACTTCTAATAACTTAAACTGATTTTTTAGGATAATATGACATGTTATGGATGATTAAATAATTTTTTTCGAAGTAACCATGCTGTTATATTTTTCACAAAAACCAAATACTAAATACTGTCATAATTGACATACTTGAGTTTTCAAAACAAATACAATATTACTAATTGTTATTATATTCCTAAAAATATAAGGCTCAACCAAAGAGCATAGATAAAGATATATATAATAATAAATAACCACTTGGGTTTCTCTTTTCTTGTTATAGTAAGTTTATTAACTATATAATATAAAAATAAAAGAGACATGGTAAATGTCAAACTATTTAACAAAGAGTTAAATCTAAAAGATTAGGTTAAAATGGTGACCTAAACATATATACATTCTATTGGTAGAGAGGTTTTCGACCCATTACCACCTTATCCTATAAATAAATTATTTTTGAGCAATTAGAAACCGAAAATGATTTTGTTATAAAATTATATTTCAAGATTCTCTTAAATTGACCATCACATATCTTATAAATGGGTACTAGCCCTTCTCTTAATTTCACACCTCCAAATACATTTGGCTCGGCCAACCCCTTCCCAAATATCCTCCCAACTTTCTTACCTTCATCCTATAGGCCTTCCATTGGTCATAAAGCCAACCTATAGAGCCATTTTGACCAAATAAAAAGGAAAAAGTTGAAGAAGTGGTAAATATTTCATCACCTCATTAAAGTTTTTTTCTTCTTCCACTTCCTCTTTCCATGTTGTTTCCATTATAAAATAATAATTCCAGTGTCTTCTATATAATATGATGTAATTATAAAAATGGTACAACCATATTCATTATTTTATCCATCATATGAATGACTAATTCACCATACGTGCGTACGCACGGCTTACCGTCTCCACGTCGTGGTGTAGTTTTTTATTCAAACACTTAATTATTTGGATGGGTATAATAATGATTATAACTAATATATATAATAAATATAACTTGTAAATTATTATTTATATATGATATACCATCCAATTAAATATAATTTCACCATCAATATAATGAGATTTCTGCTCAGGCGTACATATGGATTACCGTCTCCACGAACGCGATGAGAATCATTCCCCATCATAATCATTCAAGAATAATTTTAATTTTATGATTAAAAATAATGTTTATGAACATAATATAATTTTTTATATGAATCAAATACAACCTATATATAACAAAAATGGCTTACGTAACAAATAATATAAAGGAAAATGAATTAGTTAACACCTGAAATGATGATACTACTGAAATATTATTTACAAAGCAATATTAAGGGATCATATATGATATCATATTTATGTATATGGTTCTTATATTATTTACTAACAACGTTTAAAATGTTATACAATATTTTAGCATACCATCTACTAAGTAATAGTACAAGGTAAGGGTTAATTCTATAATCTCTTTACATATCCGAGGTTGTTAAAACGTAAGTATCTACTGGGACCTCTTTATCATCCACATATATGTTTTCTTAAGAAATATAATTCAAATCATTGTTATTAATTACTAGAATATGGTTTAATATAATTTAGAACTTTATTTTACTATATATTTTTTGAAAGGAATATTTCCGTCGTTTTCCAAACAAGGTGCTTTATGACCTTTTCGACAAAATTAATGTAAAAATGTATTTATTTTAACTTATACGATGGGTGCGGCTATTTTCTACCATTATAACATCCTCGAAGCTTCCCATACAAGCTTATAAGAATATTTTCAAAATAAATGTTTTATTTTATAATTATATTACTTTTAAATTATTTGAAAATAGATAGAGATATTCCTCTAAAAAAGTTTTGATTCCACCTATGTCAACATCATTTGATGGATTGTAAGCTTGTTTGATGTTGATTTATTATGATACAAATCATCCATACTATATTGAAGGTTTTGTGATATGATTGACTATGGATGTGTTATTTCTATACCATTTGTGGTTTATGGTTAAAGTATTAACATTTCGTACGATAGTTTTAATACGAATGTTTATGTTATGTTTAAACATTTTCATATGAGGAATGCATTGGACTTAGTATGTGAGGGGTGGAGATCACTATAGGTCCTCGATGCATCAGTAGGTCTCATGAGATAAACTAGTGTCTTGGAACAAGGCTTTGACAAAATTTTATTTTTAGTCTTGCAACAAGGCCTTGACTATGTGGTTAAGAAGTCTGGTAATTTGCATTCCATCATTATGAAATTGGATATTGATATTGCATGTGATTATTCAACTAGTATAATATCTATCTAAATAATTAAATGGAAATATTTGATTTATATTTTCCATATTATTCAGATGATTTTGTTTAAAAGGATTATGTTTTAATCATATACATTTCCTTAAATTTTTATGCTTATTTATGAACGTTTCTGCTATATTGTTATCCTTACTAAGCATCTGATCTCACCCCTTTCTATGTTTTATTTTTCCCATGAAGCGAAGAATTATATTATTACTGACCTGCAAGGATAGTCTTAGGGATATGAATGTGATCAATGGAGACAACGTTTTTTTAGTTTATAAAATAATGTAAAACTTATTAATGTATCTATTAAATCTAATGCATTTAATCCTATCTGTCTTTCGGGATTAGCTCCCTTGTGATCATTCCAATGTTATGTAATAATGCACCGACTCTAGTTATCTGGGGTAGAGGCTTTACAATCTATGATTTTTCTCAATAATTTACCACATAGGAGGATCTACCAATATACCATCACTTTTAATTACATTACCTAAGAATGATACTTTTTATAAAAAAATCACATTTTCTAAATTTCACATGCAGTTTCTCCTTCCAAAAGGTCTTCAAGACAATCTGAAAATTCTATTCAGAATCTTCGTTTCTCTTAAAATATGTGATAATATCATCTATTAATATTATCATAAACAAACTAAGGTAATATATAAATACTATATTGATTATATATATACTAATATAGGGGGAATTGGTAATTCCAAATTGAATCACTAAAATTCTATAGTGTTTATACCACAAAGGATGGATTTTTTGGGTATATCCTCCCATTTGACCATATATTATAGATAACAAAAATGAGGGACAATCTTGGAAAATTATTGATCTATATTTAGTTGATAAATCAAATAATAAATTTCGTGTATAAGATACATATTCTTGATCGAAATATTTTTATGTTCTAAAAATTTAATCCAGATATTCCTTTTTTCTATCTATATTCTAAAAAATAACTGATGCACCCCATGGTGAAGCATGAATGTATATGTATCACATCTTAATATTCTACTGTAGTTTCTTCTTCAATAACTGAAAATCAATTAAGTCTATTCTATAATAATTAATTGAATAGATATAACACTAGGAATATGTTGTATTGAAAACTAAACTTCATGATTCAAGAGAAGATAATAAACACTTTGAGAAATACATCAATATATTCTTGAATAATAGGAATATCTTATTGTTTGAGTTTCTCCCCAACCATATGAGATGAATATCCTTCAGGTATAAGTATTAGGACACATATAATAGAATTAATTTCCATTAGACGTTCGTATTAATCCTCACATTGATAAATTATCCTTAGTTGATTCATAATATCGCATGTTAATTCTCATTTTAAGAAATTGATATGTTATCTATGTAAAGACTACCAAAACAAGAAAAAATAAATAAAATCTAAAAATATGGATACTAACAAGATTTCAAACAAGTAGATACTAAAAAATTCTATTGGAGATGACCTATAGACCTTAGATGAATTCATCATACAATTAGAAGTGTTAGCTAATAAATAAATTTATATCCTCTGAGGTGGTGGAATAACACCCTAATAAATACTCCCAATATAAAAGATAGTTGGTAGAGATATAATAAAACAATAAATTTTTAGTTCTAGAGTGGTTGATATGTGTACATTTCACTATATCATTTTCATAACGCACTTCAAAACATGTAATTTTATAGTCATTCTCTTATCCCATTACCAAAAGTGGTTACTAAGACTTATTATCCACAATAGCCCTTAGATTGCAGAAATGATTCACATAATTCTATGCCACCTTATATCTAAAACATTTAATTTCACTTGTTTTAACATTCTTATGATTTTTTATCATCCATTTCATATTTTATCAATAATCACATTCATGGTGGATGAATATTCATAATGAAAAGCATCATCTTTATAACACCCTGAGAATTTATGAAATATTTTTTTTCAAATAAATTTAATTTCTTCAATATAATAAATTACATGCAAAACAAATATGAATGAACCATGATATTCTATTAAATTATGGTTATTTTCTAGCCTTTATATTAGCAGGTATGAATAGGAAAGACTAAATTTTAAAAAATATATATGATTACATATGTATAAGTGAATTAATTTTATAACCATTAATTAGAAATAAAAATAAAAATAAATTGATTATAAATGTGATATGTTTCATGAAAATCTATTTTTATAAGCACAAAGTATTATTATATTAATAAATTTAATTATTCACTAGTGGTGAATTATTTTAATTAAATTTATACATTAAATATTAAATAAAATGTTAAAACAATAATGTTTTTTGGAGTAGAGTACTCAAGAGGGGGTGAATTGAGTATCTATAAAAAATTGTTTAAAATTATATTTTTAAAAAGGTTCCCTAATAGTTAAATACAACCTTATTAATCAAGATTATATTGTTATGAAAGTTTGATTGTTTAAATAATATCATAGAATATTGATTAATCTCAGTAATCCTAATCGTAGTTATTAACATTACTTTTGAAGCTATTCTAATAATTCAAAACAATTATAAATTACTTCCAAGATTATCTATCAATGTAAATTTAGTGATTTCTAGATTGAATCGTAAAAGAGAGAAAATTAAAGTAAACAACACAGCAGATATAAAACAAGTGGATTAGTCTCAATTCGAAACCTAATCCACTCCACTTAGTGATCACCTCCCACCATAAAGTTTATTTAAATAAACCTGATCCACACCCAAGATCAGGGTTAACAATAACACACAAGACTGTCCCTGTCACACGACCTATTCCACAGTTTTTCATGGGTAAACACTAACAAGTCACACGAGGACTTCTTCAACAATTATCTGTGGCAATACATAGGTGTAAAAAGATGTAAGAGTAATTATATCTTGTATCCTTAAATTTGATGTCGGAAAAAGTGTGTGTTTTTAAATAGACACACACAATGCTCAAAAGATAAAAATAATACACAATGGATTAGAAATGATGAGATAAGTTTATATGTGCTTTGAGTGTTAGTCTATGCAGCTTTGGACTTCTGGGATGAAGTAGATGCAGAAATCGAGTCCTCTTGTGGAAAACAGAGTATTGTAAGTCAGATAGATCAAGCTCGTGTTCTTTGTGCTATTGACTTTTTGAAGATATGCTCGAAGATTCTGATCTATCGTGTCCAGCTGGTTGATTCAAGAATTATTTGTGTGTTCTTAATGAATGTTGAATTTCATGTGTCAGTTCTTGTTTCCAGAGAAACTCATGTGTACTTCATTATTACGCTCTATATTTTTCAATGCCTCACATCACTTTTATTCATGGAGTGTATGTGTTGGAGCTGACATGATGCATGTCTTCTGCACCTCATACATCATACAGTCAGATGATATGTCTATAAAGAATCATTAATTATACCAGTGCATTTAAAAGATTCAAATATTACCTTTAGAAAATAAATTGAAAAATGAAAAAATAGATTAAGAAACTGTGTAACATTTTGTCTGTAAACGATGTCTTCATGAAACAGTGTCTCCTTGAAATAGTGTCTGGATTGTTAGTTTGTTTAGATGGTTGTGATGTCTGGATGGTCACAATTTCTGGATTGTCATGTTGTTAGGATGGTCATAGTGTTTGGATGGTCATGATGTCTAGATGGTCATGGTGACTTTATGGACATATTGTCTAAGTGGTCACGATGTCTGGATGGTCACAGTGTTTGGATGGACACAATGCCAGGATGGGCATGGTGTCTGGATTGTCACTTTGTCTGGATGGTCACGGTGCTTGAATGGTCACAGTGTCTGGATTTTCACGGGGTCTGGATGGTCACTGTGTCTGGATGGTCATGATGTCTTGTTCGTTTGTAAAAAAACACAACCGGTGGTAGAATCAAGGTGTATCAGACTTAGCTGAATATCTGTATTCAGACTTAAGTAGTGTTATTCATAGAATGGATTAGACTTCATCATTCATCAACGAAATATTTATAAATAAATTTAATATAGTGAACAAGGTTTATTTAAAGTATAAAGATATTAGTCATCTGGACACATGATTTAAGATAAATTACATAGGATTAACAAGTTTTTACAAAATTAATAGGATTTGTGATCATTAAAACTTGATTAACACTATAGGAGTCCAACAATATCCCACTTTTATGATCAAAAATCATATGAATGGGATATCTATTCTTATGGAGTGTGGCCCTTTCTTAGTGTATATTTTGAGTGTATATTTATCCAATGTAAATATAAAATACATATTTCTCTATTATTTCTTTAATGTGCATAGTTCTCCCCTGTTGGGATTATCAAAAGGAGTGAATATGAAATAGAAAATAAAAGTGCACAATGCATTAGATAAAGAAAAGTGCCATTAAAAAGAGTATATCTCAAAACAAATTAAAAAAGATGCTTATTAAAAGATAGTAGTCAATGTTCTTTAGCACAAGCTTGTCTTCTCTTTTCCCTTAGCAGCAACATCAAAATAAGAAGCCATAGGAGTAGAGGTAAAATTAGGAGAAGGGAGTGAACTGGTTGACAGAGAAGGTAAAGGGATAACTTCAAAGACAAAAGGGGATATGGTAGGGGTAGTAAAATACGGATGCAACTACTAATCAAGGACTAATGTCTGGATCTGACTCAGAACCTCTGAGAAAGACAGATGTAGATGCATGGGTAGCAGTGGAAAAGGTAGGAAAACCATATCTCAAGGGTGCAGCTGCTGGAGCCACAATGGAAGTACTCTGACCATGAAGATAAGGCAACAAAAGATTGATAAAATCATCAATAACTTCTCCATCATATTTCATGGCTTTCTCAAAGTCATCATGGTTCTCTATAAACTTTTCCAACAAATTACTGAAATCTTTGAGCTTTTGGACGTGAATTTTGAAAGCTCGAGTAACATGAGGAATTCTCAGATTCTCAACAATGTACATGAAGTGGATGGTCATGTCATTCTTATAGAAGATCTGATGGATGAAGAAATACACCTTTTTAGAAATTTCTTGTTGACCGTCACTGGAAATCTTGGTATGAACTACCACCAAATTAAGAACTCTGTCACTGTTCGTGATAACTTCCGATAGAGATTCTTTATCAAAGCCACTGAGCACAGCCTGAAGTTCTTATTGGACATCTATTCTGAGTAGATCACTGTCTAATGTAGGTTGAGATGATTTTCTAGAGGTACGAGAAGCAGAGATAGCTGAGGTAAGAGACTTATGTTGATTTAGATCTTTCTGAAGACAACTTTTATACTCATCAGTTAACTTGTTAAGACCAACAACAAGTTCACAAATCTCATGAAAAATATCCTTGTTTCTTTAAACCACCTTTTCAGCTAAATAAGTCAATTGTTTTGAATTCGGGAGGCTACTTCCTATGGAATAAAACTACTATGATCTTCATCATGATGAGAAGTAGGTTCTGGTCTCAAGGTCAGAACATTATGTATATCTTCAACCATACCTCTTTGGGTCTTTACATCATCACTAAGCTATTTATTCTCAATTCCGGTGTCTTAAATCTCATGAATCCTTTTTGGCTGAATCTTCCATATAATCTTTTCTAATAATAGGACATCGTCTCTTTCACTAAAATTAGTTACAGGAAAATGTTTAATATTAATGATATTTTCAACCCCATCCAATAGGGAATCTCTAAATTCATTCAGATCATCCTTATTTACCAAGTTTTAAGGTTCTTGTGAAGGATCAATGATAGAAACAGAGACAGGATCATGTTCTTTAGTAGAGATAGCTTCTGAGGCAAATGAAATTTTCCACTGAAACATAGTAGATAGATCAAGACCTTTAACTATGACATCCTGTTAATCATTAACATCAAAATAACTGGAAAATTTATACCATGTATCCACTGAGCATGGATCAATAGGATTTTATACTTCAACACTTTCCGGACTAGGGGGTTGCTCCCCCTCAATAGGTGCGTCTTTCTCAGGACTGGTAGGTTTATGTCCTTGATATATTTCCATTATTTATCCCTAATTTCCGGATCTATTTACTATCTATCCAAATAAAAGGATATCTTCATTATATCTTCAACAGATGAAATAACATTAGGAGTAGTTTGTTCCTATACATGTTCCTCAGCTGCAGCTTCTTGCACAAGATAAATATCTTGTTATATATTCTATTCTATAGCTTCCTTTTCTCTTTTAACAGTAACATAATCTTTTTTGGAGGAATGTTGTTCTTCCAAATCAAAAAACTTTTCAAGAATATGCACTTCATTCTCAGCTAAATCGTTAAGAACAAGTTCATTTTCTTGTTCATTCAGGACAGTATCTATAGAAGGTGGAATAACCATTTATTCTTCTTCTTCTACTACTATATACTCAAAAAATTAATCTAGTTCTAAAATAGGATTATAAACATCTTTAGTTTTTGATTGGTGTTCCATCAGAATGAAATTTTCATAAATCCTATCATTGTCTTCCTCCCATGCTTTTCTCCACGGATTCCAACTGATTTTCATCCTCATTACTGTAAATTTTGAGAGACAAAACACATAATCCTTGATAACTTTTTCATTATTTCCAACCAAACCTTTTGCATGAAGAATGGATGATATAAGCCTCAAATAGAATATGGAGGTTAACTTGGAGGTGGTCTTGATAAATTCACACATATGGAGTATGACATACTTGCATAGATTGATCTTATGTCTATTTTTTATTAGATGTATCAAAAATACATCCTAATACTTGACTATAATGAAATCGCCTTTTTTTAGGAAAATCTAATTCTGAACAAATTTAAATATAGGTCTGGTTTCTTCATCTAACTCTTCCAATATAGCTCTCCTCTTAGCTATATTTCATATTAAGATTCCCAAAGTATCTTTGAAACCAAAAATCTCACATGGAGTTAGATGACCACTCTGGTAGTCCTCACATGTCATGTACCATCCCTCGGGGCCCATTCCGTGACTACCCCAAGCCTGCCTTCCATTGGACAAGGGCTGGTGAGTATCACCAGAAAGGCTTGTCCCTAAAACGGGAAGGAACTGCCTTTTAAAACTGTATAGACACACAGTCCAAGAGAACAAAATGAAGAAACCACACATACTATAACACAATAAGGATGTAACCACAAAGTAACTGATGTAGTGAAAAGAGTGCGGAATGTAAAGGGGTCAAAAAATACAACCACAACTGTAAAGTACAGGTACAAATAAAAGGTAAAAATACAACTAAAAAGTAAAAAAACAACTCCTGGATCATCCACCGAGGATCCTACCTAAAGGGTAGGTACAGATCATCTACACAAAACAACACATCCCTGCATCTCCTTTGTGTACTGTCTGGTCGTAGCCCCCTTATGTATTATCCCAGTTTCTCTTCATTTTCATAAGACAAAACAATGTTCCAGCGAAGCCCATGGAGGGGTGAGTATAACAATACTCAGTAGCGACCCTGAGAACCCGTAGTTATCCTAGATTTCCACAAAGTAAAATACCACAATGCAAGACTTCAACTATACGTAGGTGTATTCCCATACACACACCTAACTTATCAAGATAAAATCACCTCTTACATGAGGGTAGAAAACCACAATGGTAACACCGTGAAGGTAGAAGTACCACATAGGTAACACCACGAAGCCGGAAGTACCGCATAGGTAACACCGTGATGATAGAAGTACCACATAGGTATCATAAAAAAGATCGAGGTGCCACACAGGTCAGCTTACTCCATGTATCACATCAGGTTAAGGATAGAAGAGTCATCAAATTGTCAAACTCCTTGGATGATGGATAACTCTTCCTTTATCGAGTACAGTTGGCATTCCGGGTCCCACTGACCCGCTTCCCACTAACCTTGAATAGTTGTGGTAATCATCCATGTTGGGTATCATGGGCATGCCGAGTCATAGAGAGCCGCTTCCCACTATGGGCCTACCAGGTCACATAGAGCCGCTTCCCACCTTATCTAGACAGAGGTACTCCTCCTGTCAAGTACCATGGGTATACCAGGTCACACAGAGTTTATCCCCACCATGGGCCTACTGGGTCACACAAAGCTGCTTCCCACATGGCTATCATCATGAAGTCTTCATATCTCAGCCAACCGAAGGGTTCAATACGTATTCTGCTTGGGAGAACCACTCCACACGCCCCTCTGTGTATATTTATATATATATAAGTCACCATAAAGTATTCCATAAGATCTGTCTTCTCTGGGGAGTCCCAAATCCACAAATGGCTCATCAACTAGATGCACAGTTTGCAGGATACTAGCATTATAATGCCAAGGGCCCGATTGGATTCATGTTCGATCTAACCCAGACATACCACGACATCCTCCAAAACTCAAGTTAAGTATTTCAAAAAGTAATAACTTGTCCTAAGTATCCCAAAACTATAGACGGTTTGTCAAACAGACATCCAGTTTTCTTGATATGTCCCTTTATGTGTTTCTGGGCCCAGTTGGGCCCAGGGTCTCGTCCGACCTGGTCGGACCGACCCAGCCCCACTCGGTCTGGGCTGGACCGTGACGGGCTTAGCTCGCTGGGCTGAGTTATTGCCCAGCCCACAAGGGGGCAGCCCACAAAGGGCACAAAGGGGTGACCCACAAAGGGTAGCCAGTAAGGGGGGAGACCCACAAGGGCAACCCACAAAGGGAAGTCCATAAGGGGCATCCTGGCCTGATGGGGAGCGTGACCCATTATAGGGTCCACCCTAGTCAGTGCAGGGGGTGTGACCTCATGGTCTGTCAAAATCTTGAACGGCCTAGAGGCCGTTCATTTTTCATAGAGGTTGTGCCGCGTGGGCACCACTCGGTTTCCTCGGAAGACACTAGAGGTGTGGGTTCCGCCACCTCTATCGTAGATTTGGCCATGGCCTCCTGCTCACTGGAGATGCACGACGGCGTGAAACCCATCCCTTTCATGGATGGCTGATGAGTCGACCTCCTTCTCTAATAGTTGCAGCTAACAAGTCGCGACCCATTGCACACTAGCAACATGCAACGGCACATCACATCTCCTCTGCGTCTAGTTGGTTCCGACAACTCCGTTGACTGCCACTACTTTGTGTCTCAACCTCCTCTTGCAGCGTGCATTGGCATGACGCCTCCTTCGTAGCCAGGTGGTTCCGCCGTGCCAACGGTCTTCCATAGAGGGTGCAAGGGTAGAAATGTTCCGGGAGGTTTGGCGTAGGTTCGTTAGGCCAACACCCTCCAAGATATCTCATGATCAAAGGGAGGATAAAAAGGTTTTAATAATATATTGTATTAAACAATAATAAAACCCCCACAAAGATATCCCGTAATAACCTCCTGCAGAAACGAAAGAATCTTGGATCAACTCGTTAGTCGATTGATCCACGTTCCTCGTATAATTCAAGAATGTGGAAGAGAGAAGTATTTAATGTGCGTAAACAAATAAACTCCATACATCATAAACTCGTTGGATAATGTCTGCGCTTGTAGGTGGATCATGTTCTTTGTTCCCACAACCAGTTCCCAATGACGACACTCGCACGTCATCCTTCGGTTCATGGTTCGGTGTCACCAGTCACCTCCAATTGGGATATTCTCTATCCTCTATCTATCTAGAATTGTGTCACTCCTTCAGCAATTCGGTGCTTGGTGAAGTTATGCTTGTACCTCCCCCATGCTCCATATACATAAGAGATGGGGAGGGTATGTAACGATGTGGGAAATTAATGGGTGATCATAAATTAGGAACCTTCCTAATTCCTCAAAGATGTTGTGAATTATGGTTGACAGGTCAAGAAATTTATTGGATTTACACATCGCTGGCCCTACACACCTCTTTTCCTTTAGAGGATATGAAAGAAAAAAAATAATAAAATTATTTTATATCATTTCTTTTAAAGATTCACAAAACACAAAATTTTCTCCTGACCTACTGTGGTGACAGTAAAGTCTCCCTTAAGTGAATATCAGCGCTTTAGAATCAACAGTGCACTCAGATATTTAATCTGAGCATCGGTTCAAAAGTTAGAACACACCACTCGTGCGTTTATTGAATGTACCTGAAAAAAGTTTAATAAATTAATTACGCTCACCCTCGACCTACGTAGACTGAGGTTAGGCTCTACAGAAGGAGTAAATACCCCAAAAAACTCAACAGTACCCACATATATTCAATCCGAGTTACCATATAGAATTTATGGATTTTAAAATAAAATAATTTTCACTTAATTATTTTAGTTGCGGCCAAAAACTAACTTTCACTTGTTGACCACACTGGACAATGTTATTATCTACCTAAAAAAATCATACCATTAAGAGTTCAGTGGTAGTCTCAGATTTTTAATTCGAGTGACTGTTCGTGAGTTATAAGCATTTGAAAAATAAAATAACGTTATTTAATTACTTTACCTATAGTTATTACATATTCATTTTTTGTTGTTGGAAGCCAGCTCAGAATAAACATAAGTCACGACTAGGGTAAACCCTCCATCCTAAACACAACAGTTCCCTTAGATTTCTGATCTGGGCAACCATTTAAGATTTATTATACTTTTTCAGGAAAACTGCTTCGTGTGCTAATTAAAGCTTAAACATCCATCCAACGTCCCGGAGGCCTTCAATTTTTTTTATTTAAAGAAAGGTCCCTATTTTAAGGGAAGGGGAGGAAACCCAAATATACATCATCATCCTAGGAAAAATAACAACCTGAAGGTTTAGTGAGACACACCAAAATGACATCATGAAACAGCCCCTTCACAGCAATTGATCATGGAAAAGCTCTCCATCAGTGCAGGGATGAATGGCAAGAAAGTGTCACGTGTCAAAGCACATGACCGATCCTATAAAAAACATCATACCATCTCAACAAAAAAATACATAAAGCTCTGCAATGAAGAACAACTAGCTCTATAACATCCTCTGGGGCCTGATCGACATGGTCGAGTTCGAGTGCATCACCATACCAACAGACCTCATAAACCCATTCACCATTCCAAGAAAACCAAAACAGAAAACCTCTAACAATCTATAATTCTGGACCAACCTCATCAACCTCCACCCCGCCATAGCAGCCATAAATCCCGGAAAACAATCCTAAGAACATGATATCAATCCATCGTCACCATGACTAGATGGCCCAACCCCGCGCAATGGAACCACCACCAATGAGGGAAACTAGATCTTCCAGAAATAGAAAAGCCACTATAGGAATGGATCTGCTCCGAACAGAACCATAGTTCCACCATCATCAGATTCAAGCACAATCCTCATGATGACAAGCAAGAAAGACCAGTGACGTCGAAAAAGAACAACCAAAACCAGAACCAGATAACACATTCACAACTGGCACCAAATGAAATGCTTTAAAAAACTCTCTGCATCTGAAGACCAAAGACCTCCCCCTCCGAAGCATTGAGATCAATCCCTAAGTCAAATCAGAAGAAGTAAGCAAGCCCCGATCCAGCCAAGAACCAGCCCACTCCGTCTCCTGGCGTGCCGGACAAGCTGATCAACCCAAACCAAGAACAGGGCCACCCCAACCCTAGTCACCGTTGAAAGAGGAAAACCAGACCAACCACCAGAACTGAAGCGATGACAGGACGTCGTCGAAAATCATTCTGCGCTGAGCTGACTTCCGGACTTCCACTAGGAAGCAACGCCGCCGCACAAGCAATGCCAATGTCGTTCCACACTGAGCAGACTGCCAGATTTCCACAGGGAACCGACGCCGCCACACAAGCATGCCAACGCCATTACTACCAAAATCGCAACATAGGGATTGATCTTCCATGAAGGAATCAATCCTATAGATCCTCTATCTCCACCAAGAACACCATAAAAGGCACCCCATCGTCAAAGTCTAGTGCTCCATGGTCTATGATGTGAGATGGGTCATGCTGGTATCTTCTTAGCTAGGATATGTGGAAGACATCATTCACCCTCTCCAACTATGGTGGAAGTGCCAAATGTTATGCCACCTCGCTTATCCTATGAAGTATAAAAAATGGTCTGATAATCCTCAGTGATAACTTTCCAACTCAGCCAAATAGTTGTAGTCCCAGACAAGGAGATACTTGCAATAATCTGTGGTCCCCGTCCTGGAACATTAAAGGTCTCCATCTCCTGTCTGAATAAGAATTATTCCACTGCTTTCTTTATCCCTGACCACTAGTACTGATGCTGTATGTCCTGGTACACCTTCACCACTACTTGATCTACCACAAAAGGGGGATGTAGGGATCTCCCTCAACACCTCATCCTGAAGCATCGCTGATACCATGGTGCATCCTCTGAAGAGGGTGACATTCTCCCCAAATTTAGAAAATATTTTAGGAGACCGTCCTAAGGATATCTAAGCACGTCAAGCCTCACATTTAATGTCCCAAGATGTGCCTTATGAATTCACTGAATTAATGGAGGATTGAAATTCATAGACTTAAGGTAAGATGCTTCATCTTTATCCACGAAGGATATCTGTAGCGCGACTATATTCTCTGATGCCTCACTCAGTAGCTGTAAACTAGACCTCCTGATAAGTGAGTCTGCTACCATGTTCCCCTTCCCAATAGTATAGACTATATCAAAGTCATAGTCCTGGAGGAACTCCAACCATTGTTTTTGTCTTAGGTTTATTTCCTTCAATGATAAGATACACCTGATACTCTTGTGATTTGTGTAAATAGTAAACCATTCACCCATAAGGTAGTGACACTACATAATTATCACAAAACCACTGTTACTAACTCCAGGTTATGGGTAGTGTGGTTCTGCTTGTCAGTATCTTTCTCAGCTCTTAAACGCTCTGATGACACTTCTTCATCCACAGGAAAGGATCTGCCTTTTTCATCAAAGATAACAACGGTTCCACTACACTGGAGAAGTCTGGTAGAAATCTCTGGTAGTACCTATCCAAAGCAGAAGTCCCTCTCTCTTTGGAGAGGAAATCCTAGAAACATATTTTGAAAATATGTCCCCACGCTCTACCACTATCGTTGGGAACTAAAAACTCTAAACATTTTCTACCACGAGGGTAAGTCTAATAGACTCAATAGTGATCTGTCTCACCCTCCTATACATGAGTTTATCCCGTTCTACATGGGTTTCCTTTTTCACCAAAAAAGGAAAGCCCCATTCCAACACTGTATATTAACCACAACCTTTTTTAATAATATAGTCAATCTTAGTATGAACTGTAGATGTCAAGTCCATACCTAAACTAACATCGTATGGACTTGACACTTCCACCAAGTGGGTCCAACTAAAACACTCACCTCAAGGGTCAGATCACACCATCAACATAAGTGTGATTATCGAGTCTCCTTCATAAGGTATCTCTAGATGTAAGGGTCAAGTAAACGGTTTAAATAGAAACTCTAGGTCTTGAACAAGGTTCATGGAAAGAACGAATGATTTTTACCTACGCCTATTAATACGACATCTAGTAGTATACATAGACCATACCTCGAATTATTCCTGGAGACCATGGGTCACACTCCTTGACCGCACGCAGCAACTCCCTTCCCCTATCATCCACCACCCTAGGCTTGGTGATTACCACATAGGGTGGTGGTTGTAACATGTCAAAAAGTATACCACCTTATGCTGCTCTCATAGATCCACTTCCATGTCTGATGCCCCACATATTCATATATCCCTATGACTTCCTCTTTTTGGAACATTTTACATACCCAAGTCTCTGCGGCTAGCATCGGTTTTCAGTTTTCCCACTTCCAACATTCACTGACTATATCCACTCAGCCAAAAGACATACAACCACAAATGATCTCTTTATCACCCGAACATAAGTAGGAATTATTAGAAGAAAAATAGTGTTGGCTCGGATGTCCCTAAACAAACCTCGCTCGGAGGTCCGAGACCCGAAGAATTGAACGCACTATATTAATCGATTAACTGGGATGGTCGATACACCTCGATGAATACTTATCTACTGACATGTCATCCATCCAAAGCTATAGAAGCTCCAGGTAACTCTCATCCCTTAGCTCTTTATGGTAAGAGACCCCCTTCTCTAAGGAAGGTTCTCAAGCTTGTCCACGGAAAAGTTAACTCGTCACAGAATCAAGGTAATATAAAACATGTCATCGTCCTACGAAACCACGTAGTAGGATCTCTACCAGGACCGCCATCTGGTTGAATGGTGCCCTGATTAGGTGGAAACTCAGCCACAACCTACAGCTGGTTCTTAGCTTCCTAGGAATATATCTAACCTCAGAACCCCAAAGATCTCTGTCGCTAGAACTTTTGTTATGCACTCAGTCGGTGTGAACTGTCTACCAATGCGGATTGTTGTAACTGCTACCCAACAGGTGGTGGTGCTGCTGGTACACCACCCGAAGGTGCCAACACTATAAGAGGGCCCTACACTGGAGCCTCATCGCTCAGTGGGCCATCATCATGTACTCTCTCAGGAATCATAGCTAGATGACTATGTGGAGGCATCCTGATAAAGAACAGGTGTTCCACGGTCATTAAGTTATACATAGTGAGCTGACTCCAATGAAAAGGAAAAAGATTTCGAAAACACACGCAATCAGTGTTTTCATGCACAAAATTGGAAATCAGAATTCAGGGTCCTGGTGTATGGATAAGCCGGCCTCCGCACCAACACTGGACTCCCCTAAGTGAAAACCAACCTCAAAACACATAATAGTATTTCCACTTAGAAAATATCCGAGTCTTAGTACTTAGATAGAACCTCCTTCTGATACCACTTGGTCGCGACGCGTCCCTCATGGCCAATGTCGTGACTAACCCATGCCCTCCTTCCATAGGCCAGGGGATGGAGACTATCACTGGAATGGAATATCCCTAAAACGAGAAGGAATTTCCATTTTAACCTGTACAGACTGATAGTACAAGTGAAAAACAAGAAGCAACCACACAGACTAGAACACAACATGGATTTATGAACAATGTAACTTTTGTACTGAAAAGAGTGCAGAAAGTAAAGGGGACAAAAATACAATCCTAACTTTAAAGTACAAGTTCAACTTAATGATACAAATACAACTAAAAAGTAAAAAACGTCTCCTAGATCATCCACCAAGGATCCTACCTAATAGGTAGTTATAGATCACCTCCACAACACTCTACGTCAGCCCGTCTCATCCTTGTACCACTTGGTATTATCTCCCTAAAGTCTCATCCCAACTGCTCGTCTTCTGCACAAGACCAAACAAGGTGCGGGTGAATCCCATGTAGGTGTGAGTATAAAAATATTCAGTAGGGACCGCGAGACCCTGTAGGTCTCCTATAGTTCTATAATATAATATACCACAAAATAATACTTCAATTATACTTATGTATCTTCTCATACACATACTTATGTTAGCAAGATAAACTCATCTCTTACATGAGGGAAGAAAACCACAAAGTTAACACCACAATGGTAGAAGTACCACACATGTAACACCAAGAAGATAGAAGTACAAAACATGTAACACCATGAATATAGAATTTACACATAGGTATTATCAGGAAGATAGATGTACCACACATGTTAGCTCACACCATGTGTCACTTTATGTTGGGGATAAAAGAGTCATTAAATCGTCAAACTCCTATACTACAGGAGAATGCTTCCTTTATAGAGTACAATGGGTGTGTTGGGTCACACAAAGTCACTTCCCACTAACCATGAATTGTTATGGTACTCATCCCTGATGGGTACCATGGGCATGCTAGGTCACACAGAGTCGCTTCCCACTATGGGTCTGCCGGGTCACACAGAGGCACTTCACACCTTGGATGAACTGAGGTACTCATCCTGTTGAGTATCGTGTCTCTTCTGGGTCACATAGATCCACTCCCCATCATGATCATGCAGGGTCACAAAGAGACACTTCCCACTGGTCCATCGTCAAGCAGTCTTCTGGTCTTAGCCAACCGTAGGGTTCTGTACAGAGTCTGCTTGGGAGAACCGCTCCTCAATCCACTCTCCCTATCTAGAAAACCATGGAAGTCACCACAATTTATTCCAAATGATATGTCTCTTAAAGAGATTCCCAATGCCATAAAAAACTCTTCAATCGGATGCACAGTTTTCAAGATACGATCATTTTAATGTTGAGGGCCCGATTGGATTCATGTTAGATCCAACCCGACTATACCCCAACCTCCTCCAAAACTCAAGTTCATTATCCCAAAAAAAGGACTTCATTGTCCTAAGTACCCCAAAAATATATATGGTTCATCAAATGGACATATGATTCTCAAGATATGGCCCTCTAGTTGTTTCTAGGCCCAGTGGGGCTCAGGGCCCGACCGACTCGATCGAGACTGGGCGGAGGTCTGGCCTCTCTCGAAAGGGGGAAGCCTGGACCGCAAATGGGTGACCCACAAAGGGTGGACCAAAAGGGGCATCCCGGTCCAATGGGGTGCGCGGACCATTGTGGGGTCCACCCTAGCCAATGGGGGGGGGGGGGGGGTTTGACACCAAGATCTCCCGAACTCCCAAATGGCCCAGAGGCCGTTAAGTTTGCGTAGCGGCAGAATCACGTTGGAACCATGAAACCTGCTAGAGGCACGGGTTTGGCCTCCATTGCAGCAGCATCGATTGTGGTCTCCTACTCACTAGATACATGCTATGGCACTCCGCCCTTCCCTTCCACAACAGACCAATGAGCTGACCGCCTTCTCTGACTACCATGGATGATAAGCTACAACCCTTTGGACACAGGAAGTGTGCAATGGGGTTCAACACCTCCTCCAGGGACAGTTGGATCCAGCTACTATGTCGACCATCTCAGCTTAATGTTGCGGCCTTCCCTTATGGCGTGTGTTGGCACGTCGCCTCCTTCATAGCCGATTGGTACCGCCGCATCAGCATTTTTCCATGGAGGGTGCCGGGGTAGAAAAGTTGCAGAGATTTTAGGCCAGGTTCATTAGGCATGTTCCCTTCACATTAGATCATGATAAAAAGGAGGATAAAAATGGTTTAACAATTGTATATATTAAACAAAAATAAAAACCCTACAAAGATAACCCATAACAACCTCCTACAAAAATGAAGGAATCATGGATCAACCCGTTAGTCAGTTGATCTATTTTATTAATATAATTCAATAATAGTGAAGAGGGAATCATTTAAATTGTGTAAATAAATAAATCCTCTACTTCGTAAACTCATTGGAGAATGTTTGCGCTTGATGGTGGATCATGTTCTTCATTCTCGCAACTGGTTTCCAACAATGACACTCACACGTCTTCCTTCGGTTCGTGGTTCTGTGTCACCTGTCACCTCTCACTTGGATTAGATCCATCCTTTAATGGTCTGGCATCGGGTCGCTCCTTCAGCACTTAATTGATGGGAAAATTTTTTCTGGTACCTTCCCCTAAACTCCATTTTTATACGATAGCGGGAGGGTAAGTAACGACGTGGGAAATTAATGGGGGCTCATAAATTAGGAACCTTCATTAATTCTTCAATGATGTTGTTACTTAGGGTTCGCAGATCAAGCCATATATTGTCTTGACACATCACTGGCCCCACACAATTCTTGTCCGTTGGAGGATATGAAGGAAAATAATATAATAAAATTATTTCATTTCTTTTCTTTTAAAAAGCCACAAAAAAACTATTTCTACAAACCTACTGTGTTCAATGTAAATTCTCCCTTAAATGAATCTAGGCATTAAGGATTCTACGGTTCCTTTAGATATTTAATGTGAGCATAGGTTTAAATGTTCGAAAATGTTGCTTTCACGTTTACTAAATGTACCCAAAAAAATAAATTAATTAATTACGTTCACCCTCGACCTGCACCAATCGAGGTTAGGAAATAAATAAAGACAACACGCCCCCAAGAAATAAAGAGAACTCTTGGATTTTCAATCCTAGTTAATATTTAGATGTTATGGATTTTACATTAAAAAAATTTTCACATAATTATTTTATTTATGGCAAAAAACTAACATTCACGGGTGGCCCACAACGGACAATGTTAATATCTTTCTAAAATAATCATACCATCATGAGTTTAGTGGTGGTCATGGATTTTTAATTTGAGTCACCGTTCATGAGTTATAATCATTTAAAAAATAAAATTACATTGTTTAATTATTTTATTTACTGTTATTCCATTTTCGGGTTTTCTCACTGGAATCTTGTGCTGACTAAACTTAAGTCTCACCTGGTATAAAATTTCCATATTAAACACAATGGTTCCCTCATATTTCTTATCCAAGAAACCATTTATGATTTATTTCATTTTGTTTCTAGAAAACTGCTTACATGTGCTAATTTAATCATAAAAAAACTTCGACAGTTCATTCCGGGCACTCCGGGCCTCGGAATTACGTGCCGTCAAATTTCACGGTCTCGCAATAATGCCATATAATTTTAAATAATTACATGGAATATCTGGGAAATTGCATCACAGATAGCCTCTTGAGGTATCCTAAGGCATGAAACCCATAACCTCGGTGAAAAAGTTCATCTCTGTCCATTTATCTAGCTTCTCACAACATAGCCATCTTCCATATCAAAGGAAAACTGAACATACTGGTAAAAATTTGTATCTAATTTCAGGTAAATAGGTCAATCTTCCATTGTAAAATAATCTGACCATATTGTGTCTTTCAATACTTACAACACCAGATTCTTACTTTTCTTGAGCCACTTGGAGAAAATCTTCTTTTAAGGCACCACTATTCTATCAACCAGATTTGGATTCAGAGGACATTCAGGTTCTATATTCAGTGCGATTTTTCTACTCTTCATTGAAATTAATTTCTCAGGAGTTTACGATGATGGGCGTTTCATCCTAGGTGTTCACCGAGGGTTCAAGAGAGTGAGAGATAAAAAAACTGAACGACTGGGAGAAGGGTTACGATATTAGAGAAGAGAGCTCAAGTGAAGAAAAAGTAAAAATTCAGTAGTTTTTATCATTTAGAAATACCAATAATCACAAAAACAAATGCACGGGAAATTAAAACGATAAAATAAGTAATTTCCATTATACAAGTTCTAATTTATAAATGAAATAATAAAACTTCTTTATGGTGAGATAGTAATTGACTCTCACAGTGATATAGTAACAGGAATTCACGGTGAGACTGTAACAGTGTGATTTCTAAACCTCATGAATGTATTATTTGAGACAGTAAGTGTCAGACATTTGCCGAGAAATAGTAACTGTGAGATTGTAAACATGAAACAGTATGTATTGAGACAGTAAAATTATATAACTCTTTGAGTTTAAGAGTAATCTCAAGACAGTGATTTGTGAAACCGTAAAATGTGAAACAGTAAGACATGAAATAGTAAGATATGAAACAGTAAGATAACTATATTATATTAATCCTACACAATTCATGTATGATGTAATCTATTCAATTAGAATTTCATGGTTCGGTGAATATATCTGTAAGCTAATATTCAGTTATAATTAATTCCAAAGTGATGTCACCTTTTTGATAATGAACTCTCAGAAACAGATTTCTTACATCAATATGTTTTGTCCTAGAGTGTGAAACATTATTATTTGAGATGTTAATAGTATTTTTATTATCACAATTTATAGGTATATGCCTAAATTGATATTCATAATCTAGTAATGTGTGTTTAATCCATAAAATAGTTTCACAACAACCACCACCAACTATGTATTCATCTTCTATAGTAGATAATGCAACAAAATTTTGTTTCTTACATCACCATGATACTATTTACTGGCCTAAAAAGTGACATGTTCCAGAGTTGAATTTTTTATCAAACTTAAAACCACTGAAGTCAGCATTAGAATAAATAACTAATTCAAATGATTGTCCTTTTTGATAGAATAGTCCTATATTGGGTGTAATCTTGAGTTATGTGAAAATTCTCTTAGCAATATTTAAATGAGATTCCTTAGGTTTTTTCTTGAAAATGAGAACACATACACACACTAAAATAATACCATCATCATTTTGAACGATTTGGAATCCATGAAAAATTTTAGTTCACTCATTACACTCATTTCAAATTTTTTTTGCATTATTTTAGAAAAATCAATACATTTATAATTTCTTGAAGATTCAAAGATAATATCATCTACATAAATATGAACTACTAAAACATAATTGGAAATTCGTTCTATAAAAAGGGTAGGATTAGATATTCATTTTGTAAAACATTTTGAAATAAAAAAGTACTTAATCTATCATACCATGCTCTTGGATCCTATTTTAAACCATATAAAGATTTTGGTAATTTAAAAATATTTTTTGAAAAATGAGGATTTGTAAAACCATGGGGTTTTTCGAGAATGAAATCCTCAACTATGGACCCATTTATGAATGCACTCATAACATCCATTTGATATAGTTTGAAATTCATATGTGCAACATAAGTAAGTGTAATTATGATGGATTCAATTCTAGCTACAAGTGCAAAGGTTTCCTCAGATTCAGTTACCTCTTCCTGACTATAGCCATGTCAAACCAATCTAGCCTTGTTTCTAACTATGTATCCAACTTCATCTACCTTATTCCTAAATACCAATTTAGTGCCTATGGTGAATGTGTCCTTGGGTCTTTCAACATGCTTCCAAACATTTTTACTTTCAAAGTAGTTAAGTTCTTCTTTCATAGAAATCACTGAAAATTCATCAGTGATAACATCATTAATGTTGTTAGGTTTAATTTGTGAAAAGAAGACTTGATGTTCATCCTGATTTCTAAGAGAATATCTAGTTTGAGTTCATTTATCTATGTCTCCTACAACAACATCTAAAGGATCGTTATTAAGTGTTATAAAACCTCTATAAATAGAAGGACTAGTGATTTCAGGTTATTCTACTGGATCTGGTTCATTGTGACCAGAATCTAAAGAATTTCCAGAGTTGGGAGTTTTCACAAATTCCTTTACAGGATGGTTGTGGGATTTTGAATTAATGTCCAGATTTGATACATAATCTTCTAGGTTCTATAGAGTGGTCTTAGGCTTGGGAGGATTTATTTTATCCAATTTGACATGGAGAAATTCTTCCACAAATTTAGTTATTTTATTAAACACTCTATAGGATTTACTAAAAATTGAATATCATAAAAATATTCCATCACCATTCATTGATGAAAATTTTTCAAGATTGTCTTATGTATTAAGGATATAGACTTTTAAAACAAAAACATTGAAGTAGATTACTTTGGGTATTCTAATGTTCCATAACTCATAAAGAGTCCTTTTAAGAATAGTTTTAATCAACACTCTATTGATTATGTAGCATGCTATATTTATAGAATCAACCCAAAAATATATATGTAGGTCATACTCACTAAGAGTGGTTCTAATAATCTCTTGTCGAGTTCTATTTATTCTTTCTATAACTCCATTCTATTGAGGTGTTCTAGGGGATGATAAATAATAACTATTGCCATTTTTTGAAAACAATGATTAAAACTCTCGATTTTCGAACTCAGATACATGATTACTTCATAAGGATTTAATTTTATGTCCACTAATACTTTCTATAGTTTTGGAATATTTGAAAAAATGAGAGCAGGCTTCACTTCGGTGATCCAAAAATAAAGTACAAGTATATATATATAAGTCATCTACAATAACATAAACATAGTGCTTCCCATTTAAGATAAAAACTATATAAGGTCCAAAAAAATCCATGTGAACCAATTATAGAGGTTGGGAAGTTGACACTTATATCTTTGGTTTGAAAGAAATTTTGTGTTTCTTTGCTTTTTTGACAAGGGTTATAGACTTTACCATTTAGAAACTCATGTCTTGGTAGGTCTTTGTCTATGCCTTTTCTAGTCATCTTTCTAAGGGAGTGAGTGTTACAGAGTCCTACTATCCTATTCCAAAGCTAAGACTCTTTATAAAACACACTTAAACATGAATCATTTTGAGAATATAAATAATGTATGTTAACAGAAAAAAAAAATTCATTTCAAAATGCAGAAAACACTAATTCTTTTTTAGAATTAAAAACATTTCAAGCATCATTTTAGAATTTAACATGAAATCCATCATCTCAAAATTATGAAATAATAAGTAGATTATATTTATATCTATCATAAAAGGTACTTTGGAAATTAAAAGTGAGTTAGAGTTACAGATTTGTCCAATTCCAATGATATTTTCGTTTAGCATTGTCACCAAATGCGACAAGTCCTCCATCAATTTTTATTAAATTCTTGAAGCATGAGTAGTCTCCTGTCATATTTCTTGAATACCCATTATCCAAGTACCATATTCTCTTATAGGAACATTTGAAGAATCTATTCTACAAAATAGTCAAATAAAAATAGATTTTGGTACCCACACTTGTTTGGGTCCAATAATATTAGTGATAAGTGCATTAGGAACCCATATCTGCATCATCAGTTTTTTATAAGAATTATGTAAATTATTTGAAAAAAATACTCTATTTGGTCCATAAAATCTTGATAGAGTGGAAAGTGTTTCACAACTTGAACTAGTTGAATATTTTATAGAACTGGGAGTAAAGATATATGTCCTACATTTTGAAACAAAATTAGTTCTTCCAAAATTTATTTTACCAGGTTGATAGCCAATTCTAGAAGAATATTTGGGATATATTTGATTACCTATAATTTGAGTAAGGGTATTTTACCCATTGGTAAAATTTTCTAAGTCTTTATTCAATTCATTATTAGATAGTTTTAGTTAATTGGTCTCTTGGAGTAATTGATCATTTTTATCCCTTTCTACAGTGAGACCAGTTTTAACAGTTTAGGTAAGAGAATTTTATTTGTTTAAGGACTTGTATTTATCATTTAGTTCATTTCATATCTCTTCTATAATATTAAAATACTCAAAAATTCCTTCATTAGACATATTTTCAGAGTCACTCTCATATTCAAAATAGTATAAATTTTATACAAGAGATTCTGGTGTTACCTCAGATGTGTTTTTCATAAAACACATATTGGAATTGTTAGCCTGATAACAATGTAATGATTCTGAGCCAATTGAACGGTCCTCCAAAGAACTCAATTTTTCATTCATTAACTTTTTATACTTCCTATAATTGTCTTAAAATCACTTTTTTTACTTGAGATTTGGATATTAAGCCTTGATATATCCTTTTCTCTTACATTCAAAATAGACAATATCATCAGACCTGTCACTTCTTTTCCAATCTTTCTTCCAACTTCTATTTTGATCATATCTTCCCTTGTTGTTATGATTTAGGAAAAATTCCTACTTAGTGTATAATCTCTTAAACCTTATAGCTAATTAAGGCATCATCTCATCACTGTCAGGTAATGATTGTTCACTACTGGAACATTCTACAGAAACATATACTTTCCATTTTTCTCTGTGATTAGAGGTGGTGGTCTTAAACACAATATATTTTCTTTTGGGTTCATCCTCCACTTCCATGTTGACTTTAAACTCATCTTCATAAATCATTAGTTTCCCAATGAGTTATTTTACAGGTAGCTTACTGATATTACATGATTCTATAATAGAGACATAAGTTTCTATCCATCTGTCAGGTCGACATCTGAGAATTCACATGATCTATTCCCTAGTAGTGACTTCTCTTTTAAGAGGAATCATTATATTGACAATATCATTGAACCTAAGATACATGTCAGAAATAGTCTCATGTGCTTTAATTTTAACGTTATCATATTTAATAGTATAGGTATTATATATCATTTCTTTCACACTATAAGTTCCTTCATGTGAGACAGATAAGGTATCCCAAGTTTCATGTGCAGTTTTACAAGCAGAAATTCTGTTAAATTCCTTATCTCTTAAAGAGTAGTATAAAGAATTTTTAACTTTGCAATTGTTATTGTAGAATACTTTTTTAGGTCCATAACATGTGATTATATCAGTATCAGGAATTTAATATTCATCTATAATTCAAAACTAGATTTCAAATCTCATACATTCTAAATGTATTTTAAATTTAATTTTCCACTAATTATAATTGGTTACATTAAAGAATGGTGGTCTGTTTATTGCAGCACATTAAAATCTATTATCCATTATAAAGAAATAACATAAAATAGATATAAATTTAGAATTTATATAATTTTATAGATCTTTAATGTAAAACTACAATCACAATTGAATAGGGTTAAAATTTAGTTTTAAAAATATTAAAAAACACTCCTCTTATACAAAATATTGGACGAAGTAGAGTAATCAAGAGGGGGAGTGTGAATTGAGTATCAATAAAAAATTATGTTTAAAAATTTATTCTAAAAAAGGTTCCCTAATTTTTAAATACATCTAAGTTAATCTTGGTTATACTTTTGTTAATGTTTGACTGTTTAAATAACTTCTTAGAAGATTAATTAATTCTAATTAATCCTAATCACAGTTATTGACATTACTTTTGAAGCTATTATAATAATGAAAAACAATTATAACTTCATTCTTTGATTAAATATCAAATTAAATTTAGTGGTTTTTTGATTAAATAGTAAAATTGAGAAAACTAATGTAAATAACACAACGGATATAAAACAAGTGGTACCATCTCAAACAGAGACATAATCCACTCCACTTGGTGATCACCTTACACCAAGAAGTTTATAAAAATAAAGTTGATCAACGCCCTAGATTAGGGTTAACAATAATACATAAAACTGTCGAGGTCACAATACCTCTTCCACAGTTTTTTGTGGGTATAAACTAATAAGTCACATAGGCAATTCTTCCACACATATCTTTGGGAATACACATGTGTAAAAATATATAAGAAAAATTATATCTTGTATCATTCAGTTTGATGCAGTAGACAGTGTGTGTTTTTATACAGACACACACACTTCTCGAAAGATATAAATAATACAGAATACAATAGAAATGATGATATAAGTTTATAAGTACTCTGATAGTTAGTCTATGTAGCTCTGGACTTCTGGGATAAAGCAGATGTAGAAATCGAGTCCTCTCGTCGAAAACAGAGTATCATAAGTTAGCTAGATCTATCTTTTTTTCTTCTTGGTATTGGCTATGCAAAGATGTGCTCAACGATTATAATCTATAGTGTCTATATTTTTCATTAAAGAATGATTTGTGTGTTCTTCAGGAATGTTGAGTTTCATATATCGGTACTTGTTTCCAGAAAAACATGTGTATACATTGTTGTTACGCTCTATCTTTTTCTAGGTCACACTACTCTTTTATTATTTGACTGAATGTGTTAGAGCCAACATGATGCATATATTGTGTACCTCATACCTTGTTTTTTCAGTTGATATGTCTACAAAGAAACATTAATTATGTCAATGCATTTAAATGATTCAAATATGACCGTTAGAAATTAAATTGGAAAAACAAAAAACAGATTAAGAAATGGTGTCATTGTATTTCTATAAATAGTGTCTTCATAAAATGGTGTATCTTTGAAATGGTGTCTAGATAGTCACGGTGTCTGGATGGTCGTTGTGTCTATATGGTCATGGTGTATAGATGTTCACGATGTATGGATGGTCATGGTGTCTGGATTGTAATAGTGTCTGGATGGTCATGATGTCCGGATAGTCATGGTGTCTGGATGGTCATGGTGTCTAGATTGTCACAGTGTCTAGATGGTCACGGTGTATCGATTTTTATGGTGTCCGGATGGTCATGGTGTCTAGATATTAATGGTTTCTGGATGGTCTTGGTGTCTGGATGGTCACGATGTATGGTTCCTTTTCCAGAAAAACACAACCGGTGGCAGACTCACGATGTACCCGACTTAGCCAAATCTCTATATTCATACATCAAAAGTGATATTCATAGAATTTATTAGACTTAATAATTCATCAAATAAATCATTATAAAATAAATTAAACATAGTGCACATGTTTTATTTAAAGAATAAAGATATTAATCTTCTGTACACATGATTTATGATAAATTACAAAGGATTAACATGTTTTTACAGAATGAATAGGATTTATGATCATTAAAACATGATTAACACATTATGAGTCCCACAATTCCAGTAATATTTTTTATCTGTATATGATAAGAATAAACCTTTTTTTTTCATATCATTATATTTCTCTAAAAAGTGGTTTTTGTCGAGTGTTGTGGGATTACATTAAATTTAATTTCTACAACTTATAGAAATTGAATATTATAAAATGGATTCTATATTTGGAATTATAAGGTCCATATTTTGTAAATATAAACCTTTTATTTTGGTCATTATTGTCATTAAACGTGGTAAAATTATCCCCTCGGTAATGGGAATATTAGGTTAATATAGGTTAAAAATAAATAATAAAACCATATTTTTCATTCTAATTATTATTAGATGAAGTAAATTTTACTTGTATCAAGTTTGGAACTAAATTTATATTTTTTATGGACACTTGTCATTGAAAAAGACCTATAAATATTTAAATCAATATATGTTATAAACTTCCACTACCTTAGTTTTAAATATCTCTTATGTGCCCACATTGGTACATTATTAAGTTACACATGAATATAAGTGTCAATTTTTTTTCTTATTGAAATTATATATATGGTATAAATTTAGTTATAATTTTTCATAATTATATAATAATTATTAATTCTTATGCAACACCGATGAAATATTTCGCCAATTAATAAAAAATACAATATGGTATTTTTAAAAAAGGAAATATAATTTTAGTGATTTAATGTGTGAAATGACTTTTTTCGATTGACATGACATATTAGTGTTATGTTGAAGAATTATATTCAAATTAATATATTTTGTTTATGTATTCTGGGTAAAATTAAATGAATAGTGTCCAAATTGGAAATAATGATATGTTATTAAAATAATATTTTATTAAATTGCATGAAACTTATAAATATTTTAAAATTGAAAATGGGGATAATATATGGTCAACAATTGAATATAATTCTCATTTATTGTCCATTTAGAACCATTTTATTGAGAATGAAATTAAAATATTTAAATCTTTTAAAACAAATGATGTACCTCCACTCAATTATAAATGGGCACAACTATTTTCTATTATTTACACCACATTAATCCATTTAAAAAGAAAAAACATAAAATAATTATATTATACTTACCCTAGAAACATTCTAGTGGTATTTTTCTTCCCAAAAATACAAATCCTATAACTCTTGATAGAAAATCTAAATGAGTTATTTCAAAGATGATGTGATCACATTAATCGAATACTTTCTTTTAAATTATTTTTTAACTCATATAAATCTATTTTATTATTCATAAAATTATAACTTCAATTTCTCAATTATATATAAATTTTATTCTGATTCTGGAACCTCCTTTATTCACCCCCATTGCATCAAATGGGATGTGAAAATATCAGTCCTATCTGTGTACGGTTTAACATCTCCACGTAGAGATACAAATAATTTCTCATAACCACAATTTATGGTCTGATATTATGATGGGTTAAATGTTTATTAATTATAATTATGAAATAATTATTCTTCTTTAATTATAATATCATATCTATCATCTTATCTTCCACACTGTTGGAAAACAATAACATTGATCGTGCCCATGTGTGGACTACCACCTTCACAAAGCTATGCGATTGATTTTTTATAGATATTTTATTTGGTTGTTAAGAAGGATATATTTAATGAATATATATGATATATATGATTTAATAATTAATTTTAAAATATGTTTTATTATTTACCTTTCTTTTCATTTCATCCATAATAAAATGAAAATATCTTTCATGTGTACATACAACATACCATCTCTATGAATGATGTAATTTATTTTTCTATCTATATATATTTTTTATGGATATAAACATGTATATAATGAAAATAAATGATATTTATATCTTTATAAAAATTATAGAGATTATGAAACCAAATTCATGAACCAAAACTACTGAACCAAAACATTTTTGAAAAATGAAGCATATATCCCATAAAATAGGGATTCTAATAAAGAATTATTAAGAAACTCGTTATAAAAGGATATAGATACAAAATATATGGTATTATATAATTTATTATAGTTCATTAATATATTTAATATAAATATATCTTCATTATACAATATTTTCCAACACTTATGAAGGAAGTTGGACATAAGGTAACCGATTTTCTGTCACATTTATTTTCTTGGGACACATGTCATGTTCAAAAACATCTTTCTTTTTTATAATTTATATAAATTACATGAATGTTTATTATGATTAATATTACTAATTTTATATGGATTTAAATATTCATATAAGTTACATTGCTTTATAGGGATAACTATTCAAAAGACAACAAATTGGTATGGGTTTTAGGTTATAATATCATTATTTATAGATATTATTTATGACTATGTATCTGATGATGAAATCATATTATATATATGTCATGAAACTCACGAATTATCTTATACTCTATTTATTTATTAAGCATAAATATTTTTCATTTATTTTTCCAACTTATGTACTCAAAAGACCAAAAATTTATATTTTAGGAAAAATTAACATCATTTCTCTCATCAATTGAAATTTTTTTTCTTCCAATTCTATGTTTATATGATAATGTGAAAAATAAATATTTTGATATCTGCATATTATTTTTTGAATTCATTTTACCCATTTTCTAATTTTTAAATAAAATTATTAGAAATAGTATTTTCATATTCCGAGCTAGGTATATCTTTAATTTTTACCAAAAAAATAAAATGAATGTTTATTTTAACTCATACAACATGAATATAAATTACCACTGTTATGGCCACTCAATTTTTTGAATATCATTTACATGTTTTCAAGTTTAATTTAAAATAAATTTTTTTCCATTATATTTGGGAAATACTTTTATTTTAATGATTTGATTTCAAAATATAAAGGTTATTTTCTTCAAGAATTTTTTAATGATATTCAAATGGTATTTCTATTAGTGAAAGACAAAGACCATTGATTTCACATATAATTTAGTTGGGATATGAAAAAAGGATACCATAATTGTTCCCACTCAAATTAATAAATATTTATTATACCAATATTTTATAAAACTCATTCGTTTTTTGTGGGTTATTCTATGATGAAATGCGGAAATATTTATGAATACATTCTTTTATATGTGTTATTCTATAATTAAGTGATGAAATATTAAAAAAACCCATTCATTTTATAAATTTTATACTATAATGACTTGTTTATGAATCCAATTTCTTTTAATAAGTTTTTATATAATGCAATTTTTATGATCTTATGGCACACGTATGTGTGGTTTTAATTATGTAATGGTAGTTACATTATAACTAAGGAACATTTTTGTGTTATAACTATGGACATTGGTCATGTTATAACCAAAGGTGGGTGGGTACTATATCTCCCTCCAATTCATTGGGTAAATATTTAATTATCATGGGACAAATAAGACTAGAATGGGGAGTGAAACCATTTTAGTAATGGACTTTGTCAACTATGATAGTCATCAGAGTGAACTATGAATACTTAAATGGTTTTTGGAGTAAACCCATTCCACTATGATAGGCTGGGAAACTATTCATGTATTTTATGATGTTTTGGGGAGTAAAAAAATTCCACCATGATATTTTTGGAATTTACACATGACTACAAAGTTAATTTTTTTATATTCTTATATGTATTTCACAATTCAATTTCTTATTCTAATTTTATGATTCTATGACTTATGTTATTTTATTACTTTATGAATCATTTCCTATGAACTATGAATATTTATGAAATGACTCAAGATTATGTTTTATGATATGAATGGTATGATTTTAAAATGTTATTATCATGTTCTCAAATTAGTATGTTCATGTTACGCTCAATTGATCATTGATATCTACCTTGTTTACCCTTACTGAGAATTTATGCTAACTGTTTATTATGTTTCTTTTTCTCAATTTATGAAGAACTATACTAAGTATGATATTTATAAGAAGCTTAATAATTATTAATAACTTATTGGGAGATGATATATAAATTTTATGAACCGGTTTTTGTGTGTGTGTTGATGTTTCAAAATGAACTATACCAATATGATTCTCAAATAGATCATTATGATGTGTAATAAATATTCATCAAAATAATTTGAGTAATCTATGTATGAAAAATTACATATCGCTATATTTTGTATCATATAAAATTTTATTAAACAATATAAAACTAGGATTATATAACCTTAATGAAAAACTAGGGATAAATCTCTGTATGCTTTAACATTATAATGTTTTTGGTAACGATCATAAATAACCAAAGATAAACCTAAGTTCCAATGAAAAAGGTGAGATGATTTGGACACCCTATAAATGATTTTCCATGATTCTTTGGGATTCTAATTTGATAATGGATTCTAAGTCTATAACTTTTGGTTTTAATAAATTTATGGAACAATAATAAATTCCTTCAATTATGAATGTGATGGAAAGTTAAAATGTTTTTTCATGAGAAACCAAAATTATTGGGATCTAGGATGAAAAATATTATTTCTACACTCACACAACTTCTCAAGCTACGAATCATGTTGATATTATAAATGATAAAGAGTGGGAACAATGTCCATTTGATTTCATTATGAGGAAACATCCACCTTATTATAATGGTTATTTTGATCTACTATATTCTGAAAAATGGAACTGTTCCATCTAAATAGCATTTTATTTTCTTTAGTTTTCAAAAAAAATTGAATCTTATTCTAGTCATTTATTGTTTGGAAGGTTAATTAGATCAATAGTGGAATATTATAAATAAATAAAATAAATATTAATGAATCAAAACACGGGAGTGGGATGAATTTTAGAGAGTATTTGTTTAATAAGTACATTATTAATATTCTTTAAAAAAAATAGGGATAGAATCCATTAATACTAAATAGAAGGATGATAAATCTATTGGAACCTATGAGGGAAATGTTACATAAATTCAAATGTATTATTATAAAATTAGAATTAAACTTGAAATTAAGGTTGAATTGTAATTTAGTTTCTTAAAAAAAAGTATCTCAAGGGTTTTTTATATGGGACTTTAATAGTTATGAGAAAATAGTTGAATGTTCCATCAAGATAGAGATAGAGATTATATTTTCCCATAAATATCATGGGTTTGATAAGAAAATAAAGATACACTTCAAAGGAAATTAAAAAAACATGGATAAAAGGAGATGAGAATTTATTTATCCTCAAAGTGTGGAAATATTCCTTCAGGAAATTGTCCTAGTGGAACTATAAAATATTACATTTGTGTAAAGAAAGGTTATTGGGAATTCAGGTGCTGAAGTGAAGAGAGGAAGTTAGCTAGTGATTTAAAGAGATAGAAAGAATAAAAAAATACATCATCCACACTCCAGTGTTTTAAAGGAATGGTGTATGGGTAAAATGAAAACTATTGTCAAAATATGAAGGTTAATGATGATTATTGATGTCAAAAACCTCTTAAGACCAGAGATAAAGAATAATATTATGCAATCACTATTTCAGATGAGAAATATGATAATAATGTTATAAAAGGCCAACTTATTGTAACATCCCAATTAAGAAAAGAATAATAGATATTCTTATCTATGACTATTTATGAATTAGATAGTGTTTTAGCGGCTTAAAATGAAAATAAATTCAATCTTAAGCATGGAATACACTAATGTTTTTAAAAGATTATTTTACTACCTTTTGATGGAAAACTTTTTTTAAATCCAAATATTTACAATTTTATATGCTCTTTTGTCAAAATGAACTTATCCTTTAGTATTGGGACAATGAAATTTACTTTGGGTAAATATTTGGTATTTTTCTGACAATGTTCATTTTTTAATGAATAGTTAAAAAAAATGCATTTTACATAAAAACAGATTTTTCATATGATTTAATTATATGGATAGATTATCTTTTTAATTGATTTTAAATTGTAATTAGGAAATATTTTAACCATTTAATCCAATTCTGGTCATTATAATTAATTTCTCTTTAGAATTGGGCATAAACAAATGCCAAACCTTTCATATATATTGTTTCAAAAAAACTCGCTATTTGTTTTGACAACGGGAATTATTTTTAAATTAATTATTGAAATTTTTTTGTTAAGAATTTGGTAAAATGGATTCCATATTTGGAATCATAAGGTCCAAATTATGTAATTAAGACTCTTGTTTTTTGAAATTGTGAATAGTAACGACGGTAATTATTGTTATTAATTAGTAATCGGTTAGTTAAGGATAATAAAATAATATCATAATAATAAAAAATGACCCCAACATGTGTCATAATCATACTGGTTGTGTTATGGCGGACCTTGGGATTCCTTGTTCCAATCTTTGGGACCCCATGTAATCACTTTTTAGTGAAAGTGACAATTTATCTTTTTATTTTTAAAGAAAGGAGAACATCACAAAAGATTGTATCACTCAAGTCAAACAATTTTAATTTTGTCTATGTAAATGATATCTTAGACTATAAATACTCATTTTAAAGATAAAAATATTTCCTACATCATCGTATTTTTTTATAATTTTTAGAAATTATATAAATTAATTTATTAATGACATCATGATGATGCAGCAATTATCTCATTAATGAACGATTTAAATAAAATGAAAATATAATGTAAACTCTAAGACTTAAACATGTAAAAAATCTATTGTATGAGTATATTTCGAACCCTTATCACCTTATCCTATAAATATATCAATGTTGGACCTTTAAAATCCAAATCACATTTTAATATAATGTAACATTTCTTTACATTCCAAGAGTGCCCCTCCTCCCTCTTATAAAAGGACCCCAACTCTACCTCATTACCCACACATCTCAAGCCATTGGCTCGGCCAAAATCTGCTCATTTAATCTCTCCACATTCCTCTCTTAATCATTTATGCCTCTCTTTAGGCAGAAAACTCTTCAAGAAACCCTTTTGGTTCAAACCAAAGCGAGTTACCCGATTTAAAGGTAAAGTCCTCTCTAATGTTCTTTTGTTTTATTTTGCTTCTCCAACCCCCTAAACTATTTTTTATCATTTTTTATAACAACACCAGTATATTAAATATACTAGAATTTTTTTGTAAGAAGTATTTGAGCTACTCATACACACACCTTCATCTAATGGTTAAAGAACATACTGTTTTCATGGATGGAGAATTTCTACCTCATGAAATGATGATTGTTCAATATTCTTCTAACGCCTTCAATGGCCGCCATTAATATGTGACTATATTTATATATGATATATAATATGTTTATTTTTTCTTTATGCTTATTTATTTTTGATTTATGTAATACCTTTATGGTTTCCATTATGGGTAAACGCGATATCTTCATTTTAGGAAGTGAGGACTACCGCCCCCTCAAAGTGATTTGATTCGTTAAGTCCATATTTGGGACGTATAAATGATGGAGTTAATGATATTATATATTATATTATAGTGGAATTATAATATACCTTTATATAATTAAGATTCCATTCCAAAAAATACAAAATAGAAATGAATGTAGCGTTCATGCGTACGTACAGCTTACCGTCTCCATGAACGGTGCATTTCATTTCTTACCTCTAAATGTTATGTAATATTATAAATGCATGTATGTACTGGATATATATGATATCTACATCATGAATATAATTCTGGATATATAATGGATATTTTACCACATGAAAAATTTGTAATTATAAAGAGTTTATTTTTGACTATAATACCAATAATCGACAAAACGACCATTATTAAATTAAATAATTACATAGTGTTCATAACATGCTAATAATTGATATAAAAGGAATAATGAATTTGAAAAAGGTTCTTAAGAAAATAGAAATTAACTCAAGATTATTATTTAGGATGTTAAAGAATGATCGAGTCAAGTTGAACCCAGGTATGGGACTTCGTCTCAATCTACTTTCATTGAGGGATATTTTAATTTATATAGGACGTTCTTTTATATGGTGTATAAACCCCTTTGAATTTTACATCTATTAAAAAAGGAATCTTTTTTTATATGAAGCGTTTTACTAAATGGCAAAAGGAATGTTTTTTTTCATATGTATGCGGTGACAACGACTTCTTCGCCGCCGTGACCATTATTTGAGTTTCGACTTCCTCTACAATCCATAACCGTTTTTTAAAATGAAAAATAAATACCATGTTTTACTTTTATTTTATTTTTGTTTTGAAAATGGTTTTCATAATGTTTTTATTATATCAATGTGTTGTATTGATATCTTATGATTGAAATGTGGAAATTTTATGTTTCCTTTATGCATGATTTATGTGATACGATTATTTTATGGTTCTTGGGAATTGTTATGATGACGGGTGGTTCCGTGATAAACTAAGGGATGGTGACCATGATATAGCTCTCCAATGCATTGGGTAATGTGAAGGGGTTAAATTTTAAGGTTTCTCCAAAGAGATTTAGGGAATATACTGTGAAGGGTATTCCAAATGTAACCATGAGGGCTACTCCCTATGTAATAATGTTATGAATGCCTCAAGTTACCTCTATGTCTTATGCTTTTTATGAGTTAATTATAAATCTTATGATTTCATGAGGTATGGTAACATGCTTATGTTTTATGACTAATGTATGATTTCATTGATTCTTATGTATACATGTACTAATGTTTCCTCTATGTATTTTTATATCCCTTACTAAGATTTTTATGCTCATCCCATTTTTTTGAAATGTTTTTCACAGGTCAAGGGAAATGTACATGACGTGATGACAGTGTCAAGGAAGTGTCAAGAAAGAATCCATGTTTTATTTTAAATATGTATTCGGAAAAATGAGTACTATATTTTATGTAACCACATTGTTTAAATGTGGAGTGTAATGCATGATTTATGGTCTAATTATCTAAAACTCTAAACTTGAAAAGATCCTCAATGTGTACTCCTGAAATAACTCAAGATTAAGTAATGTTTAAGGCTGGGGCCTTATAGTTGGTATCAAAGGTCAGTTTAGATAACTTTAAGAGTTATAATTCTATTAAATGATTATCTAAAAAATATTTTTTTTATGGTCAAATTGAAATGATATAGCATTTGAATATTACCATGTTGCATCATCTAAGACATGTTTGTTCAGAATGGTTTTCCACAGAGGAAATAGGGAAGCATTGCTTGGAAGGCATACCGAAGGAAATGACTTTTCGAATCAGCATCCTGAGATGGTCCGAATTGGAACTGAATAGTTTGTTGCAGTAATGGCGCTGTTGACTCAAGCGATAAATGGTGGTGGTATCCATGCACGAGATCATCCATATCAACCATAGATGAACATGTCAGCAGTGGAACGTTTCATGAGGTAACATCCCCCATCATTCAGAGAATCATCTGAACATGTGCTGCTGAAGGGTGGATTAAAGAAATGGAGAAGATTTTCGATTTCATGGGGTTTCCAGACAATCCAAATATTAGTCTTTCTATTTACCGTTTGGTGGGTGAAGCAGATCAGTGGTGGTCGATAGTTAAAAATATCAGGGACTCGGATGAGATTGATTCTCTCTACTGGGATGAATTCAAAGGTATGTTTCTTGAGAAATATTTTCCTAAGGCTGTTCGACTTAGGATTGAAAAACAACTATTTGAATTGAGGCAAGAGGAATACTTAGTGGATGCTTATGAAGAATGGTTCACTTGATTGTAAAGGTATGCTCCAAATTTTATCCAAGACCTTAATAGTAAAATCAATCATTTTTACTCAGTATTAAAGCCAAAATATCGAAGGGCATTGGCTTCTTGTGAGATCATAAGTTATGAAAATCTTGTTTGATGTGCTGAGAAGGTGTAAATGGAGTGTTCCGATGATCAAGTGTTCTTTAACAACCAACATAGGAAGAGAACGAGGAGGCAAGAGAAAGGGATGAATTCTTCAAAAATGACTGATGGTTAGAAAACTACGTTTCTAGTTTGTGATAAATGTTGTAAAAATCATGGTGGGGAATGTATTTTCAATTTTAGAAAGTGCTACCGATGTGGTAAGATGGGTAATAAGGCTAGTGATTTCACTGTAAAAGATCATGGTGATGGTAAAACCAAATTTTATTTACAGTTAGTAAAATGTTTCAAGTGCAATGAGATGGGTCACTATGAAATCAAGTGTTCTACAAAGAGCTCAAATGATTGGAAGTAGTCAGACTATAAGTATAAAGGTGTAGTGAAATCCTTTACAACTACTTCAGCAGATGTTGGGCCACCAAATTAAGTGGTATCCGGTACTTTGTTTGTTTTTTCAAATTATGAAAGTGTGTTGTTTGATTCAGGGTCTACACATTATTTCATCTCTGAAAACTTTTCTAGTAAATTGAGAATTCCATCTCAAGAAATGACTCCTAAACTTTTGGTAAAAACACCTGGGTGAAAATGTTGAGGTGAAAAGAATTTATAAGAATATTCTTATCCTTATCCGTGGAAAGAACCTACTTGCAAACCTTAATGTTTTACCTCTAGTAGTTTTTGATGTTATCATGGGTATGGATTGGCTCTCTATTTCCCATGCTATGTTTGATTGTAGAGCTAAAGAAGTTTATTTTTAGAAAGACATTCAGTTTGTGTACAGGAATGAAACCTTACTGTTGATAACATTTCAAGAGGCTGAGTAACTCTTAAAAGATGAAAATGAATGTTACATTGCACATATTGTTGAAAACAAAGGAACTGTTCAGATTAATGATGTGCCTATGGTAAATGAGTATCCTCATGTTTTTCTAGATAGTTTTCTTGGAATAATACCTGATCGAGATGTTGAATTTTCTGTTGACATAGTTCTTGATGTTAAGATAATTTCAAAACCCCCTAATCGAATCGATCAAATTGAACTATTAGAGTTGAAGGATAAATTTCAAGATTTATTAGAGATTGATTTCATTCAACCTAGAACATCACCATGGGGTTCTCCTGTTTTATTTTTTTAAAAAGAAAGATAGTTCAATGAGACATTTCATTGATTATAGAGCCTTGAATAACATCACTGTTAAGAACAAATATCCTTTGCCTCATATCGATGATTTGTTTGATCAGCTCTAGGGAGCTCAGTTTTTTTCAATGATTGACCTGAGATCGGGATACCATTAGTTGAAGGTAAAGGAAGAAGATGTTCTGAATACCGCGTTTCATACAGGATATAGCGATTATGAATTTGTCGTTATGGCTTTTGGGGTAACCAATGCACCTGCTGTATTCATGGACCTTATGAATATAATTTTCCATGAGATCGTGGATAAGTTTGTGGTGGTTTTCATTGATGATATTTTGGTGTTTTCTAAAACTAAAGAGGATCATGAAAGTCATTTAAGGGTTATTTTGAAATCCTTAAAAGAAAAGAAATTGTGTGGGAAATTTAGAAAGTGTGAGTTGGGGTTGCAACAAATTTCATTCCTTGGTCACACTGTTTCTAAAGATCGTATAATTGTTGATCCAGCAAAAACAAAGGATGTGGAAGAATGGCCAAGACCCACAAATGTAACCGAGATTCATATTTTCATGTTTTGGAAGGATATTACCAAAGTTTTCATAAAAAAATTTCACAGTTATCTAGTCCAATGACTTAGCTAACTCGGAAGGGTGTTAAGTTTATCTGGACAAAAGAATGTGATTATTGTTTTCAGGAACTGAAAAGAAGATTGTTGAATGCTCTAGTTTTGGAACTACCTTCCAGGAATGGGGAGTTTGTTATCTACAATGATACTTAATTAAAAGTACTTGGTTGTTTTCTAATGCATAATTATATGGTAATTGCATAGGCTTCATGTCAGTTGAAAATTCATGAGGTAAATTACCCTACACATGATTTGGAATTAGCTTTTGTTGTTTTCACCTTAAAAATTTGGAGGCATCATTTGTTTGGAGTAAGGTGTGAAATATATAAAGATCACAAACGTTTAAAGTAAATATTCACTCAGAAATAATTGGACATGAGATAGAGGATATTTCTATAATTAATCAAGGATTATAACTATACAATTAATTACCATCCGGGAAAATCAAACAAAGTGGTTGATGCTTTGAGTCGAAAAACTAATGCTTTGATATAAATGTTGCGTTTGGAACCTGACCCTTTGGTTAAGGATTTGATGAAATTTTCCATAGAAGTTGTTGGTGAAGTATGTTCTTCTGCTTTTTTTTAGGTATCAATGAAATCATCTCTATCAGACAGAATTAAGCGAGCACAGAAGGAAGACAGTGAGTTGTAGAACAAGGTAGAGATGGTTTAGATAGGTAAGTTTCCTGAATTCAACATTGATAATGATTGTGTTTTTAGATTTGGGAAGAGATTGTGAGTGCCTTGTGATTCACAGTTGAAGACAGAGTTGTTATGTGAAGCTCACAGTTCTCCGTTTTCAGTTCATCCAGGCAGTACTAAAATGTATAGAGATCTCTGGGAGTATTATTGGTGGGACGGAATAAAAAGAGATATTGCTGATTTTACTGTGAAGTGTTTTACTTGTCAACAGTTTAAAGCATAGCGGCTGTTACCAAAAGGGATGCTTCAGCCTTTACCAGTGCCATAGTGGAAATTGGAGAATATATCCATGGACTACGTTGTGGGGTAGCCGAAGACACCTCGAGGTAATAATGAAATTTGTGTTATTGTTGATCGCCTGACTAAATCTGCTCATTTCCTTTCTATACGAGATAATTTTTCAATAGATCAACTTTCCCATTTTTTTCTTAAGAAGATAGTCAGGTTACATGGAGTTCCCCTCACCATTTTATCTTATCGTGATCCTAGGTTCACTTCTAACTTTTGGAATGGCCTTCAGAAGTCGTTGGGTACTGAATTAAATTTCAGCACAACATTTCATCCTCAATCAGATATGCAGTCAGAACGAACGATTCAGACTTTGGAGGATATTCTACGTTCTTGTTTGATGGATTATCAGGGATGTTGGGACCAACATCTTTCATTGGTTGAGTTTTCATATAATAACAGTTTTCATTCCACTATACAGATGGCACCATTTGAGGTATTATATGGGATGTAGTGTCGAACTCCATCTTTTTGGGATGAAGTTGGTGAAAGAAAGTTTATGGGACCAGAATTGGTAGAAGAGTTGACATAAAATGTTCAACTGATACAGAGAAACATGAGAATAGCTCAGACCAGGATGAATAGTTATGCGGACAATAGGAGGAAGGATCTCTCTTTTGAGGTAGGTGATCAACTTTTTCTCAAAGATTCATCATGGAAATGTGTGATGCGATTTGGTAAGAAAGGAAATCAGAGTCCACAGTTTATTGGACCATATAAAATTATAGAGATATTTGGATCATTTTCTTACCGAGTGGCATTACCCTAGAGTTTATCTTAGGTACACAATGGTTTTCATGTTTCAATGTTAAGGAAGTACATGCCAGATCCATCTCATGTTTTGAGCCCAGAGATAATTCAACTGGAAGAGAATATATCTTATGAGGAACAACCGGTCCAGATTCTTGACCATACGAAGAAGGTATTGCAGAATAAGGTGATTCATAAAGTAATGGTTTTGTGGAAAAACCACATGATTGAAGAGGCAAAATGGGAATCTGAAAATGCAATGAGGGATAAATACCCCCACTTATTCGATAAGTAAATAAATTGCGGGGACACAATTTTCTATAGGTGGAAGGATGTAACATCCCACGTACTTAATTAATAATATATATTCTTATATATGTCTACTTATGAATTAGATAGTGTTTTAGAGGCTTAAAATGAGAATAAATCCAATCTTAAGCATGGAATACACTAATATTTATAAAATATTGTTTTACTGCCTTTTGATAGAAACCATTTTTAAATAAAACATTTGAAAATTTTATAAGCTCTATTTGTCAAAATAAACTTATCCTTTAGGATTGGGACATTGAAATTTACTTTGGGTAAATTTTTTTTATTTTTCTAACAATTTTCATTTTTTAAATGAGTAGTGAAAAATAATGCATTTTACATCAAAACTTCTTTTTCATCTGATTTAATTATATGGTTAGATTATCTTTTTAATTGGTTTTAAAGTGTAATTAGATTATATTTTTACCATTTAATCCAATGGTGGTCATTATAATTATTTTTACTTTGGAATTGGGCATAAACAAATGCCAAAATTTTAATAGATATTGTTTCAAAAAAACTCGCTATTTGTTTTGACAACGAGAATTATTTTTAAATTAATTATTTCAATTTTTGTGTTTAAAATTTGGTAAGATGGATTCCATATTTATAATCAGAAGGTCCAAATTATGTAATGAAAACTCTTTTGGTTTTGGACATTGTGAATAGTAACGACGGTAGTTATCGTTAATTATCGTGATTTATTATTAATCAGGTAGTTAAGGATAATAAAATAATATCATAATAATAACAAATGACCCCAACATGTGTCCTAACGCTACTGGTTGTGTTATGTTCGACCATGGTATGCCATTTTCCAAACTTTGGGACCCCATGGAATCACTTTTGAGTGAAAGTGACACTTTATCTTTTTATTTTTAAAGAAAGGAGAACATCACAAAAGAATGTATCGCCCAAGTAAAAAACATTTAATTTTGTCTTTGTAAATTATCTCTTAGACTATAAATTCTTATTAGAAAGCTAACAATATTTCCTACATCATAGTCGGTTTTTTATAATTTATAGACATTAAGTAAATTAATTTATTTATGACATCATGATGATGCATTGATTATCTCATTAATGAACGATTTAAATAAAATGAAAAGATAATGTAAACTATAAGACATACACTTGTAAAAAACCTATTGGATGAGTATATTTTGAACCCTCATCACCTTATCCTCACAATGTTTCAATTTTCACCCTTTAAAATCTGAAACTCATTTTAATATTATGTAACATTTTTTACTTTCAAAGAGTGCACCTCCTCCCTCTTATAAAAGTCCCCCAACTATACCTCTTTACCCACGCTTCTCAAGACATTGGCTCTACCAAACTCTGCTCATTCCATCACTCCACATTCCCCTCTTCATCATTGAAGCCTCACCTTTTGCAGAAAGCTCTTCAAGAAACCCTTTTGGTTCAATCCAAAGGGAGTTACCCGATTTAAAGGTAAAGTCTTATCTAATGTTCTTTTGTTTTATTTTGCTTCTCCAACCCGATAAACTATTTTTATTCATTTATTTTGTAACAACACCAGTATATTAAATATACTAATATGTTTTTTATAAGAATTATTTGAGCTACAATTACACACATCTACATCTAATGGTTAAATAATATATTGTTTCCGTGGATGGCGAATTTCTGTCTCACGAAACGATGATTGTTCAATATTCTTCTAACACCTTCAAAGGTGGCCATTAAGATGTCACTATATTTATATATGATATATAATATGTTTATGCTTTCCTTAATCTTCTGTATTTTTCATTTATGGCATACCCTTATTGTTTCCATTATGGGTGAACGCGATATCTTCATTTTAGGAAGTGCGGACTACCGCCCCCTCAAAGTGATTTGATTCGTTAAGGACATATGTGGGACGTATAAAGAATGGATTTAATGATATTATATATGATATTATACTGTATTATAATATAACTTTATATAATTATGATTCCATTCCATAAAATACGAAATGGAAATTAAATTAGCGTTCATGCGTACATACGACTTACGGTCTCCATGAACGGTGCATTTCATTTCTTACCTCTAAATGTTATGTAATATTATAAATTCATGTATATACTGAATATATATGATATATATGATATTTACATCATGAAAATAATTATAGATATAATGGATATTTTACCACATGAACAACTTGTAATTATAAAGAGTTTATTATTGACTCAAGTACCAATGATCGACAAAACGACCATAATTAATTTAAATAATTACATAGTGTTCATAACATGGTAATAAGTGATATAAAAGAAATAATGAAATTGAAAAAGTTTCTTTAGCAAGTTGAAATTAACTCAAGTTTATTATTCATGATGTTAAATAACGATCAAGTCAAGTCGGACCAATGGTATGAGACTTCATCTCAATCTCCTTTCATTGAGGCATATTTTGATTTATACACAACTTTATTTTATTCGGTGTATAAAACACGTTTACTTTTACGTCTATTCAATATGGAATATTTTCTTATACGAAGTGTTTTACTAAATGACAAATGGAATGTTTTTTTGTCGTACGTATGTGGTGACAACGACTTCTCCACCACAGAGACCATTATTTGAGTTTTGGCTTCCTCTACAAGCCATAACGTTTTTTAAAAGATGAAAAATAAATACCATGTTTTACTTTTCTTTTATTTTGGTATTGAAAATGGTTTTCATAATGTGTTTATTATATCAATGTGTTGTATTGATATCTTGTGATTGAAATTTGGAAATGTTATGTTTCCTTTATGCATGTTTTATGTGATACGATTATGTTATGGTTCTTGGGAATTTTTATGAAGACGGGTGGTTATGTGATAAACTAAGGGGGGTTGATCCTGATATATCTCTCCAAGTCATTGGGTAACGCGAAGGGGTTAAACGTTAAGGTTTCTACAATGAGATTTAGGGAATATACTGTAATGGGTATTCCAAACGTAATCATGAGGGTTACTCCCTACGTAAGAATGTTATGAATGCCTCAAGTTACCTCTATGTATTATGTTTTTTATGAGCTATTCATAGATCTTATGATTTCATGAGGCATGTTAACGTGCTTAAATTTTATGAGTAAAGTATGATTTCATTTATTCTTATGTATACATGTACTAATGTTTCCTCTACGTATTTTTATATCCCTTACTGATCTTTTTATTCTCATCCCAAGTTTTTGAAATGTTTTTCACAGGTCAAGGGAAAGGTACATGATGCAATGATGGTGTCAAGGAAGTGTCAGGAAAGAATCCATGTTTTATTTTAAATATGTATTAATTGATGTAAAAAATGAGTACTATCTTTTATGTAACAACTTTGTTTAAATGTAGAGTGTAATGCATGATTTATGATATAATTCACTAAAACACTAAACCTGAAAATATCCTCAACGTTTACTCTTGATATAACTCCAGGTTAAGTAATGTTTCATGCTGGTGCCTTATAGTTGGTATCAGAGGTCATTTTAGATAACTTTTGAAGTTAGAATTCTATTAAATTATTATCTAAAAAATATTTTTTTATGGTCAAATTAAAATGATATAGAGTATGAAGACTACCATGTTGCATCATCTAAGACATGTTTGTTCAGAATTATTTTCTGCAGAGGAAATAGGGAAGCAGTGCTTGGAAGGAGTACAGATGGAAATGACCTTCCGAATCAGCATCCTGAGATGGTCCGAATTAGAACTGAATACTTTGTTGCAGTAATGGTGAAGTAGATGCAAGAGATAAATGGTGGTGGTATCCATGCATGAGATCAGCCAGATCAACAGCAGAGGAACATGTCAGTGGTGGAACATTTCATGAGTCAACATCCCCCATCATTCAGAGGATCATCTGACCTTGTGCTAGCTGAAGGGAGGAATAAAGAAATGGAGAAGATTTTTGATTTCAGGGGGCATCCAGGCAATCAAAATATTAGTCTTGATATTTTCCGTTTGGAGGGTGAAGCAGATCAGTGGTGGTCGATGGTTAAAAATATGAGGGACGCTAATGAGATTGATTCTCTCAACTGGGATGAATTCAAAGGTATGATTCTTGAGAAATATTTTCCTAAGGCTATTCGACTTTGGATGGAAAAACAATTCTTCGAATTGAGGCAAGAGGAAGACTCAGTGGCTACATATGAAGAATGGTTCACTCAATTGGCAAGGTATTCTCCAAATTTAAACCGAGGCCTTGATAGTAATATCAATCATTTTTACTTAATATTAAAGCCAAAATATTGAAGGGCATTGGCTTCTCATGAGTTCAATAGTTATGAAAAGCTTTTTCGATGTGCTGAGAAGGTGGAAATGGAGTGTTTCGATGAAAAAGTGTTCTATAAAAACCAACAGAAGAAGAGACCGAGGTGGCAGGAGAAAGGGAAGAATTCTTCAAAAAGGTCTGATGGTAAGAAAACTATGTTTCTAGTTTGTGATAGATGTGGTAAAAAATGCTGGGGAATGTCTTATGAATTATAGAATGTGCTACTGATGTTGTAAGATGGGACATAAGGCTAGTGATTTCACTGGAAAAGATCAAGGTGATGGTAAGACCAAATTTGATTTACAGTTAGTAAAATGTTTCAAGTGCTTTGAGATGGGTCACTATGCAAATGAGTGTTCTACAAATAGCTCAAATGATGGGATGTAGTCAGAATACAAGAAGAAAGGTGTGGTGAAATCCTTTGAAAATATTTTAGAAGATGATGGGCCATCAAATGAAGTGGTATCCGGTACTTTGTTTTTTTTTTCAGATTATGCCAGTGTGTTGTTTGATTCAGGGTCTACACAATCTTTCATCTCTAAAAACTTTTCTTGTAAATTGGGAATACCATCTCATGAAATGACTCCTGAACTTGTTGTAAAAACACCTAGGGGAAATGTTGAGGTGAAAATAATTTATAAGAATCTTCCTATCCTTATCTGTGGAAAGAACCTACTTTCAAACCTTATTGTTTTACCTATATTAGAGTTTGATGTTATACTGGATATGGATTAGCTCTCTATTTACCATGCTAAGATTGATTATATAGATAAATAAGTTTCTTTTCAGAAAGACTTTCCATTTGTGTACAATAATGAACCCTTACTTTTGATAACATATCAAGTGGCTGAGAAACATGTAAAAGATGAAAATTATTGTTACCTTGCACATATTGTTGAAAACAAAGGGACTGTTCAGATTAATGATGTGTCAGTAGTAAATGAGAATCCAGATGTTTTTCCTGATGAGTTGCCTGGAATAATACCAGATCTAGATGTTTAATTTACTGTTGACTTAGTTTCTGATGCTAATTCAATTTCAAAACCCCTTTATCGAATGAATCAATTTGAACTTTTAGTGTTGAAGGTGAAATTTCATGATTTATTAGAGAAAGATTTCATTCGACCTAGAACATCACTATGGGGTGATCCTATTTTATTTGTTAAAAAGAAATATGGTTCAATGATACTTTCCATTGATTATAGAGCCTTGAATAACATCACTATTAATAACAAATATCCTTTTCCTTATATTGATGATTTGTTTGATCCGCTCTAGGGAGCTCAGTTTTTTTCAAAGATTGTCCTGAGATCGGGGAACCATCAGTTGAAGGTAAAGGAAGTAGATGTTCTGAAGACCATGTTTCGTACAGGATATGGCCATTATGAATTTCTCATTATGCCTTTTGGGCTAACCATTGCACCTACTTTATTCATGGGCCTTATGAATATAGTTTTCCATGAGTTCTTGGATAAGTTTTTGGTGGTTTTCATTGATTATATTTTGGTTTTTTCTAAAAGTAAATAGGATCATGAAAGTCATTTAAGGGTTATTTTGAAAACCACAAATGAAATGCAATTTTATGGGAAATTCAGAAAGTGTGAGTTCTGGTTGCAACACATTTCTTTCCATGATCACATTATTTTTAAAGATGAGATAACTGTTGATCCATAAAAAAAAGGTTGTGGAAGAATGGCGAAGACACACAAATGTAATCGAGATTCGTAGTTTTCTTGGTTTGGAAGGCTATTACCGAAGGGTTGTTAAAAAAATTTCACGGTTATCTAGTCCAATTACTAAGATAACTCGGAAGTATGTTATGTTTATCTAGACAAAAGAATGCGATTATTGTTTTCAGGAACGGAAAAGAAGATTGGTGAATGCTCCAGTTTTTGCACTACCTTCCAGGAATGGGGGGTTTGGTATCTATAGTGATGCTTCATTAAAAGGACTTGGTTGTGTCCTAATGCAGAATTATCAGGAAATTGCATATGCTTCACGTCAGTTGAAATTGCATGAGGTAAATTACCCTATAGATGACTTGGAATTTGCTACTGTTATTTTTGCTTTAAAAATTTGGAGGAATCATTTGTATGGAGTCAAGTGTGAAATATATGCAGATAACAAAAGTTTAAAGTATATATTAATTCAGAAATAATTGAACATGAGATAGAGGAGATGGCTATAATTAATCAAGGATTATGATTGTACAATTAATTACCATCCGGGAAAAGCAAATAAAGTGGTTGATGCTTTGAGTCGAAAAAGTAATGATTCGATAACAATGTTGCATTTGGAATGCAACCCTTTGGTTAAAGATTTGATGAACATTGGAAAAGAAGTTTTTGGTGTAGGATGTTCTCCTGCTTTGTTTCAGGTATCAGTGAAATCTTTTCTATCAGACATAATTAAGAGAGTACAGAAGAAAGATAGTGAGTTGTAGAAAAAGGTAGAGCTGGTTCAAAAGGGTAAGTAGCCTAAATTCAACATTAATAATGATTGTGTTTTGAGATCCGGGAAGAGAGTGTGAGTGCCTTGTGATTCATAGTTGAAGAGAGAGTTGTTATGTGAAGCTCAGAGTTCTCCATTTTCAGTTCATCCAGGCAGTACTAAAACATATAGAGATCTTCGAGAGTTGTTATGTGAAGCTCAGAGTTCTCCATTTTCAGTAATTCTTTTCATCCTCAATCAGATGGGCAACCAGAATAAACGATTCAGAATTTGGAGGATATGATACATGCTTGTTCGATGGATTATCAGGGAATTTGGGACCAGCATCTTTCTTTGTTGAGTTTTCATATAATAACAGTTTTCAATCCAGTATACAGATGACACCATTTGAGTCATTATATGGGAAGCGGTGTCGAACTCCATATTTTGGGGATGAAGTGGGTGAAAGGAAGTTGATGGGACCAGAATTGGAAGAAAAGTTGGAAGAAAAAGTTCAACTGATACAATGACACATGAGAACAGCTCAGAGCAGGCAGAAGATGTATGCGGACAACAGGAGGAATGATCTCTCTTTTGAGGTAGGTGATCATGTTTTTCTCAATGTTTCAACATGGAAAAGTGTGATGTGATTTTGTAAGAAAAGAAAGTTGAGACCAAGGTTCATTGGACCGTATGAAATTCCGGAGAGAGTTGGATCAGTTGCATACCAAGTGGTTTTACCTCTGATTTTATCTCAGGTACACAATGATTTTCATGTTTCAATGTTAATGAAGTACATTCCAGATCCATCTCATGTTTCGAGCCCATAGGTAGTTCAGTTGAAAAAGAATATATCTTTTGAGGAACAACTGGTCTAGATTCTTGACCAAAGGGAGCAGGTATTATAGAAAAAGGTTATTCATCAAGTAAAGGTTTTTTGGAAAAACCACATGATTGAAGTTGCAACATGGGAATCTGAAAATTCAATAAGGGATAAATACCCCCACTTATATGATAAGTAAATAAATTGTGGGAGGAGATTTTCTAATGGGGGAATGATGTAAGATCCCAAGTAATGAATAATATATATTCTTATCTATGTATATTTATGAATTATATAGTGTTTTAGAGGCTTAAAATGAGAATAAATCCAATATTAAGCATGGAATACACTAATATTTTTAAAAGATTATTTTACAACCTTTTGATGGAAAACCATATTTAAATCAAACATTTGGAAATTTTATAAGCTATACATGTCAAAATAATCATATCCTTTAGTATTGGGACATTGAAATTTACTTTGGGTAAATTGTTCATATTTTTCTGACACTGTTCATTTTTTAAGGAATAGTGAAAAATACTGCATTTTACTTCAGAACTTCTTTTTCATCTGATTTAATAATATGGTTATATTATCTTTTTAATTTATTTTAAAGTGTAATTATAATATATTTTTACCATTTAATCCAATCTTAGTCATTATAATTAATTTATCTTTGGAATTGGGCAGAAACAAATTCCAAACTTTTCATAGATATTGTTTCAAAAAAACCCGCTATTTGTTTTGACAACGAGAATTATTTTTAAATTATTTATTTCAATTTTTGTGTTTGGAATTTGGTAAAATATATTCCATATTTGGAATTAGAAGATCCAAATTATGTAATTAAGACTCTTGTTTTTTGGACATTGTGAATAGTAACAACTGTAATAATCTTAATTATCATGATTAATTAGTAATTGGGTAGTTAAGGATAATAAAATAATATCATAATAACTAAAAATGATCCAAAAATTTGTCCTAATGATAATTTTTGTGTTATGGCTGACCATGGGATGCCATGTTCCAAACTTTGGTACCCCATGGAATCACTTTTGAGTGAAAGTGACACATTATCTTTTTATTTTTAAAGAAAGGAGAACATCACAAAAGAATGTATCACCCAAGTAAAACAATGTTAAATTTGTCTGTGTAAATGATCTCTTAGACTATAAATATTTTTTGTAATGATAAAAATATTTCCTACATCATGGTAGTTTTTTTATATTTTGTAGACATTAAATAAATAAATTTAGTTATGACATCATGATGATGCAGCGATTATCTCATTAATGAATGTTTTAAATAAAATAAAAATATAATGTAAACTATAAGACATACACTTGTCAAAAACCAATTGGAAGAGTATATTTAAAACCCTTATCACCTTATTCACAAAAAATATCAATGTGTGACCTTTGAAATCCGAATCTCATTTTACAATAATGTAACATTTCTTTACCTTCCATGAGTGCCTCTCCTCCCTCTTATAAAGGCCCCCAACTCTAACTCTTTACCCACATTTCTCAAGCCATTGGCTCATCCAAGCTCTGCTCATTTCATCTCTGCACATTCATCTCTTCATCATTGAAGCCTCACCTTAGGTAGAAAGATCTTCAAGAAACCCTTTCGGTTCAAACCAAAGGGAGTTACCCGATTTAAACGTAAAGTCTTCTCTAATGTTCTTTAGGTTTATATTGCTTCTTCAACCCCCTAAAATATTTTTATTCATTTATTTTGTAACAAAACCAGTATATTAAATATACTAGGATGTTTTTATAAGATTTATTCGACCTACACTTACACACACCTACATCTAATGGTTATAGAAAATACTGTTTCCGTGGATAACAAATTTATGCCTCACGAAATGATGATTGTTCAATATTCTTATAACACCATAAAAGGTGGCCATTAATATGTAACTATATTTATATATGATATATAATATGTCTATGTTTTACTTAATCTTATGTATTTTTCATTTATGGCATACCTTTATGGTTTCCATTATGGGTAAACGCGATATCATCATTTTAGGAAGTGCAGACTACCGCCCCCTCAAAGTGATTTGATTCGTCAATGCCATATGTGGGAAGTATAAAGGATGGATTTAATGATATTATATATGATATTATACTGTAATTATAATATAATTTTATATAATTATGATTCCATTCCATAAAATAAGAAATAGAAATGAAAGTAGTGTTTATGCGTACGTACAGCTTACCGTCTCCATGAACGGTACATTTCATTTCTTATCTCTAAATGTTATGTAATATTATAAATGCATGTATATACTAGATATATATGATATATACGATTTCTAAATCATGAATATAATTCTGGATATAATGGATATTTTACCACATGAACAACTTGTAATTATAAATAGTTTGTTTTTGAATCAAGTACCAATGATTGACAAAACGACCATTATTAACATAAATAATTACATAGTGTTTATAACATGGTAATAAGTGATATAAAAGAAATAATGAACTTGAAAAGGGTTCTTAAGAAAGTATAAATTAACACACATTTATTATTCAGGAGGTTAAAGAACGATTGAGTCAATTCGGACCCAAGGTATGGGACTTCGTCTCAATCTCCTTTCATCGAGGCATATTTTGATTTATACACAACTTTCTTTTATACGGTGTATAAACCGCTTTGAATTTTACATATATTCAAAAAGGAATTTTATTTATATGAAGCGTTTTACTAAATGACAAAAGGAATGTTTTTTTTTCGTACGTATTCGGCGACAACGTCTTCTCCGCCGCCGTGACCATTATTTGAGTTTTGGATTCCTCTACAAGCCATAATTTTTTTTAAAACAAAAAATAAATACCATGTTTTACTTTTCTTTTATTTTGGTATTGAAAATGTTTTTCATAATTTTTGTATTATATCATTGTGTTTTATTGATTTCTTGTTATTTAAATGTGGAAATTTTATATTACCTTTATGCATGTTTTTTGTGATATGATTATGTTATGGTTCTTGGGCATTGTTATGAAGATGGGTGGTTCCGTGATAAACTAAGGGTGTGTGAGCCCGAGATAACTCTCCAATGCATTGGGTAATGTGAAGGGGTTAAAAATTAAGGTTTATACGACGAGATTTATGGAATATACTGTGATGGGTATTCCAAACGTAACCATGAGGGTTATACCCTACGTAAGAATGTTATGAATGCCTCAAGTTACCTCTATGTCTTATGTTTTTTATGAGTTATTCAAAAATCGTATGTTTTCATGAAGTATGTTAATGTGATTATGTTTTATGAGTAAAGTATGATTTCATTGATTCTTATGTATACATGTACTAATGTTTCCTCTAAGTATTTATATATCCCTTACTGAGATTTTTATGCACATCCCATGTTTTTTAAAATGTTTTTCACAGGTCAAGGGAAAGGTAGATTATGTGATGATAGTGTCAAGGAAGTGTCAAGAAATATTCCTTGCTTAATTTTAGATATGTTTCTATTGATGGGAAAAAGGAGTACTATATTTTATGTAACCACTTTGTTTAAATTTGGAGTGTAATGCATGATTTATGATCTAATTCTCTAAAACACTAAACCTAAAAATATCCTCAACATGTAATCTTGAAATAGCTCAAGATTAAGTAATGTTTAAAGTTGGGGCCTTATACTTATAATATAATATATTACTATTGATGTCTTATTTTTTTAGATCTAACCACTCTTTTATATCAAAATAATTTTCTAATGGTATCACTATACTGCCTCAGTGATTAGATGATGAGTATGAAATAAATACCCTTAATTGTATGATGATCACTTCTCAAGTCAATGATTATTGTCCAGATTAAGTATATGGGATATGTATTCCTACAAATCATGTTATTAAAACTTTAGATGATTTTGAAGTTATACTATACAATGATTGGATTTATTTACAAAAATACTTGTAAATTAATTTTTAAGGTACATCACATTTGATATTCTAAACCAACCTATGATCATATACTTGTGTGATAATAAATATGATCATATGATGGAAATAACATCCAATGTATGGGTCCTGATTCCAATTCAATATGGGTTTTTATCTTCTATGGTTGGAGATAAACTCAACATCAATGATATTCCTTTTGTGGGGGAGTTTTTTATTGTCTTTTAGAAAGACATTCTTGGGATTCTTCCTAATCCTGAAGTTTAATTACTGATAGAACTCATTCTTGGTTCAACACATATTTTAAGGACCACATATAGAGTAACTCAATTTATTTAGAGGAACTAAAGAATAAACTCAAAGAAAATATTAATAATGGATTCATTTATCCAAGTGTTTCATCGTGGGTTACACTAGTTCATTTTGTTAGGGGGGGAGATAGATAAATGTGAATTTACATTGATTATTGAGAACTTAACAATCATACTCTCAAATAAAATTATTATCTGCCTTATATTGATAATTTTTTTGATCAACTATGCATAAATAAATAAATTTCAAAGATTTACCTTCATTCTATATATCATCAATTGAGAATCAAGTAGGAGGATATTCCCTATGAAACATTCTATATAAGTTATGGACACTATGAATTTATAGTCATTCCATTTGGTTGTATTTTACCCCCCACAAGAATTATGGATTTAATTAATAGAGTATTTAGATATTACCTAAATAATTCTGTGGTAATCATTATAGATGATATTCATAAATATTCAAAGAGAATGGAAGAGTATTAAGATCACTATATAAATGTACTGAAGACCTTGAGGAATGAGAAAGATTTATAAAAAATTAAATCTCTGAATTTTTGAGTTAAAAAGATTCATTATTCGATCATATAAACTAATGTGAGGGTATATAAGTAAATCATTCAAATAAATATATTAGTGAAAATTTTCCTAGAACAAGAATTGTGATAATGATTCATAGTTTTCATGGTTTGGTTGGATAATATCATCTCTTTGTAGTGAATTTCTAAGGACCATCTAATCAACTAAACTAGTTAACTATAAAGGGATGTATGTTACATTTGTGAGTTGAAAGTGAACAAAATTTCATTTAACTAAATAGGTGTTTATTCAGCTCACATATTCATAATTTACCATAATGTGGAGAAGGGTTTGTAATATGTATTGATATATCAGAGAAAGGATTGGGATTCCTTCCCTCCCAGAATGTTATGGTTATATCTTATGCATCACACCAGTTTATGTCTTGTGAGTAAAATTACCCAAATTGTTATTCTGAGTTAGATTTGGTGCTTTATTCATCAAATATATAGAGGCACTAAATATATGGATAATAGTGTGACATATATATTGATCATAAAATTTTAAAGTACATTTTCACAAAGAATGATGTGAATATGCACCAGATAAGATGGTTGAAGTTGATTAAAGATTATTAATACCCAATAAAATTCCACCATGGTAATCGAAATATGATAAATATGATCTGTGAAGAAAATAATATTCTAGATTATATATAAAGATAATTAAAAAATCTCATATTTCAAGATTTTAAAAGGATGGATTATGAAATATTGAAAGAATGGTAGAAATTATATAATTTTAAAATGAGTGTTTAACCATATATCCATGAGACGATTAATGGAGAAGAGGGGAGATATGGAACTAAAAAAGAATGTGGGAAATGTTCTTAATTTTAAACTATATTATGATGGGATGATAGGGGTCAGGAACCATGTATGTGTTCTGTCTATACTATATTTGAATAAGGAGTAATTGGATGAAGCTTATTGTTAACCATTATCTATTCATCATTGATATTCAATGATTTATAGAGATATGAAAGAGTATTTATACTGAGATATAATTAAGAGAGATATTGTGGATTTTATATCTCAGTGATTGGAATGTTTTTAAGTTAAGGATATGAGAAAAAATTTCTATGGAATGTTTTAAGAATCACCTATACAATAATTCAAATGAGAAAACATAAATATAGATTTTATAACAATTATATATGGGTTGTAGTCAATTTACTTATGAATTAATAACACTTAATTTTCATTAGAAATATTTATCTCAGGATCATATTTCTAGAAATTATATTAATAAATCAATAAGGTTTTATTGAGAACCACATTTAACTGTACCTGATCAGGATTTGAGGTTTACCTTGAAGTTCTAGAAAAATATTCCATAGGATATGGATATATAGTTTATATTCTGTATGAAGTATCATCATCAAAGATATAGTTATTACAATAGAAAAATTTAAACAATATAGGTTATTTTTTTATCCATTTTTATGGATTTCAAATGTGTTTGTGATCAACACCCTCCTCTAGTGGAGTTTTCATGGAATATTATATTTCACTTGAGTATTTAGATGGATATTTGAGAATATTTATATGAAATAAAGTGTATAAATACGAAATTATTGGATGAAATTAGATAATGAAAAAAATTAGGACTTAATATATCCAAGTAAATTATATATAAAGTTAGATCCATTCAAGAACACATTAAAATTACATATAGTAAATAGAAATGTTATATTGAAAATTATCGGTTTGACTTAAAATTTGAAGTTGGTTATATTGTATTTCTTACAATTTTTTCATGTCACAAATTTTTTGAGGCCCTAAAAGAATGGAAATTTGATACCAATGTATTTTATCCCTTTTAGGATTCTTTATCTAGTAGGGGACGTAGCTTATCACATGTCACTTCCATCGAACCTCTCAAGTTCACGATGTGTTTCATGTCTATGTCCTTTGAAAGTACATGCCTAATCCATGACATGTTCTATAATTAGAGATAATAACACTAGAAAATGATCTTTCTTATGAGGGAAAATTATTTTAAATCATATATCATAGTTATAAAGTAGTACGGAACATGACTAATTACCTTGAGAAAGTTCTCTAGTGAAATCCCGACTTTTAAGAAGCTACCTGGGAACCCAAAGATATAATGAAGTAAATATGTTCTCATTTGATTGTATCAGAGTAATTAATTTTAAAGAAAAAACTCAAATTAATGGGTGAATATTTTTTCCTATATATTTTCTGGAATATCTATTTTTTAAATAAATTTCATTTATTTGATAGATTGTGTTCCACAAATACAGTGTATAAAAAACTATCATATACTACTTATTTATAGTTATCTATTAGACTTTGTATTGGAGGTTATTAATTGGAGTAAATAAACTAAAAAAATTGGTTACATATGTATAAATAATTTATTTATACAATAATCAAATAGAAATAAAAATAATAATCATTTTAAAGTAAACTAGATGTGTTATTGAAAAATGGTTTTTATAGGAAAAATGTATTTTTGACATAATAAATTAAATTAATCACTATTTTTGTTTTAGTTTTTTGATATTTATATATTTTATATTAAATTTAAAAAAATTTATCATCAATTTGATATTGTTTCTATTCATGGGATTATAATAAATTAATTATTATGCTTAAAAATATATTTTTATTAAAAATCGTTTTCATCGTGTGTTGTGTGCTTACATTAAAATTAATTTATGAAACATATAGATATTAAACTTTATAAAAGGAATAAATATTTATAATTAAGAGGTAATATATATATATATATATATTATCCTTTTACTTTTGGTCAATATGAATAGCATCCATAATAAAATTTACCACCTCAGTAAAGGGTAAATTAGGTTAATATTGGTTAAAAATAAGTGATAAGGCCATGATTTTTCATCCTAATTATTATTGGAAGAATTTAATTTGAACCATATCAAAATAATATTGAAATTTAATTTTTTAATTGATCCTTTACCATGAAAATGAAATATGTTATATTTAAATAAATGAAAGTTACAAAATGTCACTCTCTTAGTTTTAAATATCTCTTATGTGTCCCTATATGGACAATTACAAGTTCTGAATGAATATAAGTGTCAATTTTGATATTAGTTAAATTATATTCATGATAGAAATTTATTTCATATTTTTAGTTATTATATAATTACCTTAAATTGTTGTGATTTAATGGGGAAATGTTTCACTAATTAATAATAAAAAATATAATAAAGAATTTTTAAAATTTTAATAATAATATAATTTGAGTGAAATAAAGTGTGCGATGAATTTTTTATATGAATTTTAGTTTTTTGTTAAATATTAATATTCATATTATAAACTTTCCCATTTATATTCCACTTTTATCCAATTCTCATGAGAATGACTTTAATATAAGTTAATATTTTAGGAAATTCCAAGGGGTCCCATCCCTTCCATTAAAAAAGGGCACCCATCCTATATCTTATTCATAAAAATTAAATCCATAATGATTAAAAAAACTCTACCACATTATATTATCCACTTCCTAAGACAAATTATGGAGCTTCTAGTCTTCCCAAAATATAAATCATAGATTCCTTAAGAGGATAATTAAATAAGTTATTTGAAACAAGAAGTAATAACCATAATCTATAAATTTCATTTTATTTATTTTTTTAACTAATAAAATATGATATATTATTCATAAAATATTTAATTAAATATCCTAAATATAATTAGGGGTTATTATGATAATGAAACCACCATTACATACACACCTTCTATCAAATGGGATTTGAAAATAACACTCATGTGTGTGTACGACCTACCATCTCCAAACAATGATATATTTAATTTCTCAGGAAAATATTTTATGGATGGGTATTATGATGATTATAATGTTTATATATGATAATTATGAAATAATTATACTTCTCGGTAGATAATATAATTTCTATCTTGTAACCTTCCAAACCATTATAAAATGATAATATTGATTGTGTGTACTTGGGGAATATAACATCCATGAAACATTGTGATTAATTTTTTATTTTTCTTTTCTTTGACATATAATATGTACATATTTAGGAAATATAGTTTATTTATATTATATAGTAATGTTTTTGGGGATTTTTAGTTATAATTTACCTTTGTTTTGGTCAAACTATTGAATAAATGAAAATAGAGCACATACGTATGTATGACCTACCATCTCCATGAACGATGTAATTTATTTTTATACATATATTTTTTGAATGACTATAACAAATTATATAATTAATTTATATGTTATTAATTAATTTATTAAAATTATTTATATTATGTAATAATGGTCTAAATTCAAGGATAAAAACTATCAAACTGAAACATACGTTTAAAACAAAGTAGATGTCACACTTAATATTGATTTGAATAAAGAATTTTAAAATTGGTAGAATATGGTTATAATTATATCATATATTGTATGATATATATGATTATAGTTATGTAATGGATGTATAATATATATATAATAATTATATATGAGTTTACAAAATGTAAAAAGGAATTCAGAGTTAATGTAATGAATTTTCATCTCACTTTTATTTCTTTGGGACACAAGTCATATTCACCACTTATTTCTTTTGGGTGGTGTATATACTACACCTGAATTTATTTTATGATTAATATTATTTCATTTATAGAGATTTAAATATCCATCTATGGTTTTTTATTTCATGGGGATTACGATTCAAAAATCACTAAATATTTCAATATCATTGTTTATAGGGATTATTTATGATTAAGTCTCCGATGATGAAATCATATGATCTATATTTCATAAACTTATGAATTTTATTATACAATGGTTATTTATTTGAAATAAATTTTCCATTCATTTGTTTTAACTTAACTACTTAAGATACTTAACATATGTTTTTAAGGGAAATCAACATTATTTATCTCCTTATTTTAAAAACAATTTTCATCCATATTCATGTTTTTTCTGAAAAAGTTTTGAAGACTAATATTACTATTATAGTATGATTACTTATATTCATTTTTAACATGTTTCAATTTATATAAAATGGATAAAAATAAATATAATTTTCATCTTCTAAAAAATCTAATTTTTCACTTTTTATAAAAAAATTGAAAGGAATGTTTTATTTTAACATATATGAGATGAACTGAATTTTCCACTATCATTAATGATCAATGTTTCGAATATTAAATTACATGTTTTCAATTATATTTTAAATTAATTTATTTCATGAAATTTTGTATATATATTTTTTTAAAAGATTTTATTTCAAAATAGAATTGTTATTTTCCACAAAAATTATTTTATGATATTTAAATGGTATTTATATTAATCTTAGACAAAACCCCTTGATTTCACTTATTCATTAAATTGTATAATATACAAGGATATAATACTTATTATTTTTCTATATGATTTTTTTTAGGATGAAATCTTTTTTATGAAATCCTTTCCTTTTCTAGGTGTTATTCTATGATGAAATGATAAAATGATTACAAAATATTCTTTTTTTTGAGTATTTATACGATGATGAAATAATGAAATGTTTACAAAAGCTTTTCATTTTCAAAAGGTTATGGTATTATGAAATGTTTATGAAACCAATTTATATTAATGGGTAATTATATTAGGGATGTTTTATGATCTTGTGACACACATATGAATGGTTTCAATATGTGATGGTGGTTATATTATAACCGTGGATTCTGGTTAAATTATTACCATATATGGTGGTAACATTATAACCAATATTGGGTGTGGCCAATATCTCCCTCTAATTAATTTGGTAAATATTGATATATAAAGAGATAAAAATGAAATAAATGGCTATTGAACCCATTTTGGTAAGTAAATTTTTACACTCTAATAGTCATGTGAGTGAACCATGACTACTATGATGTTTTGGGGAGTGAACCCATTCCACTATCATAGTTTTTTAATTATCACTAACTAATTTGATTATTTTTATAGAGAACCCATTCCACTATGATTATATTTGTAATGATACTAAACTCCTATGAAAATAAAATTCTATGGATATGTGTATGTCAAAATCCATGTCTTATGCCAATGTTATGATTACCTGGATTATGTAATTTTAATCCTTTATTATTCATATCTTTGGTACTTCCAAGATTTATTCCAGGGCTAAATATTTTGATTTATGATATGTAGGTTAGTATTTTAAATATTTATGCTAAATTCATCATAACCTTGGGAAGAATTTAATCTCAACCATTATTATGTTTCCTTTCTAATGGTTATGAAGAATGGAAAAAATATGAAATTACTAAAAAGGATTCTAGTTATAAAGAAAATATTAAGAGATTATTTCGATCTTTTATGAAATAGTTTTTTTATTTTTCTATATTTTCAATGAAAATAGAACAATATTATTCTAGTGTAGATTGTTATTTTATCTGATGGATATTCATCTACCATGATTGTGATATATTTGTATGAAATTTTTTGGTCTCTTTCATTCAAACCTGTTGAGATAATTCAAAATGTGTTTTCTTCCACACACTTATAATATAGGTAGTTGAGTTTTCATTTCTTCATTTGATTAATTGTTTGAATTCCCTTTAAACTACATGTTCCTTATCCTGTCACCAATCTAATGAGAAATGTGAGAGTTTCCAACTTCTATTTCCATTTTGAGATACTATTGAAGGATTTATTTATTTCTACTAAATTTTTATATAGCAAATTATTTTTGGAGATTTTGATTTAATACCCTGGAGATCCAATGTATTTTTATTTTTGTGATGATGAAAAAATAATTTTCATAAATTGCAATTATTTAGTGTATTCATCATATGTTAGAGTGGATTCATCATTATTATGATTTATCTCTAAAATGTCCCCCTCCATTTTAGTTAGAATAGTTTGTAGAAAATACTTATTTTGAAATACGATATTAAACACCACATATTATATAGATTTTATTTCATAATCATTCCACATGTTCTTGATGATATTCCACCATTGTTTAACTGTATATTCTATGAAATAGATGGGTAAAACAACCTTATCTTGGTCTGATAACTAAAAACACAACATATATATTCCATTGAATTGATCTATTATTCATAAATTAGTTGATCATGTGACCCATAAAAAGATGGTTGATATTTTCATATAAAAGTCTCAATGACATGTTTCTCCTTACTTGTTGTATTCGTAAGATCGATATTGGTCACACTATTATTCATTAATTGACAGAGTGGGGTAATTATAACATCAGGTTTATACATCCCTACTCCCATTCCATTTGGTTTCTCATTTTGGAAGTCATTAAATTTCTCTTCACATTCAGTGAAAAAATTATTCCTCATAGTTATAATAATTAAGTATAAACCAAATGGTTAACATAAGTACTAGATGAATAACAATTAGAGTGATCAATTAATGACCATTAATTTCAGTGATTTTTTTTCTTAATTAAAAACAATGTGACTTGATTTTCTCAAATATATCACTAAACAAAGAAAATAATGCTACAATAGTAAAATATTACAATTATATTATATCTGTGAAGTTGGAATAAAATCCATAGAAGTAACAATGTTATATATACAATATAAAATTGTAGAATAAAACAATGGTGTTTTTATGCATATAAAATATATGTTTTAAAAAATGGTTTTAATGTGTGGTTATATTAAAAAAAATTATAACTTTTATAAATAAAAGTAGATAAAATGAATCAGATATATTTTATTAATATGATAAATGTATATATTGTGGTCAATTTATTTTTATGAAAAATAATTTATTTCTAATTTAAATAATAGTTATCACAGTAGAGTGGTTTCTTTTCAAAGAAAAGTACTTTTCTAAATACAACGTATTAAATTAATATATTTCAAATTATGAAAATAATAATATTTTTAAACATGTTTAAAAGTTAATTAACACTAATTAAATTTTTAATTAATGATAAATAAGATTGATAACACCTAATGATTACAATGAATTATTTTTCTTTAAACGTAATTTTTCAACACATTATAAGATTTTATTTAAAATTTAATTTTCTCCTATTTTGAACCTGAATGTTAATACATGGTGCCCAAATTTGGATTCATCATTTATTAATTTGGTAATAACGGTCAACTTATATTTTTAGTGATCAAATGATTTTCATAATTAATATTTAATTAATAGTAATAACTGTTAAAATGTATAATATAAGTTGGGTTAAATTTTATTTAATGAACATCACCTTTAGATCATCTATATTTTTTGGAGTTAAATTCTAATATTCATATATCACTATCCATCCCTCACCAAACTCACCTATCTTCCATTAATTTCTATTCTTACACCTAACTTACAATTCTTTTCCATGGAAAGTCCCTCTTCCTCACTTATAAAAGGGGGATCACTTACAGCCTTTCAAGACTCCACTTCTATTTAAAATAATCTTTAAAAAAAGACTATATTTTAAATAAATTATGAAATTTTCATTGCCTAGTTCCCTTATGCACAAAAAAAATTCACATTCCCTCTAATCCATGTCCTTCATCAAGAGGACGTTCAAAGTAACAATGTAGGAATCACATATTTTTTTATTGTTTCATTACTTTTCATTCATTTATAAAAAAACCATATTATAAAAATAAAATTCCCATAATTATTATTTTGATATGTTCTTATAATAATGGTACAACCATTATTTATTCTCTTCTCTTTACTAAGCATAATTGGAATCGTCGTTAATTAGTCTTAGGGGATTACCGCCTCCACAAAGGGGCATTTTTTTTCACCACCCCTAAAGTATTTTATTAATGATGGTATTAATGAATAAATATGATATATATAATTTATTTATGATTATAAAATTATCAACTACTGTAACACCCCATCATTTCGTAGTATTTTGTCACTTCAATGTAATTCAATAACCTCCACTACACCCAACAACGAGTTCGATCACACCACGACATACCATAATAATCATTCAAAAAGCTTTTACGAATAGTGTTAACTACATTTTAGATTGTATATATATCCTATATAATTTTAACATTCATATTTTGTGTTTCTTAGACATAATATAAGGGAAAATTCATTTTTTTAGGTAAAAGAAGTATTTTTAAAAAAAATGAAAGTTTTCTGCCTATTTATTGGAGAATCCTTTTTAAAAAAAATATTTGAAACTTTTATATATAAAATTTAATGAAATTAATTTCTTAATATTAATAAAGACAATAAAAATTACTTTGGATATATTTTTGGTACATTTTTGATAACTTTAATATTGTGATGAATAATGAAAAATAATAAATTTTAATTAAAAACAGCATTTTTAATCAAAATAATTTATAGTTTTAAAATTTTAATATGAATGGTTTTCATATATAATTAGATAATATTTCTATCATTTAATACAATGTAGGTCATTATATGTAATTTCACATTTAAATTTGACATAAACACATGTCAATCAGTTGATAGTTTTTACTTTTTCAAAAACCAGCTTTTTGGTTTTTACAACGGGGACTAATTTTAAATTAATTAATGAATCATATATGTTTTTAATTTGGTAAAATAGAATTAATTTTTTAATTTGGAATATAAGAATTATCTTAGGGTGAATTTTTGGTGTTTTTTCTGAAAACATTCAATTTTTTATGAATAGTGAAAAACACGACATTATTGTTTAAAACTAACTTTTTATTTAAATAATTATTTATTTTATTTAAATTTATTTTAAGTAAAAATAGATATATAAAACCTATATGATTTCAATTTAACTCATTGGAGTCATTTTATAATAAAATTAGATGTATAAAATTCTATTGAACTATTTACCGTCTTTTACACACCTTGTTAGAGCATTTCTAAATTTTCATAAAACATTATTTTACCACATTTGTGAGTTGAATTTAAAAAATCTGATAGACATTGTTGATATTATGAAGAAAAATGTGGTTTAATAAGATGTAAATAATATTTTTAATAGTAACTTTTTACTTTTATTTACCACGGTTAAAAGTAAATAGGGTAATTAAAGGTAAAAATGTAATTATATTTACCCTAACACATGTACTAAATCTATTGGATAAGTTTATTTCTACCAAAAAAAACTTTAGGAATAACATATGATCCTTTAGGTCCACTTGTATTAGATTAGGACATTTACTATTATTTTATTTAAATAATAGTTAAAAGTGTTAAATTCAATGTTTAATAGGTAATCCATTTCTATTACAGGGATACACATAAGATAAATTCAACTATAAATATTCATTAGAAATATAAAATAATTTCATACATTATGGTATTTTATTTATAATTTTTATAAATTAAATAATTAAATTTATTTATAACACAATGACGATTCAGTAATTACCTTATTAATGAATGATTAAAATAATTGATATTATAAATATAAGAAATAAATGTAAATTGATACTTTTGATGCATTACAAGAATTTAATAGATTAATGTGACCTGTTATGGTTGAATAGATAAATTTTTTCTAAGTGATAAGGTTATTATGACACTCACAAAAACAAAATACCATACATTTTCAAAATTGACATAAATTAATTTTAAAAACAAATACAATTTCATTGGTTTATATAATTTTCCTCAAAATCTATGTTTAGGTAAAAGGGAATAAATAATATTATATATGATATTAATGAACCACTTCAAGTTCCCTTTGATGTTTTGAGTATGTTTATTAACAATACTGTAAGAATACAAGAAGACACGGTAAAATCTAAAATATTTAACTAAGAGTTAAATATAAAAGATAAGATTAAAATGTTAACCTAAAATTGTATAAAACCTATTAGTAGAGATTATTTCGACCAATAACCATCTAAGCCTCGAAATAAATTCATTTGGAGCCGTTATAAACTGAAAATTATTTTATAATAAATTAATATTTTAATCTTTTCCAAATGTGGCCCTCAACCCTCTTATAAAAGGGAACTTCCTCTTCTCTAAAAATCACACCTCCAAATTAATTTCGATCAGCCAAAACCTACCCAATTATCCTCCCAACATACCTCAAATAAACCTAGAGTCCTTACATTGATCATAAAGTCAACCTATGGAGCAACATTGATCAAATCAAAAGGAAACACCCGAAGAAGAGGTAATAATTTCACCACCCTCTTTCAAGTTATTTTCTTCTTCCACTGCCTCTTTATTTGTTGTTTCCATAAAAAAATAATAACTCCAATAAATCCTATTTACAGTGATATTATTATAAATATATTATAACCATATTCATTATTCTATCCATCCTATAAATGACAGATTCACCATATGTGCGTATGTACGGCATACTGTCTCCACGTCGTGGTGTAGTTTATTATTCAAACACTTCATTATTTGGATGGGTATAATAATGAGTATAACTGATGAAAATAATAAATATAACATGTTAGTGATTCTTTATATATGATATACCATCCAATTACAAACTATTTCACCATAAATTTATTGATATTGTCGATTGTGCGTACGTGCGGATTACAGTCTCCAGGATGCGATAAAATTTATTTCCACATTCACAATTCATCGATGATTATAAAAATATATATTATTAATAAGTATGTAATATTGGACATAATAATGATACTTAATAGATATATATATATATGTATGTATGTATGTACTTAAATATATCGTATTCAATTACTTCCATTCAATACGATATGAAAATGGAAACAATGTTTATGCGTTTGTACGTCCTACCATCTCCATAAACGGTGTTTTCCATTTCATATATCTCTCTATTATACATATTTAAATTCTAAATTTATATGATATTTAAATCTTATGTTATATTCTGGAAATATGGGAATCATTATCTAAATGGTACAATCAATAATAACAAGTTAAAACACGTACGATAAAGAAAGTGATTATTACTGGAAATGTAAATTTAACATGGAAATCATTATTAAATGGGTAGTATAAAGTCATAAATTAATAGGTATTATATAATAAATATGAATATGGTTCTGTAATAATTAAATAAGATAATATGGTCATTATATATGAGGTTAAACGTACCGTTGACCAAAGTAAAGATCAAGGTAAGGGTTATTTCCTCGATCTCATTATTATATGAGATTGTTTAAGTGTATGTATTTACTAGGACATATTTATCATCGATACCCATATTACATAAAAAAAATTCACAAGGAATCATTTATGTTTTTATGGGAGGGTCTATTTAACTACATTGTCATTTTAAATGTTTTAAATATTTATCTTTCTAAATCTTTTTAATTAATGTCCATGTTTTCAAAATGATTTTAAGGATTTATTTATATGTTCAGGAATGTTTTGTAATGATAATTATTTTAAAAAGTCTCAAAGTGGTATGGTGCACTTTTATTCAAAAATCTAATTTAAATTACTTCATTTTTTAATGTGTTACTTTTAAATTATTTCACGAAAAGCGATATTTCTCTCAAAAAACATAACTGATCATTTTCAACTATGTCAGCATCTTTTAATGGATATTATTCTTGATTGAGGTTTATTTATTATAATACAATATTCCATATTGTATTGAATGATTTATGATATGTTTTACTGAGAATGATCTATTTTTATACCATTTATGGTTTATGATTAATGTTTTGATATTTCGTTTGCATGTTTTAATACAAATGTTTACATTATATTTCGACTTTTTCATATGAGCAATGTCGTGGAGTTAGTAAGCGACGGGTGTAGCCCACTATATCTCCTCGATGCATCGATAGGTCTCATGGGATAAACTAGTGTATTGAAATAAGTCCTTTATAGAAAATTTATTTGTATTCATGGCACAAGGCCTTGACTATCTGTTAATGATGTCTGACATTAGGCATTCCATCATCATGAAATTAGTTATTACATGTGATAATTTTACTAGTAGAATATCCATGTGCATCTTTATATAGTAATGTTTGATTTATTTTTTCTATATTATTCTATAGATTATTTTTAAAAAGGATTTTATTTTTGTTACACATCTTTCCTTAATAGTTTATAACATCTGCCAAATTATTTACCCTTACTGAGAATCTGAGATCACCCCCTTTCTTATGTTTTATTTTCCTAGGATTCCAAGAAGTGTATGACAATTTTTATACCGGGTTTAGATAAATGTAATAATGGAATTATCAAATAACTATCTGTAGTGTCTTTTATGTCTAAAATTGCAATGTAACGTTCATGTATGTAATCTATTTTCCAAGACTACTAAACTGATTGGTCCTTCAGGGCCTGATTCCTTGTAATCATGAAAATGTATTAAAATAATACACTAGATCCAGGCTTCTGGGGTCGGGGAATTACAGTTGGTATCCGAGGATGGTTAGTACAAACTAATGAAACTGGATTTATATCAACGTTTATTAGACCACGTTATCCTAAGATAGAATTTGAGGATTAGTATATAAGAACTTCCTATAATTTTGGTAATATAGCGATTTTGTGTTTTTTCCATGAAATTCATCCCTTTTGGGATACGAGCAGGTAGAGTCGGCTCTAGAATATATATACCTAAGAGTAAAAACTCTAACAAGGAGTTTGTGTCTTGACATGGGGTATCTTGGTACACAACAACGGGCCTTGCTTCACTCATGGTTACGACACTCCCGTGGGATATGCTTAAGATAATTCCCATTTTCATTAGAGGCCATTGTGACTGATTTAAGATAAAATACATTTGCAATGAAAACATTTTATGATTATAGATTATATGCATAATCATTTCAATTTATATTATGTATATTAGAAGATTTAAATTATGCATTGTGATTCATAAACTAACCTAGTGTATGCCATTGTTTAGAAATGGCTCCTAGTAGATGGAATGAGAAATCCAGCAACACGAATGATCAAAAGAGTAAAAATAATCATATCATTCATTGTATTAAGTCTAAATTTAGAAGGGAAATAGTCTCCCATGTATTCTTATCATATGTAGAAATACAATCATGTATTAAAAAATAGTAAATAATTATCTGAGTCATATGGATTTGAATGGAATAAAGAGAAGAAAGGATGGTAGAGAGAAATATGGATAATGGGAAGAGGGGAAAGAGGGATTTTTCCATATGTGGTAATTGTGGAAAGAATAACCATGGTAAATGATTTAAGGGAATGATAGTTTGTTACAATTTTGGAGAAAAGGACAACAAATATGTAATTTCAAGGGTATGAAAAATGTGTCAAAGTTAAAATTCTTTATCACCAAGGAGTCAGGACACTATGCAAATAAATGTATAAATGATTAGAGTATACCCCAAATGATGCTATAGGATAATAATCAAGTTGTGATATATCCATAGATGAAGAGGAATGACCGGTGTTCTTCTGTTATTATTGATGAATTATTTCATTTGATTGATGTATCAATGATATACTGGTTATATGAATTATGGAAATAAATAAGGAGTGTACTGTAGTACAATTTCATCGAGGATTTGAGATTATATGGTTCTAAGAAAAGTGTCTCAATAACAATTTAATCTTTTTAGAAAATTCATGGTTGATGGAAGGATAAACCCTAATATGGTTCTGATACTAAGGTAGTGATTTTGGAATAAGATTTGACTGATTTGGATAAATTATATTCGATATTGTTTCCTACTTTGAAACCATTTAATTGTTTTTTATTCCATTATTGGTGGAGTTTACAACATTTTTGGATATATGGAGTATATCAAGTATTCTATAAGGAATAATGGAGCATGAATGTAATAAATAAGGTATGATATTAATTTAGGGTGTTACTATGTTTTAATAGAATACATGATGAAGGTATTCCAATGAATTATGTGGAAAAATAGATCTTCATTTTGATTACCTTCCTTATAAATTTTGGACTGTGAGTTTGGATAGAAGTATTTTTGATAAGTATAAAGGTTGGAATGGATTATGTTTGACATTAGATACTATTATTAAGGTTAAATAATTTATTAAGATTATATTTAGATTTTTAAAAAAAGGGAAACCTGGAGGCCAGGTGACAATCCATCACATCAGGCAAGGCCATGAGACTTGAACCCGAAGCCGAAGGGTGACAAGGGTGCATCACCTACCACTGGCCTCCGTGATGTCCTGGTTTGTATAATATAGTTTTTTTAAATAGTCTATCCAACGAATTAAAAATTAATAATTTTTGGAACCATATAGAATTAGAATAAATATAATATTTTTGATTTCTATTATTTTTTGGAGTGAAAGATGAGTTTGTGGTAGAAATTAGTTGAAGGATGAAATGCTAATTCTAAATTATATTTTTTCTATTATTCTATAAAGAAATTAAATCATACACTTTTTGGAAGAGATCTTAAAACCAAAAATGTGTTATCAAAATACTTTATGTTTTGTTAAACATATGATATTTTAAATCATCATATATCGATGGCTTTGAGGCCCTCAATTGTAAACTTGATTTTGATTGATGACCTCGATCACTCCCTATAAATATTTACTTTTTTCCTCTAGTTATGTGTCTCCAATTTCAACCAATTTTTTCCTAATCAAGATCATAATTTGGTGGTGACTTTTCATTTCACTTTCCCTCTTATGAAGACTAAATTTTATTAAACCAATTTCCAGTGTGGGTTTTCCACAAAGTTATTTTTCTATTTTTAACCTTTTATTTTCAAAGAACAAATTTAAATTGCGAGGGTCCATTTTTTTGAAGGATAAGAGAATGTAACTGACCAACAATTCATATTCTGTTATCTCTTCAATGTGATTCAATAACTTGTGCTACATGCAACAATGAGTTCGAGCGCACCATGACTTACTAAACTAGTCATTCAAAAAGTGGTTATGAATAGTATTAACTACATTTTAAATTTTATATATATCCTATATAATTTTACCATTCATATTTTCTATTTCTTAGACATAATATATGTAAAAATTCAATTTTTTAGATGAAAGATGTATTTTTTTAAAAATAAAATTTTACCACCCATTTAATGGAGAATCCTTTTTAAAAATAATATTTTCACATTAATATATTAAATTTAAGGAAATTAATTTATTCTTTAGAATCAGAATCAAAAAAAAAATTTGATAAATTTTTGGTACTTTTAAGATAACTTTCATATTTTGATTATTAGTGATAAATACTAAATTTTAATTGAAAACTACTTTTTTAATCAAAATAATTTATAGTGTTAAATTTTTAATTTTAATGGTTTGGAAGTATAATTAGAAAATATTTTTATAATTTAATACAATTAAGGTCATTATAACTAATTTCACATTTAAATTAGACATAAACACATGTCAATCTTTTGATAGTTTTTACTTTAAAAAACACGTTTTTTGGTTTGGAAAATAGGAATTAATTTTAAATTAATTAATTTAACTTATATATTTTTAATTTGGTAAAATAGAATTTATTTTTGAATTCGGAATATCAAAATTATCTTAGGGTGAATTCTTGGTATTTTTCTAAAAACATTCAATTTTTGATAAATTGTGAAAAACAGTACGTTATTGTTTAAAACCATCTTTTTAATTAAATAATTATTTATTTTAATTAAATTTATTTTAATAAAATATATATATATATATAACCTATATAAGTTCTATGCAATAAATTTGAGTCATTTTATAATAAAATTATATGTATAAAATTTTATTAAAATTTTTACCGTCCTTAACCCACGTTCTAGGAACATTTGCAAATCTGCATAAAACATAATTTTACCACTTCTATGAGTATAATTTCAAAAATTCGAGAGACATGGTTTATATCAGTAAGTAATATTTTTTTAAATAATATGAATTTAATTTTTGTGAATAATAACTTTTGACTTTTATTTACCACGGTTAAAAGTAAATAGTGTAATTAAAGGTAAAAATGGTATTATAATTACCCTAACACATGTCATAAATCTATTTGATACTTTTATTTCTACCAAAAAAAACTTTAGGAATAAAAAATGATCCTTTAGGTCTTCTTGGATTATATTAGGACATTTATTATTATTTTATCTCCAGAAGTGTTAAAAGTGATAAATTCAAATTTTAATAACTAACCCGTTTTTAAAATAGGGTTACAAATAATATAAATTTGACTATAAATTTTCATTATAAAAAAATATTTCATACATCATGGTATTGTTTTATAATTTTTAGACATTAAATAATTAAATTTATTTATGACATAATGATGATGTAGTAATTTCCTTATTAATGAAATGAAAAATTATTTTATATTATAAATATAAATATAAATTTAAACTGATTCTTTTAAAAAATTCCATTAATTTTATAGGTTAATATGACATTATAGGGTTGATTTGATAAATTTATTCCAATTCATATGGTTTTTGGGACTTTCACAAGAACAAAATACCAAATAGTGTCAAAATTGACATAAATTAATTTTTAAAGAAAATATTATATAATTGGTTGATATAATATTACAAAAAATATAAGGTTCAAACAAAGGGATTAAATAATATTATATATGTCATTAATGAACCAATTTAGGTTCTCGTGAAGTTTAGAGTAAGTTTATTAACCATATAGTGTAAGAATACAAGAAGAAAAAGTAAAAGTTAAACTATTTAACTTAGAGTTAAATATAAAAGATAAGGTTAAAATGGTAAAATAATCTTATCTAAGACATATTGTTTGAGATTATTTCTACCCATAACCACATAAGTCTCAAAATAAATTCATTTGGATCCATTATAAACCTAATATGATTGTATAATAAATTAATATTTTAATCTTTTCCTAAAGTGACCCTCACCCCTCTTATAAAAGAGCACTTCCCCTTATCTCAAAATAACACCTCGAAATCCATTTTTATCAGCCAAAACCTGCCCAAATATCCTTCCAACATCTCTCACATAAACCTAGAGTCCTTAATTTGATCATAAATCCAACCTAAGGATCCATTTTTATCTACTCAAAAGGAAACTCCAGAAGAATAGGTAATGATTTCACCAGCCTCTTTCAAGTTGTTTTCTTCTTCCACTTCCTATTTCTTTTTGTTTCCATACCAAAATAATAACACCATTTACTTGTACATACTTTGATGTTATTATATTTATTTTTAAACCATATTCGTTATTCTATCCATCCTATAAATGACATATTCACCATACGTGCGTACGTACGACATACCATCTCCACATCGTGGTGTAGTTTGTTATTCAAAAACATCATTATTTGGATGGGTATAATAATGAGTATAAGTGATGTAAATAATAAATATAAAAATTTAATGATTCTGTATATATGATATACCATCCAATTACATATGATTTCACCATAAATATAATGATATTGTTGCTTGTGCGTATGTACAGATTACCGTTTGCAGGACACGATGAGATTCATTGCCACATTCACCATTCAAAGATGATTATAAAAATATATATTATTAATAAGTATGTAATATATGACATAATAATTCTACTGAATATATATATATATATATGTTTTTCTTACATATATATGATTCACTTCCATTCAATACAATATGAAAACAGAAACAACCTTTTTGCGTAAATACGTCCTAAAATCTCCATATACTGTGTTTTCCATTTCTTATATATATCTATTATACATATGTATATTATAAATATATATGATATATAAATACCGTGTTTTATTTTATAAATTTTCAAATAATGATCTCAATGATATGATTCATAATAACATGTTAAAACATATACAATAAAGAAAGCGATTATTACCTGAAATGTTAATTTAACGTTGAAATAATTATTAAATGGGTAGTAAAAAGTAATAAATGGATCATATATGATATAATAAATATAAATATGGTTCTGGTATAATTGAATAACATACAATGGTCATTATATAGGAGGTTAAACTAACCCTCGACCAAAGGCAATTGCAAGGTAAGGGTTATTTCCTCAATCTCATTATTATCCGAGATTGTTAATGTGTAAGTATTTATTGGGAAATATTTATCATAGATACCCATATTTCATTAAAATGTTTTCAAAAAGAATATATTATGGTTTTATGGGAGGGTCTATTTAACTATATCATTATTTTAAAATTTTTAAATATTTATCTTTCTAAAACCTTTTAATTAATGTCCAGGTTTTCAAAATGATATTAAGGATTTATTTATATGGACATAAATGTTTTAAAATGATTATTATTTTCAAAATATTCAACGTGGTATGGGTCACTTTCATTCAAAAATATCTTTTTAATTACTTTATTTATTAATGTGTGACTTTTAAATGTTTTCACAAAAGGGATATTTCTCTCAAAATGTTTTACTGACCATTTTCAACTATGTTAGAATCCTTTACTGTATATTATTCTTGATTGAGGTTGATTTATTATAAAAAAATCTTCTATATGGTATTGAATGAGTTATGATATGTTTTACAGTGATGGTTATATTTTATACCATTCATGGTTTATGGTTACTGTATTGACATTTCGTATTCTTGTTTTAATATGAATATTTATGTTATGTTTCATCTTTTTCATATGAGGAATGCCGTGGACTTAGTAAGTGATAGTTGAAACCACTTATAGATTCTCGATGAATCTGTAGGTCTAATGAGACCAACTAGTGTCTTGGAACAAGTCCTTTAAAGAATATTTATTTTTATTCTTGGCATAAGGCCTTGAAAATGTGGTAATGATGTCCAGCTGTAGGCATTCCCTCATTATGAAATTAGTTATAACATATTATTATTCGACTAGTAGAATATCCATGTGCATATTTATATGTTGATGTTTTATTTATTTTTTCCATATTATGTTCATGATTTTGTTTAAAAATTTGGTTATGTTTTTTACTCATCTAGACTTAAAATTTTATAGCTTTTGCTAAATTATTTACCCTTACTGAGCATCTAGGCTCAGCCCCTTTCTTATGTTTTATATTACAAAAAATTCAAGAATTGTATTATGATTGATATGCAGGGTTAAGCTAAAAGGAAATATGGAATTCTCAAAAAACTATCTATGTTTTATTTTATGTTTGAAATTGTAATGTAATGTTCATGAATGTAATCTATTTCCCAAGTCTACTAAACTGATCGGTCCTTCAGGACTTGATTCCTTGTAACCATTCCAATGTATTAAAATAATGCACCGGCTCTAGGATTCTGGGGTCGGGAAGTTACACTTAAAATCCAACTTCACCTCTCTCATTTATTTAGAAAGTGGTACAGTAATTTTGTGTCATGATGAATAACATCTCTATGAAAAAACATGCTTCATTTTCCTTCACATCCATTCATGGGTATTTTTAGTTTATATTTTATAATTATATAAAATATATATAAGTAATATATATCATTAATATGTTTTTTTGGATAACACAACAAGTGATGATCATTTTAAGGTAATCTTTCAGTATCATTAAATACCCCAAAACAAGTTCATTACCATTTTCACATACATAAAACAGAAAATATTATAAAATTATTTGTCTTTATAAAACATTAATTTTACTAAATTTACCAGTTTTTAAATGATGATAATTTAAATAAAAATAAATATATGTAGTTCTTTTACAAACCTAATTTAAAACTGTAATAATTATTAACACCAAATTGTGAAAATATATTACATAAATCTAATGCAACAATAGAATTTTTATTAAAAAAAGTATAAATAAAAATAGATAATAATAAGGTTATGAAATAAGTAATTAAAATGTTTATCTTTATGGTAAATGATATTAAATAATTTTTTTTAAATCAAGGTTAATGTTAGGGGACATGGTAAATCAATATCCATTCTTTATTATACATGATTTATTATTGAATATAGTACAACCAAGAATTATAATGTTGATTGATATTACTTCATTATTTATTGGTAATAATAGTTTTTTAACAAAGAAAATCATGTCATAATTTATTTTCATTTAACATGTAAACTAATGGGTCTTATTGGAAATATACTATTAGTTATGATGTTTATGATGATTAATACAACTATTTTAAAAAAAAGATTTTTGTGATTTGGTTCTAATTATATTAAAATAAAATATCTCCCATGAAGTGATATTATATAATTTATAATCTTATGAATCCTTTCGGATAATGTAATTTTTATATCTTATGATTTATTAAGTTCATGATATGTGATATGTTTAAGGAACCATTTTTTCATGGGTTATTTAAGTTACGACGATGATTGTTTTAAGTGGAACACATATATATTTTTGATGACGTTTTGGGTCCTATATTAGCCCCAAAATTCATTTGTATCAACTTATACCTCATTATATAATAAGTTATGGTCATAAATGTTTTCTTAACACAATCATGGGCATGATGGTTGTGCTCTAATTTTCATGCGTGGATTAAATGAGTTTGTTCACATTGGCTTGGGAATAATGGGTTTTTTCACACATTATTTCATATTATTATATATGTTCCACATTTTCACATTTATCATGTAATGAAACATTTCCATGTTACTTACCATGTTATCCCACATTTCAAGATGTTTTTTATTTCTGTGGAATTTCATGTTCTCATGATTATTCATTTTCAACTGTACCATAATTTATGTCAGGTTTACATGATAAATGTTTTATATTTTATCTTTAATTATTAGTATTTTTATGATCTGATGTAGATCCATAATGTTTTTTGGATTTTCATACATGGTCTTATGATATCTGACTTAGATATTTTGTTATTTTGATATTATCCTCATGTTTATAATGTTATAATTTATTATAGTTTTTCTTTTATTATTATTTTGAGCTCAAACATTTATTATTTTTCCATTCCCCAATTTATTAATATAATTTCATCTTGTGATATTTTTAGTAAAGGGACTAGTGAAGCATAATTAAGGAAAAATACTTGTGAGTGTTATAAAATTAGATGATTTATGTAAGTAATTTTTATGAAACTAAACCTTTTGGTCTTATAACGATGAAAATACTTTGGGATGTTTTATTTAGATCATGAGATTAATTTATTATGAAATTCATATAAATCGTGGGTAATTTTAGTTGGAATTATAGGATGGTTTACTTTTTTGAGATTAGATTTGAGAAAAATAGTGAACACCATAGGAAGGAATCTAAGTTATGATTATAGGTATAATATTACATCATTATGTTTTGGTAAAGTATATATTATATGTTTTTCCTAGGAATATATCCAATTTTTCATAATATAAGTTGGTATTGTTTTTGAATAGATAAATATAGGTTTAATAATACTAAAAAGTGTTTGTTGAGTATATCTCAACCATCATTCTGGTGCATGGAGAATGTACCCTTACTAAAAACCTTGTTTGACACGCCCAATGGATTTTATTTAGTCAATCGCATTATCATTACAACCCATTATTAATAATTTTAATATATGAAACTAATTTAGTTAGAAATAAAATTAGCGATATCCTATATTTTAACCTTGAGATTTATATCCTAACATATACACATAATTTATAAAATATTTCTTCTGTGATTATAGTCTACTTTTAGGTACACTCATTTAATTGTTTACAATAATTCCATGTTTTCATTTAGTCAAGGTCATGAAATGAACTTGAAATAACCAAGGTAACATCAAGTGTAATGGACAATATTAATATTTTACCAACTTGAAACCCAACGAGATAGGGTTGGAATGAAAAATATCATGACAATGCTCACCCAAATATATCATTTAATGGGAAGCAACCAAAATCATATTGATATCCCAAATGCACCAATGAGGAAAAAAATTATATTAATTATTCTGTGAGGAAACATCCACCCTCATTTAGAGGGACTTTTTATAAGGCCCCAGCCTTAAACCTTACTTAATCTTGAGTTATTACAAGATTACACATTGAGGATCTTTTCAGGTATAGAGTTTTAGATAATTAGATCATGAAACATGCATTACATTACACAATTAGAAAAAGTGGTTACATAAAAGACAGTATTCATTCATCCCATCAACAGAAAAATATTTAAAATAAAACATGGATTCTTTCTTGACACATCCTTGACACTATCATCACATCATGTACCCTTCCCTTGACCTGTGAAAAACATTTCAAAAACTTGGGATGAGCATAAAAAACTCAGTAAGGGATATAAAAATATGGAAAGGAAACATGAATACATGTATACATAAGAATGAAATCATAGTTTACCCATAAAACATAAGCACATTAACATACCTCATAAAATCATAGAAATCATATGACATAAAGGTAACTTGAGGCATTCATAACATTCTTACGTAGGGAGTAACCCTCTTGGTTACGTTTGGAATACCCATAACAGTATATTCCGTAAATCTCTTCAGAGAAACCTTAACGTTCCACTCCTTCGCGTTACCCAATGCATTGGAGAGCTATATCAGGCTCAACCGCCCTTAGTTTATCACGGAACCACCCATATTCATAATAATTCCCAAGAACCATAACATAATCTTATCACATAAAACATGCATAAAGGAAACATAACATTTCCACCATTCAATAACAAGATATAAATACAACACATTGATATAAATAAATTTTGAAAACCATTTTTAATACCAAAATAAATGAAAATTAAAACATGGTATTTATTTTTCTTTTAAAAAGAAGGTATGGCTTGTAGAGGAAGCTGAAACTCAAATAACTGTCACGGTGGCGGAGAAGTCGTTTTCGCCGCATACGTATGAAAAAAACATTCCCTTTTGTCATTTAGTAAAATGCTTCGTATAAAAAATATTCCTTTTGGATAAACGTAAAAGTCAAAGTGGTTTATACACCGTATAAAAGAAGGTTGTGTATAAAACAAAATATGCCTCAATGAAAGGAGATTGAGAAGAAGTCCCTTACAAAGACAGTATCCTTGGTTTAAGAATAAATCAATTACATAATTATGTGTGACAAAAGAATACAAAAAATATAAGGGGATATTAAGTGTAAAATAATCAAAGGTCATTCACACATATTCAAAGGATGACATATTCAATAACTACATGTTGAACCCAAAGAAATCAAAATGTGGTTAAGAAGTTCCCTTGACAGCCTAATGGCATCACATCAAACTAAGTTGATGAGAGATAAAAAGTGTATCTCATCACTTGGACCAAATATTTACATAAATAAAGATATATGATAACATATCCCAACATAACAATATGTAAATTAATATACATAACAAAAGAAGTATTTTAAAAAGAGAAAGGTGAAAGGTCCCCTTACCGAGTTGGGTAACTATCGAAACATACACGCCATGGAAGAAGGGTCATACAATGAAGATGTGAATACCCATAAATGAAATTATACTAAAAAAGTGTATAATAATTGTAATTACATACACCACTCAAAGGAAATTTTGGAAAATGTAGCATAAATGTCACGGGAATAAAAGTGAGATGAAAAATCCCTTACGAAAACTCTGCAGCCTAACAACGCCACTTAAAACTTCTAAAATGGATTGATGAGAGGAAATATGGTCTCTAATCATATCAAAATAATGCTTTCAGAATAAGGAATACAAAATAACATCCCCCAACATAACAAAGAGGATCTTCAAAGAAGTGACATAAAGGAGAGTACTTAAAAAGAAAGAGAGAGGTTGGATCTCTTACGAAAATTCGGCAGCCTAATGGCGCCACTCAAAACTTCCAAAATGGATTGATGAGAGAGAATAGGGTCTCTCATCATATGAACAGAAATATTATAGTAAGATTAATATAAAAGAACATCCAAATCACAATAAATATGAGCTTATAAGGAATGACATAAAAGAGTGTACTTAAAAATAAAGAGAGGTGTAGGATCCCTTACCTTGGGTCCGACTTGACTCGATCATTCTTTAACGTCCTGAATAATAAACATGAGTTAATTTATACATTATTAAGAACCTTTTTCAAGTTAATTATTCTTTTTATATCAATTATTGACATGTTATAAACAATATGTAATCATTTATGTTAATAATGTTTGTTTTGTCGATATTTGGTTCTTAAGTCAAAAGTGGACTTCTTACAATTACATGTTGTTCGTGTGGTCAATGGTTCATTATATCCAGAATGATATTCATGATTTTGATATCCTATATATCATATATATCCTGCACATACATGTATTTATAATATTACATAATCATTTTTATGTAAGAAATGAAATGCACCGTTCATGGAGACGGTAAGCTTTACGTACGCATGAACGCTACTTTCATTTCTTTGTCATATTAATGGAATTAAAACTAAATGAGAGGTATATATATTTTAATTACAGAATTATATTAATCATTTATATGTAACATAACTTATATATATACATTATAAATATGTACTTATAATAGTACATTACATTTGGGGATAAGAAATGAAATGCACCGTTCATGGAGACGGTAAGCCATACATACGCATGAACACTACTTTCATTTCTATCTCATAAATTATTGGAAAGAAATAATAATTATATGGAGGTATATTATAATCCAGTATAATGTCATATTTAATAACTTTAAATCCATCCTTTATACGTCCCACATATGGCATTAACGAATCACATCACTTTAAGGGGGCGGTATTCCGCACTTCCTTAAATGAAGATATCGTGTATACCCATAATGGAAGCCATAAAGGTAAGCCACAAATAAAAAATAAATAAGATTAAGGAAAAAATAAACATATTATATATCATATATAAATATTGTGACATCTTAATGGCCACCTTTTAAGGTGTTAAATGAATGTTGAACAATCATCGTTTCGGGAGGCATAAATTCACCATCCACGGAAACCATATGTTCTTTAACCATTAGATGTAGGTTTGTGTAAGTGTAGCTTGAATTATTCTTATAAAAACATCTTATTATATTTATGATACTGGAGTTGTTACAAAATAAATAAATAAAAACAGTTTATGGGGTTGGAGAAACAAAATAAAACAAAAGGACTCAAAAGAAGACATTACCTTAAAATCGGGTAACTCCCTTTGGTTTGATCTCAAAGTCTTACTTGAGAAGACTTCTTCCCAAAGTGAGGCTTCAAGGAGTAAGAGAGGGAAGTGGAGAGAAAAAATGGGAAGAGGGTGTCCGAGCCAAAGGCTTTGGGAGTGTGGGTAAGGAGGTAGGGGTGGGGGCCTTTTATAAGAGGACAGGAGGGGCACTCTTGTAAAGTTACAAAATGTTACTTTATTTTCAAATGATTTTCGGATTTTAAAGGTCCCACATTGATTTATTTAGAGGATATGGTGATAAGGGTTCTAAATCCACTCATCCAATAGGTTTTGGACATGTGTAGGTCTTATATATTACATTATCTTTCCATTTTATTTAAATCGTTAAATAATGAGGTCATCACTGCATGATCTTGATGTCATAAATAATTTAATTTATTTAATGTCTAAAAATTATAAAAAAACTACTATGATGTAGGAAAGACTTTTAGATTTCTAATTAATATTTATAGTCAAACATATGACGTGTATAACCCCATGTAATAATTGTTTTAGTAAAACATTTTATGTTTGTGTCATTTTAACTTTAACATTAAATAAAAAGATATTTATGTCATTTCCCAAACAAAGTGGCTCCATGGGGTCCCCAAGTTGACCCATGGATTTTCATGGTCTGCCATGACACATTATATGAGGGTAGGACATGTGTCTATGTCATTTAATTTTATTAAAACATTATTCATACCATAAACTACACTAATTACCTCTAATCGCGATTAAAAACATAATAAGTTACTATTCACAAAAAAATTATTTTTATCCCATTGAACCACATTGTACTTCTTAATGACAACCTTGTATGTCGGATTTTTGAAATTAAAAACACAAATATGGCAAAATTTCATTTAAATGGAAAAATCAGTATTTATAAGTACCACTTAGTGGTTTCACTATTCATCAAAAATTGAAGTTTTTCAGAAAAACCCAAAAATTCACCCTAAGCTATATTTGATATTCCGAATTCAAAAATGAAGTCTATTTTACAAAATTCAAAACATATAAGTCACATTAATTAATTTAATAATTAATTCCCGTTGTCATATCAAATAGCGTGTTTTTATGAAACAATAAGTATCAAAAGATTGACACTGGTTTAAGTCCGATTTCAAAGTGAAATTAATTCCAACGACCACTATTGGATTTAATGGTAAAAATATATTCTAATTTCACATTAATACCTATTCAAAAGATAATATAATCATATAAATAAATTATATTAAAAGAGGTTTTGAATTAAAATACAACATTTTACACTATTCATTAAAAAAATAAACTTTATCGGAAAAATACCAAAAATTTACATAAAGTAAATTTTGATGTCCCGATTCTAAAAAAAAGTTATATTTGGTCCAATAGAATGTATAAGAGTGATCAAAACAATATTTAATGACGGTTCTCCATCAAAAGGTGACAAGTGAACCTTTAGTGAAAATTAGGGCATATATGCCTAAAATTGAATTCTTTCCATATTTTAAGCCTTTATATTTTATTGGATAAATGTAAAAACATTTAAAAATATATATAATCATATTTTAGTTATTTTTATCCATTCCCGCCAATTCAACGGCTACATGTTAACTACCATTTAAAATAATATTATTTTATTATTAGAGTGCAACGTAAGATTCCCAAGAAACTCATTGTTGCGTGCTGGGTATGCCGTCGAGCATAGCTTCCCCTTTAAAGTGATATTAATATTTTATTCACAAATATGGATAAATATGAAAATGTCATATTCTTTATTTATCAGGGGTGTTACATCATTCCCCCCTTTTGGGAATTTCGTCCTCACAATTTTAAAATTGAGCATGGAAACATCCTTGAATGTCCCACATCGGAACAAGAGTCAGTAAAACAATCACTTTAAAATAAAGAAAGATAAGTAAAAAGGTCACCCGAGTTAACCCATACTAGGATTCCAAGTACGAAAATATGGACATGGAGGAAAAAACAAAGGGTCGTGTTCTGATGGAGAGTGATAGAAAACATGTTTAGGAGAAAGTTAACAATAAGAAAATCACAAACTTGTGATGGGTTAAATAGTGTTGGGTTCCCCAGTAGGAAAAGTTAATAGACAACATTTTTTTAAGTTACTTTTTATTGAGGAATTGATTTTTGAGCGTAAATAAAACATATGGAAACATACTTACTTTTCATGTTGACTTTCAACTTTTACTAGATTTCTCACAAAGACGCATACTTTCTCCAAAAGACGAGTATTTAGGAAGACTTGTTCTCATTAAGAGTACTATAATCAATTTCTAGAGAATCACCTAATCCACAAAAGAGAACTATATACATCCCATGTCTTTAGACTTTAACCAAAACCAAAACCAAAAAGGCTATAACAAGATTAGATAATCCAGAAAAGGATAACCCTTTATAAAAAGAAAATCTATGCTTAATCTACAAAATTTGTCCAACAAAACCCAAAGTTCAATGAGGACCATTAGATAAACAATTTGTCCATAAAATTCTTCAAAGTAACCAAACTAAGGTTGAAACCCAAATATTTGAAGGATTTAATCACATAGTCTTCCAAGTTAAATCATAACATTTATCTCCAAACAACATCAGTTGCTCCTAAAGTCTCGTATTGAAAAGTAATTAACCTAATCACATATCCTCCATGATAGGTTAATCATTTTCATAAATAACCCAAAATCAACTTACTATTAATTCATAAAATCATATAACTAGAAAGAATCAGTCAAACTAACTAGGGACTTCACGTAGTCCAGTGGTAGGCGATAAATACCAGTCGCACATTGGTTGTGGGTTCAATTCCCGCAACTTTGTCCGACGCGATGGGTTGTCACACGGTCTGTGTGTTGTCCTTTTTTCAAAACTATATAATTCTTAAAACATCCCCCAAAATGAGATAAAATCTTCAAAAATGATCATAACATATTTTAACCTCAAGTTTATCTCATTCCTTTCATTTTCTATCTTATCATAGAGTAACCCATAATTACCTAAAAAGTTAGGATCATATAAACCCTAATGGTTTCCTTAATAATTATTATCTGAATTTCCACATCGAGTTGGCCATCTCGTACATAATGAATTATAGAACTCACCAAGGTTGAAGTGGTTGATCATGACTCCTTGATAGTTGGTTTAGAACAACCATGAGATTCCTCATTGAATCCCCCATCTCATCCAGTCTCTTAATCAGAGAACCACCACAGATTCCTTCAAACCCATTGTCACTTTGGTGCCGGCTAGATCCAGCAATTTACTAAAGCCAAAATGGTCCGTGTGAGTATATCAACATAACCGTCATGTACTAATGAAGAAGATAAACACTAATATATACTTACTCATTCACATTATCTAAAACTATGACTCTTTATGAAATCCTAACCATTATGGTAATGTCACGTGTGCTTAGAGAATACCCTAACCTCTTAAGTTATCTAAACCGTCCTTTGATACCAACTATAAGGCCCCATCCTTAAACCTTACTTAATCTTGAGTTATTACAAGATTACACATTGAGGATCTTTTCAGGTTTAGAGTTTTAGATAATTAGATCATGAAACTTGCATTACATTGCACAATTAGACAAAGTGGATACATAAAATATAGTATTAATTCTTCCCATCAACGGAAACATATTTAAAATAAAACATGGATTCTTTCTTGACACATCCTTGACACTATCATCACATCATGTACCCTTCCCTTGACCTGTGAAAAACATTTCAAAAACTTGGGATGAGCATAAAAAGCTCAGTAAGGGATATAAAAATATGGAAAGGAAACATGAGTACATGTATACATAAGAATGAAATCATAGTTTACCCATAAAACATAATCACTTTAACATACCTCATAAAATAATAGAAATAATATGACCTAAAGGTAACTTTAGGCATTCATTACATTCTTACGTAGGGAGTAACCCTCTTGGTTACGTTTGGAATACCCATCACACTATATTCCCTAAATCTCTTCGGAGAAACCTTAACGTTTCACTCCTTCGCGTTACCCAATGCATTGGAGAGCTATATCAGGCTCACCCGCCCTTAGTTTATCACGGAACCACCCGTACTCATAATAATTCCCAAGAACCATAACATAATCTTATCACATAAAACATGCATAAAGGAAACATATCATTCCACCATTCAATAACAAGATATAAATACAACACATTGATATAAATACATTATGAAAACCATTTTCAATACCAAAATAAAATAAAATTAAAACATGGTATTTATTTTTCTTTTAAAAATAAGGTATGGCTTGTAGAGGAAGCCGAAACTCAAATAACGGTCACGGCGGCGGAGAAGTCGTTGTCGCCGCATACGTACGACAAAAACATTCCCTTTTGTCGTTTAGTAAAACACTTAGTATAAAAAAGATTCCTTTTGGATAATCGTAAAAGTCAAAGGGGTTTATACACCGTATAAAGGAAGGTTGTGTATAAAACAAAATATGCCTCAATGAAAGGAGATTGAGACGAAGTGCCTTACAAAGACGGTATCCTTGGTTTAAGGATAAATCAATTACATAATTATGTGTGACAAATGAATACACCAAATATAAGGGGATATTAAGTGTAAAATAATCAATGTTCATTCAAACATATTCAAAGGATGACATATTCAATAACTACATGTTGAACCCAAAGAAATCGAAATTGGGTTATGAAGTTCCCTTGACAGCCTAACGGCATCACATCAAAATGATTTGATGAGAGATAAAAAGTGTATCTCATCACTTGGACATAAAATTTACACCAATAAAGATATATGATAACATATCCCAACATAACAATATGTAAATTAAAAGACATAACAAAAGAAGTCTTTTAAAAAGAGGAGGGTGAAAGGTCCCCTTACGGAGTTCGGTAACTTTCGAAACGTACACCCCATGGAGGAAGGGTCATACAATGAAGATGTGAATACCCATAAATGAAATTATACTAAAAAATATGTATAATAATGGGAAGTACATACACCACTCAAAGGAAATTGTGGCAAATGTAGCATAAATCTCACAGGAATAAAAGTGAGATGAAAAATCCCTTACGAAAACTAGGCAGCCTAACAACGCCACTTAAATCATCCAAAATGGATTGATGAGTGGAAATAGGATCTCTAATCATATCAACATAAAGTTTACCGAAGGAGGAATACAAAATAACATCCCCCAACATAACAAAGAGGATCTTAAAAGAAGTGACATAAAGGAGTGTACTTAAAAATAAAGAGAGAGTTTGGATCTCTTATTAAAATTCGGCAGCCTAATGGCGCCACTCAAAACATCCAAAATGGATTGATGAGAGAGAACAGGGTCTCTAATCATATGAACATAAAAATTACAGTAAGATTAATATAATAGAACATCACAATCACAATATATATGAGCTTAGAAGAATGACATAAAAGAGTGTACTTAAAAAAGAATGAGAGGAGTAGGATCCCTTACCTCGAGTCCGACTTGACTCGATCGTTCTTTAACGTCCTGAATAATAAACTTGAGTTAATTTATAATTTCTTAATAACATTTTTCAAGTTCATTATTCCTTTTATATCAATTATTGACATGTTATAAAGATTATGTAATCATTTAAGTTAATAATGATTGTTTTGTCGATATTTGGTTCTTAAGTCAAAAGTGGACTTCTTACAATTACATGTTGTTCGTGTGGTCAATGGTTCAATATATCCAGAATGATATTCATGATTTGGATATCATATATATCATATATATCCTACATATACATGTATTTATAATATTACATAATCATTTAGAGGTAAGAAATGAAATGCACCGTTCATGGAGACGGTAAGCCGTACGTACGCATGAACGCTACTTTCATTTCTTTGTCATATTAATGGAATTAAAACTAAATGAGAGTTATGTATATTTTAATTCCAGAATTATATTCATCATTTATATTTAACATAACTTATATATATCCATTATAAATATGTACTTATAATAGTACATTACATTTGGGGATAAGAAATGAAATGAACCGTTCATGGAGACGGTAAGCCGTACGTGCGCATGAACGCTACTTTCATTTCTATCTCATGCATTATTGGAAAGAAATAATAAATATATAGAGGTATATTATAATCCAGTATAACATCATATACAATAACTTTAAATCCATCCTTTATACGTCCCACATATGGCATTAACGAATCACATCACTTTAAGGGGGCGGTAGTCCGCACTTAAATGAAGATATCACGAATACCCATAATGGAAGCCATAAAGGTAAGCCACAAATGAAAAATACATAAGCTTAAGTAAAACATAAACATATTATATATCATATATAAATATAGTGACATCTTAATGGCCACCTTTTATGGTGTTAATGGAATGTTTAACAATCATCGTTTCAGGGGGCATAAATTCACCATCCACGGAAACCGTATGTTCTTTAACCACTAGATGTAGGTGTGTGTAAGTGTAGCTTGAATTCTTATTATAACAACATCCTAGTATATTGAAGATACTGGAGTTTTTACAAAATAAATAAATAAAAATAGTTTAGGGGGTTGGAGAATCAAAATAAAACAAAAGGACTCAAAAGAAGACATTACCTTAAAATCGGGTAACTCCCATTGGTTTGATCTCAAAGGCTTCCGTGGGAATAATTCTGCCCAAAGTGAGGCTCCAAGGAGTAAGAGAGGGAAGTGGAGAGACAAAATGGGCAGAGGTTTGCCGATCCAAAGGCTTTGGGAGTGTGGTTAAGGAGGTAGGGTTGTGGGCATTTTATAAGAGGAGAGGAGGGGCACTCTTGTAATGTTACAAAATGTTACTTTATTTTCAAAAGCATTTCGGATTTTAAAGGTCCCACATTGATGTATTTAGAGGCTATGGTGATAAAGGTTCTAAATACACTCATACAATAGGTTTTGGACATGTGTAGGTCTTATATATTACATTATCTTTCCATTTTATTTAAATCGTTAAATAATGAGGTCATCGTTGCATGATCATGATGTCATAAATAATTTAATTTATTTAATGTCTAAAAATTATAAAAAAAATACTATGATGTAGGAAAGATTTTTAGCTTTCCAATTACTATATATAGTCAAATATATGACCTGTATAACCTCATGTAAAAATTGTATTAGTAAAACATTTTATCATTCTGTCATTTTTACTTTAACATTAAGTAAAAAGATATTTATGTCATTTCCCAACCAACGTGGCTCCATGGGGTCCCCAAGTTGACCCATGGACTGTCTTGGTCTTCCATGTCACATCCTATTAGGGTAGGACATTTTGCTAGATAATTTTATTTTATTAAAAAAATTATTCTTGCCATAAACTACACTAATTACCTCTAATCGCGATTAAAAACTTAATAAGTTACTATTCACCAAAAAATTGTTTTTATCCCATTGAACCACATTATAATTATTAATGAAAACCATGTATGTCAGATTTTTGAAATTAAAAACACAAATAAGGCAAAATTTCATTTAAACGGAAAAATCAGTTTTTTATAAGTACCACTTAGTGGTTTCACTATTCATCAAAAATTGATGTTTTTCAGAAAAAACCCAAAAATTCACCCTAAGCTATATTTGATATTCCGAATTCAAAAATGAAGCCTATTTTAAAAAATTCAAAAAATATAAGTCACATTACTTAATTTAATAATTAATTCCCGCTGTCAGATCAAATAGCGTGTTTTTATGAAACAATAAGTATCAAAAGATTGACATTGGTTTAAGTCCGATTTCAAAGTGAAATTAATTCCAACGACCACTATTGGATTAAATGGTAAAAATATATTCTAATTTAACTTTAATACCGATTCAAAATATAATCTAATCATATAAATAATTTATATTAAAAGAGGTTTTGAATTAAAATACAACATTGTACACTATTCATTAAAAAATAATCTTTATCGGAAAAATACCAAACATTTACACAAAGTAAATTTTGAAGACCCGATTCTAAAAAAAAGTTATATTTGGTCCAATAGAATTTATAAGAGTGATCAAAACTATATTTAATGACAGTTCTCCATCAAAAGGTGATATGTGAACCTTTAGTGAAAATTAGGGCATATATGCCTAAAATTGAATTCTTTCCATATTTTAAGCCTTTATATTTTATTGGATAAATGTAAAAACATTTAAAAAAATATATAATCATATTTTAGTTATTTCAATCCATTCCCTCCAATACAATGGCTACATTTTAACTACCATTTAAAATAATATTATTTTTTTATTAGAGTGGAACGTAAGATTCCCAATAAACTCATTGTTGCGTGTTGGTTACGCCGTCGAGCATAGCGTCCCCTTTAAAGTCATATTAATATTTTATTCACAAATATGGATAAATATGAAAATGTCATATTATTTATTTACCGGGGGTGTTACACTTTTAGTCCACCATTTATAGAGTAGTGGATCAACATAATTGAAAATAAAATTTTCATTCCCCAATGCTCAAACCATTAGAAGGGGTTTTTGGTTTTCTTATATTCAGAAGATGATTTTTACCAGTAGTTGGGTATCATTAGGAATAGTTAAAAAATGAATACATAATATCTATGGAATGGGAAGAGTTGAAGAAGATATTTTTCACTAGGTATAATCCATAAAATCATAACATAAGTACAGAGTAGAAATTATTTTAATTGAATAAAAATGGGGATGAGTCTATTAAGTCCTACGAATCAAATTTCAAAATACTTGTGAGCAATACATCTTGTTTTATATATATTAATGAGATTAGAATTGATCACTTATTTAATGTATTAAAGATAATTATTAAAATACTATTATATGTAATAAAATTAAAAAGCTTGGAATATATAATTTGATGTTTTGTAAATTTAAATATAGAAACTGAAACCTCTCAATAATCCTGGTAAATGAAATGTAAAGTGGGGTATCATGTAAGTATTGATTTTAAGAAAAAAGGTAGTAAGGAAATAAAATGTACTACATGAAATAAATGTGGGGGAATTAAAAGGGAAATTTTATCAAGGGATAAACGATGTTTCTTAATGGTGGTATTATAGGACCTGATTCCAACAATTATTAAACCAAGGCTAAGAGGCTGATAAACATAGTGTAAGGGAATAAGGTCCTTTTTAATAATTCGTATATACTACAATGCTTAAAGTGAATGGAGTTTAGAAATTTTTAAAATAAATGCCCCAATATTTGATCCAATGAACAAAATAGGCCATGGTAACATCCCAAAACATGGGAATAAAGAAGGAAATTCATGATCACTATCACTAAAATTGATCATGATAATTAATTAATATGATATATATCTAATATCATTTATAGATCTATAAAACCATTATTTGATTCTAGTTTGTCACATTCTTTTATATCAGACTAGTTTTTTAAGAATATAAAATCACCGCCCAAATAAATTAATATAGAACATTTAGTGAAATACTATAGTGGAATAATCGCCCATCTATGATTTAGAAAGTTGTACTAATTGGGATTTGTCGGATAACACATCAAAAAAATAAAATTCTTCTTCATTTGAAAAGATTTGAAATAATTTTAGGTATGTATTTGATTTATCTACCTAAATATTATATCAACTGTCAGGATAAGTAAGTTTCATTTCATATCCCATATCATTATATTTATATGTATCGATACAAGGATGATTATGAACACTCTATGGAAGAATATTCTATAATATGAGTTATGGTACCTAATAAAAAGGTAAAGATGGATCAAATGATAAGGGAGGAAAACATTATTGATGAAATTAACATTTTACTGGATTATAAAATTTTATTTCAAAATAATATTATGATATTACACCAGAGAAAAAGTTTTATTATTTTATTCAACTCATACATGGATCCAAGACTATCTCAATGAGTCAGTATATAATGGATACCATTGAATTTGAGGAGTTAAAAAGAAACTTCCATACAATTTAGAAAATGTTTTCATGCTCCCCATTGATTTACCAATGGGTGAAGTAGTCCTCTATATAAAAAAAGTACGTATTATTGAATCCTTGTATTCATTATCATGATATAAGTAAAATCACAATCAGTTACATTTATCCAGTACGACGTATGAATTATCTATTCGATCAACTCCGATGTGATAAACAATTCTCGTAAATTTAAATGTGATCTAAACACCATAAATTAAGGTTCCAAAAAAAGAATATATAGTAGAAGAATTTTCATACAATGTATGAACACTAATTTTATAGGGATTCCATTTGGACTTCGAATGCCACTTCTATATTTATGGATATAATTATTAGAGTCTTTAGAAACTACCTTGATTAACTTATGATACTTTTTATAGATGATATTACTATATAGTCATATAGAATGGGATATAATTAATATCATTTTAAATTTGTATTAAAGACCATGAGAAATGATAAGTTGAATTCCAAATTAAACAAATGGAAATTCAAGATAAAAATGATTTAATTATTTAGTCATGTAAACATATGAATGTGAGTATCAATAGATCTATCAAAGATGGGAGTAATCAATTTGTGGCCCAGAGTAACCCCTACAACCAAGTTCTATAGTTTTTTAGGGCTATCAAGATATTAAAGATTATTGGTGATAAATTTTTCACAACTATCAAATACACTAATCTATTTTACAATGAATAGAGTACTATTCCTTTAGATAAAAAAGAAAAGAATTTTTATGAATCATAATTATAGGTTGGTCCCTACGCATGTTATTATGTTACATAGTAGTGAAGAAGGGTTTGTAATATATAGTGAGTCTTAGAAAAAGGAAATTATTTCAGTACTCATGAAAACTGATAAGTTAATATATTATGATTAATGTTAATTAAATAATCATGTGAAAATTTTCAAATTTTTTGATTTTCAGCTGAAATAAATAATATTTTCATTGAATATTTTGTGAGATTATATATATAGAGAAAATTATGATATATATATATATATATATATACAGATCAAATGAACTAGAAATATATATTCATACAAAAGGAATTTAATATACACAAAAGGTGATAATTATAGTGGATAAAATATTATTATTACTCAATACATTACCACCTATTGAAGGGAAATATTTTCTTCAATTCTATATGAAGTAAGGTTCATGATACTATATCGATGAAGAGGATTGGAAAAGAACCAATACATATGGATTGAAAAATAGATGAATCTTGAAGTATTAATGGGGTGAGATAAGTCATATCATTCCCAACCTATAATTCATCCTTCTATTTATGTAAATATCCAGTAATATTAAAAAGATGTTGAATAACTATTAAAAATGTAACAAATAATTCAGAGTTAAACTTTGGTAAATATAAACTTATAAGGTTTGTAACATGTATATGTTTCCCATCAAGGCCAGAATAAAAAAGGATCTTTAAGAAGATGAATATATCTCATAATTTCATATACATCTAGTAAGTATGAAAAAATATATATATCTATATCATAATTTATGAAGGGATATTATAAAAATAGAGATTAAAGAGTTTGTTTCTTCAATATTGATATGCTAGAATGTTAAAAATGCATTACAAAATACTAAGGATATGTTGAAACCATTTCTCATACTAGAATTAAAATAATAAAAAATCACCACAGAGTTCATATTAGGGATGATGAAAAAATATAAACCCCCAAATATTATTTGGGTTATTATCAAGCACCTTAAAAAGAAAACATATTTTATTTCAATGAAGGAAAAATTATCCATTGACCAGATCTCTAAGACATATATTTTGTGGAAGTGGTTATCTTACATTTCTTGAATCTATACATTGTATTTGATCAGGATCATAATACTACATTGAAGTTCTAGTTAACTATTCAAAAATAATTCTAGATAATTTTGGCCCTTATTTATACATGTCATCAACTGATAGATGGTCAGTCTGAAATGATAATTAAAATACAACAGGATATATCGAGATCTTATTTGATGGATTTAAAAGTATGTTGGGTTCAACACCTTAACCATAAATGAATAAGATATAAGATTTATGAAAATAATTTCTGATGAGATCTAGAGTTTTATGTTAGTGGAAATGTGTTCCTTTGAATATATCTATGGAAAAAATTAATGAGATTTGGGAAGAATGGGATGCTAATCCCTAGATACATTAGACCATTCAAATTACTTGATCATGTCAATGTTGTATCCTATCACTAATACTTCCCCCAAAATATTTATCAACTACACAGTGTGTTCCATGTAATTATTTTGAAAAATCACATACTTTATCTTTTAAATGTTCTAAGCACAAAATCTGTAGAACTATAATATGGCCTCTCATATGAGGAAACCCAATGAAAATTATTGATCGATGATATAATGTGTTGAGGAACAAGACTAATCATCTAGTAAAGGTTTTTTTGGAAAAATCATAAAATTTTAAAATCATACATGGGAACCTAAGGATCTGATGAGATAAAAGTACACTCACATTTTTCCCTATATGTAATAAATTTTCAAATAAAAAATCATTTATGTGTGGAAGATTGTGATGAATTGTGATTCCTATGATTACATGTTCTTAATTAAATACATTCTGAGTAGATTTTATTTTACATTTCCCTGAACTTAAGAAACCTCATTACAATAATTAATAATACCACTATTTTATTTCCATTATCTTGGAGGGTATCACAATAAGTAACAATCTAATAGAAACTACATAATATTGTAAAATAAAACAAAGGTAATTTAATTCTTAGAAAATATATATTTCTTAAAATTGGTTTTTTAATTTTATTAAAATTAATTTTTATAAATTTTATATTAAACCATATAAAATGACTGAAATATGGTTTATTACAATTATAAAATCTAGTAATGTGGTCAATATATTGTTAGGCATATAATTTTGTTTCCAGATTAAATATTTGTTAATCTAGTAGAGTGTTTTTTTCAAAGAATAATACTTTTCTAAATATTGAGTATTAAATGAGTATTTATTAAAGTAATAACTTAATAATCTTTCTAAAAATATACTCAAATGAATATATATATATATATATATATATAATTTTTAATCAGTGTTAAATAATACTAATAACATTTACTGATTAAAATTAATTTTTTCTTCAAAATCATTTTTCAAACACATTATATGATTTTATTTAGAAGTTAATTTAATACTATATAGTTATTTAATAAGCATAAGAATAGAAAAATATTGGAATCACTACATCAAAATTTGGTAATCGAAGTCTACTTATATTTTTATTAATAAAATTATTAACATGATGGATATTTAATTAATGGTTATAGGTTTTAAAATTAGTAATCTAAATTAGAACAAATATTTCTAAATTAACATGAAAATTTTAAATTATAAAAAATTCATTGGATTAAATGTATTCCCTACCTATCTCACCAACCTTCCCTCCCACAACACACCAAAATTTCATGTCTTTCCATTCTTGCACCTTGCTTACCATTCTTTTCCATTGAAAAGTATATCTTCTTCACTTATAAAATAAGGGTCACTTCCATTCTTTCAAAACTCAACTCATATTTCAAAATTTCTACAAAAACCTACCAAAATTCTATATTATTGATTCTATTTACACAAAATATTACCCATATTCACCAAAAATTAGTAAAAGTCCTCCAAATATTAGTCCTATATCAAGAAGAATTTTAAGGACTCAACTTAAGTATCACATATTTCTTAATGTTTCAATATTATTTTTCTCCATTATAAACCAACCATTATAGTAGTTTAATATTAAAAATATTATAATTATAAATTTTAGATGATATTATAATAATGTAATAAACATTATTTATTCTCCTCTATGTACTAATAAAAACAAGAATCACACTTAGAGACTGTGTGTGGATTATCATTTACACGAAGCGACTGTTAATGTTTTTATTCATCAAACCTCATGAATTGTATTAATTATGGTATTTAATAAAATATACAATTTATATATTCTATTTATGATATGAAAATGATTACTTATTATCCAACTTCACCCCTCTCATGTGTTGGGTAATGGGAATGCTAATGTGTATTGTGCGGACTACTTCCTAGAATACTAACTGTGTTCCATTTTACTTCACTTATGAAATGGATGCTTTTAGATTATATTTTACAAGTATATATAATATATATGTAATATATATACTTAATATATTTATTTTTTGGAAAAAAATTTAAATAACCCAAAACATTTTCATTACTTTTATTGTTTTCATGAAATACATCAAAAATAACTTGTAATGGAATTATGACATATAAATCATTATAAAACAACAATTTTAATTACTTAAAATTTTATAAATTATTAATCTTATGATATAAAGGATTATCAACACCAATATTGTGAACCTTTTTCAAAATTATTTAGATTATTAACACATTTTCTTGCATAAAGATGGTAAAAATCAAATATTTGAAAAGAATTATTATAAAAAAGGAGTATATATAATAATAATAAGGTTATAATATAAATAATTATGATTTTTATATTTATGATACAATTTTTTAAATAATTATATGAAAATAGAGGATAAATTTAAGGGGCTTGGTAACTAAAAAAGTTTTCTTTGATTTACAAAATTTATTATTAAACATCATATTTCCATGGCATTAAGAATTTATTTCTGTTATTTCATTATTTATTGGGAAACTAGTTTTTAAAACAAAATAAATTGATTAGAAGGTATTATTTTCATCTATCATTAAAATATAAGAATTTTGTTTTTAAAATGGACTCAGAACTATGACGTTTATGATGATGAATACAAAATATTTTCAAAAAACACTTTGAAAGACTTGGTTCTCATTATCTTAAAATCATTTCTATCATTAAGTTATGTTTTCTATTTTATTATGTTATGAACCAGTTGAATAATTATATTTTGATATCTTATGATATCATGAGTTCAAATTATGTGATATATTTTGGAAACCCATACTTTTCCATTGTTATTTATGGAATGAGGATTTTTGTTTTTAAATGAAATGCATGTATATAGTTAGTAACCGGTCAGGTGCTATATCGACTTCTAAAACATTTGTATATTTTTATCTATCATTAGATACTATTTCATGGACATAATGTGTTTTTTCATACAAGGGTAGGCATGATGGGTTTACAGAAATCTTCAGGTGTGGAAAAAATGAGTTTGTTAACATAAGTATATGAATAATGTGTTTTCTCAGAATTTTTTTTCCTATGGTAATGTATGTTCTAAATTTGTAGTTTTATCAAATTATGAAGAATTTAAAAGTTTTTTATCAAGTTATTAAAACTTTTAAGATGCATATTATTTATAATAAATTCCATGATTTCATGATTATGGATTATCATGTATATCAAACATTAAGTCATGTTAACAAGTTATATGATTTATATTTTATGTTCCCTTAATTATATTTTTATGATATTATTTGAATATGTTATTTCTTGAATTTCTCATACATGGTATTATGGTATCTTATTTAGATATTTATATTTTCCTGATATTATTCAGATTCTTATAGTCAAATATATTATGTTTTTCTTTTACCTTACTGAGAATTTGACATAAGCACCTTCTTTTATTTCAATTTTCATGGTTTTTATGATTATTAAATCATGTGAGATGTATGGGAAAGGGTCCACCAGATCATAATTATAGATTTTTTTCAACTGTTATAAAATAATATGCTTATGTAAATAATTTCAAAGATAAAAAACCTTTAATTCCTTGGAATAAGAAACTGAATCATGATGTAATATTTTTATCAAGTGATTAAAGAATTAGTGAAGAAATTTTATACATTGGTTTATTTATTTCAATCATTTAATATGAAAATAAATCATTATGTTTTATAAATTATGACACCTTAACATCAAACCATGGCACTTTATGTTCCAATTATTTAAATTTTTTTCAACATAGGTTGTCGTAGGATCTATCCTAAAATTCTTCATAACCTAATATCCTAAAACAACTAAGCTATACTATGATTCCAACTGAGGAGACCCAAGAATAAGATTCAGACTTATTACATCATAATAGATAAACATTCAATAAATTACAAAATAATACACGTCAATACCCATAATGGTTTATCTTATTTAGATATAAGATATAGTGTAAATATATTTCATTAATGATCTTCAATATTTCCCATAGAGTTATTATCATATAGTAACGTTCTTGGGAATATCATGGCTTAAAAATCTTTATAACATATTGAATTGGAAATATAAGAAATGGTGAACATTGATGGTCTGTAAGGGTGATAATAGAATATATCACTCAGAGATCATATGTGACCATAAGATGTGAATAATCATATAACAATATAATAAAATTTAAAAGATAAAATAATCATACCCAAAATAATATAACTCACAATTTTAGGTTTATAGAATAATATTTTTCATTACATGAAACTTGATAAGAAAACAAAACCATTACCATGATCCATGAAAAAAAATTACATAATAAAATGGAATAACATAAGAATTTCGAAAAATGATAAGCATATGAAATCAAAACATTGTGAATAATAAATTACAACAATATTCCTATAATATAATTGATCAGTAATTATCACAATAATACCATATCATAATTGATCATGAAATATTACAATAATGTCTTAGAAAAATGGACCAAGCATTATTACTAGAACCCCATAGTATATTTCATCATAAATTATTAACTTTGTCCCTTAGTATATGGGATCTCGAATTATTACCAAGATATCTCAGTAATATCATGAGATATAACACATTAAACCAATTCATTTGATGTCTATAATAGACCTAACCATTGAAGAATAATAAACCATACATATTAGTTCCACAATAATATAACATTCATGATTCCAATATCATTTAATTTTCATCTAAAATGAAATGGGTTTCATGATAAATTTTATAATGAATAATCAAAATCTATAAAAATAATGAATATGGATGGTATCAATAGACAATGTCACCAGTGAAACTTAACAATCCTTAAAGGTTGTTTTTCAAGATGAAATTTTTTTTTTATAAAAACCTTTCACATATGTTTTTTAGAAGTATGAAAAATATTCTATTCAATTTTTTTCTTTTAGAACACAAAAATCCTTAAATAATGATAACATGATTTTATTTTGAAAACTAAAGAAACTTTTAAAATGAATTTTCATGAAAATTAAATTCCATGGTAATAATATAATCCAATCATATTGCATATCTTATAATGAAAACATTACTTTCAAAATAATATTTGAAGTAAAAAGTGATTCTTAATAAAAATATTTTAAATTGTTCAATTTCTTAATTTATAAATAAATTAATTGGTTATATAAAAAGTCTTTATCAAAAAATTATGAATAAGTGAAAAAGTTAATATTTTTTTAAGATTATGAACAAGGAAGAGTGATATTGTTTACCAAAAGAAGATAAACTCAGTAAAATTTTCATAAAAAACCCTTTTGGTATTTTTGTTTATTAAAGAGAGTAAAATTGTACTAATATATATAAATAAATTAAAATACTATAGGAGAAAAAACGGGTTTAAGAGAGAGGTTCCATATAATTTTATATAATGGAAATTGAAACATAAAATATCCCAATAAAAATTGAGAATGTATCATTAACACTTCCCTCATGTCCTAATTTTTATTGTATATTCTTTAACCACATGTATAATAAATTTATGTTTTTTATCAATCTATATCAAATCCATATTAAAACATATCTTACCAGATATTATTCACTCTTAATTTTTATTTAATCATTTATTACAAATTCTCCTAAAAAAAATTATTTTTGGAGTTAACTGTTTAATTTTTCATTCATGTTCTAGATTCATGATACCAGCCCTTGATCCATAGTCCTTGTTTCATCATCTCGATAATATTAATCATTTTATAAATATAATATTTATTAATTATATAAAATTTTATAAAAAACCTGTAAAGTGATGATGAAAAATTAATTGCATCACATAGTGGAGATGATAGCCCACACATACAAACAATTGGTGTTTTCATTTTTAAATTAATATGAAGAAAGGAAGGTAAATAATAATTTAAATTTACAAAATAATATTTATATAATTTATATAATATATATTAATTAAACCCATAAACATATCCTACATGTGTGTTAGTGATGAAAAATTAAACAGATTCTTTCATGGGGATGGTAGTCCATACGTACGCATGTGCATCACATTCTTTTTTCCATTAAATGTATTGGTGAAATAAAATAGTTATTCCATTAAGATAATTCTTTACAGTAAATATTATTATTTCATTATATTAATATTTTTATAGATGATTTTATGGAGTTTTATTAAATAAATAAATATGTGATGGATCACTAATGAATGTTTCATCTCCTTTGAGTATATTTCTTTGTCTTACATATTAAGACTTCATAGTATGGTCTTTTGGTGAGAAAATGAAATAATGTAAATGCGAAGGTAAAATTGGAATAAATTATTTTTGTTATTTGATGATATAGATTACTAAATTTATGTTAATATATAGGGAGAATATGTGGCCTTTAATAAAAAATTGGAGTGGCACCACTGTAAATATTATGAATTGTAAAATATAATTCTTATACATTCCAAAGAATGTATCAATTTTAGAAAGAAAATGTATAATATTAATATAGGTATATATAAATCCCATGAACTACTTATATAAGGTATGTTTTTTGTTATATTTTAATCCTTATCCATTAATATAATATCTTTTAACCCATTTTACCCTTTTTCATGATGACAATATATTTACCATGGTAACTTTTCACTCTAGATAAATATTAAGTTTAAAATATTAAATAATATTTATTATATGAATAAAAAATGTATTATAAATTTTATAAGATTTAATTCCAATTTTTGAATAAATTAATATAATAGCAATACACAAAACATGAAAAATAATTTTTGGAAAAAAAATTGTTTTATACTAAAAATAATTTTATTCTAATTACATTTTAAGTAAAAACTAATAGATTAATGTTAATATATTTTTATTAATATATGATAAACGATTTTAATGAAATTAATTAATTAATATTTATTAATTTTGTTTATTAAGATAAAATACATTACGCAAAAAACAAATAGTTTTCGGAAAATACAAATCCTTTTACCTTAAAATTGATTCATTTATAACTTATTAATAATCCGTGTAGAAATGATTATTTATTTATCTGTATAAATTATCAATATAATTCATCATCAATAAGTAGTTATCAATATGTAGTTTATAATGGTTAAAATTCTATCTGTATTATGTCAAATGAGATTTCATTTTCATCATTAAAATTTGAGTACTTATTTCCTAGGCATTAATCAATACATTTATATTACTGAAAGAATTCACATATATATATATATATATATTTTAATTAATTTACTCATACTAATACCCAAAAATTTAAAATATTAGTTATAAAAATGACAATTATTAATAAAACTACAAATAACTATTCAAAGAAGCTTTGTGTTTTATGTAAATCAAGATATGAAATATGTCAGATTTATTTTAGTGGGAAATATATTCTAATGCTTTGGGTTGTTACACTCCACCCCTTTTAAAATGACTTTATCCCATGAAATTACATTACTCTAATGGGAATTCATGATGATTAGACTACCTCATTGTAACCCCAAGTACCCAAATAGCTTCCTGAAACATATAATTTCTCCATAAAATAGTGAACACATGGAGGTTATTATTCGATATATCGTTATATAATCACTCAAAAATATTAAACTATTATTCCTCATGTGATATATCATTATCTAGATATATAAATTTTGATTTCACTAAATTTTAAGGGTTAGGTTTTTACTTCCACAAAAGAGAAATATGGAACACATCATGAACCTGAGAAGGATTTAGGTGAAGTGCCAAGTGATTAGATACTATCCCAATAGAATAAGGATATCAAAGAGAATGACATATCTAGTGTTCCACATTATTGTCTTCCAAAATCCCGTATCATTATTTTAAGTATATATCCTTATGAATTACATCTATCCAATTTAAAACTTTATATCTCATCAATAGATATCGTCATAACAATTCTATCAACTCTGAGCTACCATAAGGTGTTTTTAAATAGATCAAGCATTTTCTTTCATTTCCTCAGATTTTACAAGTCAAAATACATTTTATTCTTTATATTCATCCAAACATGTGTATGTTTTACACTTATTTATATATATTTATTTATAAGGATGCATCTATATGCTCGAGTGAAAGAAATTTTTCAAAGAAAATTCAACTACAGGAAGGTTTTGATCCAAACATATTTGGAAATCAATAAAAATATCTTTTAATATCACCCTTGTTTTTAATGTTTCTATCATACTTTTCATTATAGAAGGATGATATGTGGTTTTAAGGCTTAACTATTTATTCCATGACATCAGAATACATATATAGAAGATAGAGTTAATCCATATATCTTGATCAGATGTAATTGAATACGAAGCTTCATTAAGTCGAACCAATTCCTTAATATATATCGTGAATATTTTATCAAACGATAAATATTCTCAGATAGTAATGAATTATTCATACAATGTTATTCAATAGAATATAACCCATATAAAGGCATGTACATTAAATATATTGTTGAGTAAATTGATGAAATCCATGGTGATAATTTCAAATATCCAATATGGTATTAATAATGGTTATACGATCTCTTTATACTTCAGTCACACAACCTTAACTATCTTCCATAGCAATAAACTAGATAAATACACTATAATATCCCAATTCATGTTTCCCTCCCAAAGAAAATTCTCTCTCTAGACTTTCTATATATTTATTCATGAATAACAATATAGGTTTATGAAGGTATTGTAAATATATATTTATTCTCAACAATCCCATCAAATTTCTTTTTAGATGTTACTGTTAGTATATTTTTTTGATATTGAAGAGGTCTAACATGGTTTGGATCCTTTATTGATATTATTAAAGGGACTTTAAGATTATTTGATGTAAATTCGATCTCTTTAGTATTAGAATAGGAGGTATTAAAATATTATGAGTGACGTCTATTGTTTTTCTAGACTCAAGAATGAGTTTTCTCTACGTAATGAAATATTTGGCTATGTGAAGAGACACATATGAAGATGAATCCACATGCATGATGTTATTTTTATGTATGTTTTCCTTGTTGATAGGTTTCATGTACACAATTTCTACTACATGTGGGTTCTTTGAACACATAGTCAGTTTTCAATTTATATCTGATTTTACCATCGTTCTAATTTCACAATGCTGATTTTTTTGAGATCCATAGAAGAAAATTTCACCTTTGTACTAAATAATATCAATAGAATTTACTTTTTAAGGAAATAAATCTTGGGTATGTTGAATCAGATCTTTATTCTCCAAAAAAACATCTGAAATGATATTAAATATTTTTTATGAGAGTCTTAAAAAATAGTGTTCAATGTTCATATATGTTTTATGTTCTGAGTTATTTTTCTAAAAATCTATAGTGATACATGAATTTTCGACTATTAATAATGATTCTCCAACTAATAAATCTAGAAATTTATTATAATGACACATTACCACTTTGGAATTAAAATAATCACTTTTATCTAAACATGCAGTGATTCTTTATACTTTTTAATTATTTAAATATTATTGAAAATGGTTTACTTTCGACAACCATTCTATTATTAGAGTAGGTTAAAGTAGATGGTGAGATTTTTATTATTTCAGTGACAATGAGATTATGGGTATTTCATGCAATTCATATATATATATATATTGAGTTAATTCAAATACCAATAAAAATTGATGTTTTTTGATGATTACATGAATAAATATTCTTGCGTAAATTAATATAGAAATCTTTTCCACTATGGAAGTTATTTTGAGATAAAAATAATTAAAATGGTACTTCTTAAATAGGGTATTTTATAATATCTCATTTTTCGATTTGAATTAAGAAATTTCCACATTATCATTATGAATAAACTAATTTTAATGGGATCCATTTAATTATATTTAATAAATTACTTTTGGAAATATTGAGTTTGGGATTTTTGAGTGATGGAAAAAATAATGATGTCACTATTATTTTATAAGTGGAGTTTGTGTACTAACTATAAAATAATAGGACATGAGTTATGAAAACCATGGAAATATTCATATGAAGTTCTATTTTTTCCTGATATTACAGTGTTGAGTTTTGAGAGAGTAACATGTACCTATTATATATCAAATCTATATTAAAATACATTTTTTATCAATATTTCTAAAGGGTCAATGAGTGAGATATATTTATATAATTTCTAATAAAATAAAGACTTTACAAATAAATATCTCATCAAAATTCATTATTCTTTAGTAAGGTAGTATAAAACTATATTTTCTAGTGTGATTCTAGACCTATATATCATGAATCTATTCCATCACTATAATATTGTAACAATTTTTTTCTTATATTGGAGAATATATTATTGGGAGAAAAACTCAACCATGGAAAGGAGTAGGTTACCCATGAAGGGTCTGAACCCTACAAAAATACTTATGTTCATTATCTATTTATTTTTTATTTACACATGTGATCTTGAGACTCTCTTTTTGAGTGATTCATATAGTTAATGATTGTAGGGGTTTATTTTAATAAGAAGGAATTAAAAAAATTAGTCTTCATTGATTCATCTCCCCTTATTAATCGAGTAATTTTATCCTTATCACTTTAGTGATTCATTGATTCATTTCACCACTTTCATAAGTAAATTTTGGGACATTACATTCCTTAAATTTCTATTATAATTTTTTTAAGTGACTCTTTAATATTAACATAAATGGATGGTTGAACATTTATATAAGTAAGATACGATTTATCCCTTTACATAATGATATTAATATCTATCATCTGAAAATAAATAAATATTATATTAATTTAAATCCTAATCATAAACAAGTTAGGATGATACTGTTGACCCAAATCATCATCCACCTTGTGTTCATTCATAAGGTGGTCATGCATTTAATAGTCATAATCTAAAATCAAATCCATCTATCTCTATTTACACATATTGAAATAATTCTATGTGAATCTAAAATTTTAATTTTTATGATTAGTATTTATGTCACACCTTTCACTATATAGGTAATGGATCTGTATTTTCAATGAAAAAATTACTGTTACGACTTAAAAATTCTATGTTAGGGGATTTTTATCATGAATACTCAATTAAAATGAGTCATACATAAATGAAATTCTATTATTCAAGAGAATTCACCATTAAAACTTATTTGATACATCTTAATAAATCACAAACTCTTCTCCATAACAGGATAATTTAAACATGGGTACACTATCCAAAATTCTATTGACCAACTTAAATTTTCTATATATTCACCAATCTAATGAAGCATGACTCAATTCTAATTAAACATGGTTAATGGATTTGATATTATTGAGAATGTTTCCAAAATGTTTTGATAATACCCCACAAATTAATAAAACATTAGACCTCATTCATAGTAGTTATTCTATTCCATTTATCAATAAATTATATATAAAAGGATATATTGATATTTACAATCTTGTAATTACATTACCCAAGCATGATCATTTCTGAAGCCAACATTCAAATTCTCTATATTTGTAAAGTATTTTCTCATTCCTCATGTTCTTCGACACAATCCTCAATGAAATTAATGTTCTTCCGTACTCTTGGAATATATATAAGAATATTATATAACAATAAAACTAAAAAATGACCAATGTAATCTAGAAATACTTTATTCATTATATCTATAAAGATATTGGGGGCATTGGAAAGTCCAAATGGAATCAATAGAAATTTAATGTGTCAAAACCTACTATAGAGGTATTTCTGGGATATTTTCTCTTTTTTAACCATCAATTAATGATATATATATATAATAAAGGTAAATCATTGAAAGGTATTTATCATCATGTAGATGAACAAAAAAATCATCAATATGTTTTATAAGAAAATTATTCTTGATTATAATCATTGTATGTTATGAATAATCAATACATAGAATCATTGAACTGTATTTCTTATTAGAAAAAGGAACTAGTGCATCCCATGGTGAATCACTAGATCATATCAATCACTTATCAAAATTATAATGGATTTTATTATTTAATTACTTTAACTCAATTAGGTTCATTCAATAACAAGTCTTTGAAATTAGTATAACACTGAGTATAAGTTATTTTGAAAACTCAACTTCATGATTTCAGGGAAGACATGGAATGTCTTTATCAAATTCATCAATATATTAGTAAAAAATAATAATTTACTGAATGTTGAGTTTCTCACCAAACATTTGAGATATGTATGCCACATGTATAGGTAATAAGATCTGTATAATTGATGAAATTTCCATTGAAAGATCATATTTTTTCGGCAAAAATCCCTCAAGGTATCATTGAAGCATTTTTAGGTGATTTTGTTTGTTGACAAAGCGGACATCTGAGTGGTGATTGTTGACAATGAAAAACTATGACATACGAATTTGTTGAAAAATAGGATTTCATGATGGAATGTCGAGTTCAAGAGATGAGGTCAATGATCCATGTTTGATTCAAGAATGTCGACAAAAGGAATGGATGATCTGGAGGCGGTACACAAGAACAGATACAAGTCGCGCCGTTTTCCAGTGTTTTCCAAATTTTCGGGCCTGAAAATCATCAAATGAAGAAAAGTGGGTTTTGGCAAGGGGAATTGCGTGCCGTGTACTTGATGTCTTGGAAACATGTGAACCATATGTTTTTCAGGATCATATCATTAAATATGCAAAAGGGACAAGTGTCGCACAAGTATTGGTGGTGTCGCGCAAGTAACATGCGCTCTGTGAAAGAGAGTTGCACGCCGATGCCTTGAAAGATTGAGAAATTGTGCGCCCATGGTTTTTCAAGATCATAAGATCAAAATATGGAAAAGGAAAGAGGTTCACAAAAGTTTGGAATTAGGTCGCGCAAGTGACATTAAGGAGAAGTGACCTCCGTGCCGAGACTTGCACGCCGATGAGAGACTTGCGCGCCGTCGCACAGGGTTGACCAAATGCCTATAAATACTTGACCACACCTCTTCATTATTCACTGGAGTTCAACAATTTGAGAAATCAGAGCTCCCGTCGCGCAGGTGTGGTGGTCTCACAAGTGGTGGTGTGTTGCGCAAGTGGTACTTGCGCGCTAGATTTGAAGAATGGTGATTGTTGGCAGTTACGCACCAATATTGGATTGGGTGTAAAAGGAAGTGAGTCGCGCAAGTTTGGAGTTGAGGAATAATGAGTCGCGAAAGTGGTTGGGGAAGTATTTTATGCCAATTGTGACTTGTGCGCTGATACATGCACGCTGATATTGACTTGCACGTCAAGTAAGTTTTATTTCCGAAAGTGATTTTTGGGCTGTGTGGATGCTGGAAGTTTGCCTGATACAGTCGGTACAAAGATTGATTCATCTACAGGTGAATGTTGGGCTTTAACAGATCATCTAATTACATAGTAATATGCATTCCTTCATGAAAATGAAGAGACCTACAGGTCTATAAACTGTGAGTGGATGCTTTCCGAAACAGTGAGCAAAGGAAGAGGAAGAAGGTGATCCTCTCCACCGGCAGTGATCCAGAGAGAGAAAAATAGGGAGTGACCCTTGGGAAAGCAGTGAGCTAACCCTAAACCATGTAAAGGCAGTGATCCTAGGACAGAGTGACTGCTCCAAAATCCTTGTTTCCACATCTAGTGAAGAATAGGGGAATTTGGTACGCCCGGTAACTTGTCGGCGTATGCTCCTTGGATGTAGCCAAGTGGGGGTGAACCAAGTAAAAACCTTTGTGTCTGCCTGACTACATCCCTATATTGCATTTAAAGCAACATCATCTGATAAATAATAAAGTAATTGATCATAATAAAAACACAAGTGCAAACAAAGTGACCCTTGTAATAAAGAGGTCATGATCCAGTGGGGCAGAAAGAATTTTGAAAAATAATATTCATACCCTGATTCACCCACCCTCTCAGGGTATATAGGCCCATATTGGTCTTAACAATTGTTACCAGAGGGGAGGTTTCGTTTATCAGATTTGTTTTCTCCAAATTGGTTTAGTCGATCTGTTTGGTTAAGGAATTAGTCTGCTCTTATCTCGGTGTTCCATGGTAAAGGGAAAACATCAAAGAAGAATCAGAAGTCAGGTGGTATTCCTTAGTGTGGAAGTGTGTATGGAAAAAGTGTGATTCAATTAAAAGAATCAAACAACCTAATGAAAGAAGGCCTGGATGAATCTGACAGGGAAAATATTTATTCACTCAATCATGTGGTATGAATGATTGAAGTACTTGAACATAAAATTGATACCGAAACAACTGATGATGAAGATGTTTCAAGTAGGAGGCCCCCATTTGATGTTAACAACATGAAAAAGGAAGTGGACCGAAAATTGGATGAAGAAGTCAAATCTAAAGATATCCAGATAAAAGTATTATAGATTGAGGTCAACAAGCTAAGAGGCTAAAATCAAAGGCTTATTGATGTGGCTACGGAACTAAAAGAGAATAATGATTCTCAAAGTGAAGAACTACTACAGATGGATAAAATGAAAGGGAAACAAAAGGATGATGATTATGAAGAGGATCAAATGTCAGATGAAGTTCATAATCTAAAAGCTAGAAATGATGATCTAGCATCACAGTTGTCTGAATAAGTTCAGAATAATCAAATCCTACAACAAGATAATGAATATGTCCCTAAATCTGTTTCTGAGGAAAAATTGAATGTAGTGAAGCAAAGTGACACGGTGGAAAAGCTCACACAAGAACTAGAAGATGAGGTGAGTAGAAAGAAGAATCTTAGAGAAGAACTCGATGTTCATATTGAATCAAGAGATAAGAATATTCAAAATAGGAGGGATAAATAGAATCAGTTAAGAATGAAATAGTGAAATCTAAATCCAAAGACAATCCCATGTTGAAGGATTCACTACCCTTACTATTGGATTTTCCTTCATCAAGTGATGAAAAAATGAAGAACAAATATGCAATTTCTGAAGAGAAACAATAGAATATTATCTTATCTCAAAGCACATATAGTTTGGGGAAATATAGAATTGGATTTGATGAATCCCCTCCCGTTCATGGTAGAATGCGATCCATGAATAGTTACATGAGTGGAAAAAACATATAGGTCCTAGAGATAAGCCTAAGATGAAAATTACAAAAAGAAGTGATGACATTTGTTTTTTCTGCGGGATTCATGGCCATGCATCAAGCTTCTATTCATATGCTCTGGAATACATTTCATGCTCTAAAAAAAGAGACAATACTAAATCTGGGAATAAGAAGAAGCATCATGATAAATCAGAGAGAAGAGTCTCTCAGAGGAAAACATTCATCAGATGCTACTATTGTGGTAGAAAGGGACACACAATGTGTATGTGTCTGGAAGCTCAAGAGCTCAATGTCAGAGGAATAACTCAAGAGAAATCAACATCTTGACATATGATTGATTAAATGAGGTATGTCTTTGATGGAAGATGTTTCATATGTTATGAACATGGGAATTTGTCCAGAATGTGCAGCAAGAAGAAAGCAGAGAAGGAAAAGAAACCCAGAAAGAGATTCTTGAATCCAGTGATGCATCAAGAATAATCTTACATTGGGAGACAAAGTGGTATGTTGGAAAATAAGCTTAGAGCCTCAGGGGAATCACATAGAGTTGAATGAAAGGTGTATCAGGCACCTCCTGTGTCATACTCACAAAAGATCTCAAGGAGAGAATGTGATCAAACCTAGATGATTAAGGGGAGATCTACTCTATCTGTGATAAATATGAATGAATGTTAATTGGAGGACTCACCACCAGTGAAAACGAGTGTGGTGACTCAGACATTTGATAAAATAAATATGAGAAAAGAATGTATTGAAAATTTGTCATGTCGTTTTCCACAGCGAAAAGTGGAAGAAGGTGCAAGATCCTTGTAATGGTGGAAGAATCAAGGGAAAATGTAATGAAAATATATTCCGAGTCAGGGAAGGAATCAAGGGAAATGGAATTTTGGTAGAACATCAAAGGCGGAAATGTGTAATAGTGGGTTTAAGCCCCAAATTGTGAAAACTTCCAATCCACCAGAATTTACAAATCAGAAAAAGGCTCATAATGTGAGTAATGAATACCTAGTCATATGGCCAGAGAAGTTAAAATTGGCTAAAAAGCTAGAAGAATCATGGAAAGAGTGTGATGCTCTGTAATAAAGATTCAAAAGGATGACCCATCAGGATCAACTACAATCCTCGTCCTAAGGACTCCAGAAGTACCCCTCTCCCTATGTATATAAATTATTTTAACTGATGATTCATGTGTTTCAGGTTCTAGGGAGATACGATCCAAGGGGAAGTGGCATCTAAGGATGCGACGTGGAGATGTGATATGATCTATAGTTTCAATTGAATCAAATCAGGTACCAGAGTTGAAGAAGAAAGGGAGAAACATAGCACAATATAATGTGATTGTGTTGTTAACTTGGTTTCTTGTTTCCTACATCGAGTTCCAACTCATTAGGCTTAGATATTTCTTTAAGGGTTCAATTCTATGTGGAAGATGAGAATATAATATGTAGGAGAAGAAGAATGGTTATGAGTCTAAACTGTGGGACTAGCCCTAGGAATTGTTTAATAACATAGGGGGAGCATTCAATATCAAAATAAGATGCAAGAGCCGTCAATGGAATAATTAGATGACTCGACTCTGGTGTTGCCTATTGGGGGAAGAAAGAAGCACATGGAGAAGTAGCAATAACCATGAATTTCATGATTATTTACTTTTCTCTAACAATGTGGTATCAGCTGACTACTTTCAGGATCCAAAGAAGCTGCTAGAGAAAATCAAAGGTGTTTCAAAAAAATTCTGAGAGAAGATGATCAAAGAAATGAAGTCATTGAACAGTGACACAAAAAAAAGTAGCTGAAAGAAATAAATCCACTGAAAAATGAATAGTGAACAAATTTTTGATGAATGTGTTGTGGAAGAAAGCAACACAGGGAGAATAGAAGTGGATGGTACTTGTAACACCCCGAGATTTTATGAAAAATATTCCTTCTAATTTCACTAGTGTTTTGTGTTGTACGCTACACCAAAAGGAGCTTGCACAACACGCATCCTTTATTTTCCTTACACGCAATCGCGACCTTCCTCGATAGCGTGTGTAGTACGCAATAACGAGTTTCAATAAACAACAATATGCTATTAAAATATTATTAAAACAAGCCGTTATGAATAGTAATAACCACTTTTTGAAATTTGGTAATTTTATTTTTCAAAATGGAATTCATTTTTGGATTCGTAATATCAAAATTATCTTAGGGTGAAATTTTGGTGATTTTCGGATAACTTTCATATTTTGATGAATAGTGAAAATTAATAAATTTTAATTAAAAACAACTTTTTCAATCGAAATAATTAATAGTGATAAATTATTAATTTGAGTGGTTTTAAAGTATATTTAGAATATATTTTTACAATTCAGTACAATGATGGTCATTGGATGTAATTTTACATTTAAACAAGACATAAACAAGTGTCAATCTTTTTATAGTTATTATCTCTTAAGAACATGCTATATGTTTTGAGGACGGGAATTAATTTTAAATTAATTAATGCAACTGATATGTTTTGAATTTGGTAAAATAGAAATCATTTTTGAGTTCATAATATCAAATATAGCTTAGGCCTAATTTTTGGTATTTTTCTGAAAACATTCAATTTTTGATGAATAGTGAAACCACTAAGTGGTAGGTTAAAAACTGAATTTTGCATAAAACTTAATTTTACCACTTCATTGAATGGACTTTCGAAAATCCGAGAGACACGGTTAATATCAAGGACTAAAATGTGGTTCAATGAGATGAAAATAATTTTTGGTGAATAGTAACTTTTTACTTTTTTTACCACGGTTAAAAGTAAATAGGGTAATTAAGGGTAAAGATGATATTATTAATACCCTAACACATGTCCTAATTATATTGGATAAGTGAAATTAGACCAAAAACAAACTTAGGAATAAAATATGACCATTTAGGCCCACTTGGATTAGATTAGGACATTTATTATTAATTTATTTAAAGAAGGGTTAAAATAGTTAAAATCAATGTTTAATAAGTAAATAATTTTTAATATGGGGTTATACATAAGATAAATTCGACTATAAATATTCATTAGAAAGATAAAAATCTTTCCTATATAATGGTATTATAATTGTAATTATTAGACATTAAATAATTTAATTTATTTATGACACAATGATGATGCAGTAATCTTATTAATGACATATTGGCATAATTGATGTTATAAACACCAAAATAAATGTAATTTGAGACTTTTTATGAATTACACTAATTTTCAAGGTTACTATGATATATTAGTGTTGATTTAATCAACTTTTTTCGAACATATAATTCGGTTATGACTTTCACAAAAATCATATATCAAATAGTGTCAAAATTTACACAAAATTTGTTTTAAATCAAATATTATATTATTAATTTGTTATTTTATTCCTAAAAATATAAGGTTCGGCCAAATGACGTAGATAAGGATATATATATTAATAATAAACAACTTGGGGTTCGTTTGGCATGTTATAGTAAGTGTATTAACCATATAGTGTATGAAAACAAAAAGTCACGGTAAAAGTTAAATTATTTATCTTAGAGTTAAATCTAATTGATAAGGTTAAAATAATAACCTAAACTTGTCTAAATCCTATTGGATGATAGGATTTCGACCCATCCCCACTTTAAATTCGAAATAAGACCCTTTGGAACCATTATAAACCACTTTTGACTTTAATATAATATAATATTTTGAGATATTCCTAAGGTGCCCCTCTCCTCCCTTATAAAAGGGTGCCTCCTCCCCCTCCTCCTCACACCAATTTGAGCAATCAAGCTCGGCCAAACCCTACAGAAATCCATTCTACACTTCCCTAGAATAATCCTAGAGGTCCTGGTCTTCTTCAAAGACCAATCTTAGTTCCCTAAGTGGATGATTCAAAGAGGCATTTCAAAGAAGAGGTAATATCAATTAACGATCTTTTCAATTTCTTTCTTCTTGAACTTCTTCTTCTTTAGTTGTTTCATGATAAAATAATAACATCAGTATTAATTACATACTGATATGTTATTATAAATATTAAACAACCCTAATTCACCTTCTTTCCATCCTATGGAAAAATGAAATCATCGCGCGTGCGTACGTACGAAATACCTTCTCCACGCCGTGGTGTAATCTATTTTCCACCATCACCTTACAAGGATGGGTATAATGGTGTAATGAGTAATTATAAATGATTATTATAAAGTGATATTGATACTTAAATAGTATAAATACACTTAAATACAATTCCACGATCATGGGAACAATATCATCGCTCGTGCGTACGTACGGAATACCGTCTCCACGATGTGATGCGACTCGTTCTACATGATCATCATTACATAGTAATTATATAAATTAAATGAATGAATAAATATGATATATGTTACAGTAATACCATTATGGATATAAGGTATCTATAACCTTAAAAGAAGAATAAGAATTTATTCGGCAAAACACGCATAAGAACAAAAGGCAATAAAGACCCGAGTAACAAGTAACAATGAAATATTAATAATAAGAAGCTAAGAATATGACCATATATGATATCATATCAATATGTATGATTATGTAATAAGTCAATAACATTATTTAAACCATTATACAGGAGCTTCGGACACGTACAAAGCAAATCGGACCGAAGGTAAGGGAAATATCACTATCTCATTTTTATCTGAGATTGTTTATACTTTGGTATTTACTGGGGTGTATTTTATCATCCACATCCATGTTTCTACAATATGTAATATTTATATCCTTATAAAATAGTTTATATCCAATTTTACCCTTCGGTGAGTTTTTAGTAAAAGATAGGAAAGGAATCTTTTTTCGTTTTTCGTACGAGGTACTTTTTGACTTTTCTGACAAAAGTACGAGAAGAATGTTTTTTTAACTTATACGGCATGAATGGATTTTTAAAACATTATTTCCATGAAGCTTCCTTTACAAGTTTTCACGATTATTTTTAATCAACATCTTTTAGTTTAAAATTGTATGACATGTTATGAAAGGAAAAATGATTTTGAAGTAGAAAGGATATTTTCCTCAAAAATGGAGTTCAAGTGTTTTATCAAAATTATTTTCCATCTAAGATAATATAGGGTTCTGTTTCTATCCCTATTATTACATGGATTTGATTATGTTGTGATGGAAATATTTTTATGAACTCCTTTATCTTATATGAATTGTTTTATGATGTCATGATGTTTAAGATTCCCATTTTTATTACATGGGTTATGCAATGATGTATGATTTATGATTTTGTGAGACACATAAGAATGGTATCATTATTAGATGGGTGGGACCTATATCTCCCTCCAATTCATTGGGTAATGATTTTATATCTCATGAGATAGACATGGCGGGAATGGTAGGTTATACCGGTTCAGTGAAACAGGACTGAAACGAGGGTGACTCGGTTCAGAAAGGGACTTTGTCCACTAAGATAGTCTTGGCAATGAGTCTTGACTAAAAAGAAATGATTCTATATGATTATGTGTGAATGCCACAAAGATTCATGTTTTAAGTTATGATTATTGTGATTACATTTCACTGCCATGATTACCCCATGTTATGAAATTATGATCTCTTTTGCAGGTTAAGATTTCCAAAAGTTATGTGCTTATGTATATGATGTGATTGATATTTCTTTTGTTTACCCTTACTGAGCATTTGAGCTCACCCTTTTATGTTTTCTTTTCCCCAGGATATATTTAAAGGTTTTAGGTAAAAAAAGGAAGATCTTTATGGGAGATATTGAAGATCTTTCACCAGGATTAGATGATTATATTCCGAGTTTCCAAAGACAGTAAACTATTAAGATCCTTGTGTGTATGTTTTTGTTACGTACTAAGTATTCTGCAAAAGTGATGTAATGTATATGTACGTCAAGCTTCGGGTCTCTACAGTTGGTAATAGATGAAAGGATTAGTCAACCTTTGGAAACTAGGATGCGAAAACATTAGTGAGATCCCTATAGATATTTCTAAGGTATGTATAGGGATGTCCCTAAGGTTAAGTATACGTATAGGTTATAGTAATAGAATTACGCTAACGATCATAGAATTTAACCTTAGAAGTTAGATATTGAGGATACTCCCCCTTTATAAGGTTGGTTTCCCTAGCATGTTTTTTACCTCTCACACTATTCTTTTTGGGTTTTAGATGATGACTGGAACTCAAAGGAACCGTGTTGATCAATGCAATGGACAATGCAATGATTTTCCTCCTGAACAAAAAATTGTTATGGGAGATGGAGTGCAAAATATTATTTCTATACATACACAAGCTATGAATCATTATGGACATCCAAATGAGCAGAGAAGGGAACAATATTCTTTTGAGTCCTTCATGAGGCAACGTCCCCCTTCTTTCAGTGGGTCTTCTTATCCACTTGTTGCTGAACAATGGATCAGTACTACTGAAAAGATATTTTCAGTTCTTCAATGTTCTGAACATGATAAAGTCATCTTAGCAGTATATCGTTTGGAAGGTGAAGCTGATCAATGATGGAATCTTATAAAGAATACGAGGCAAAGAGATGAAATTGAGTCCATGGAATGGGACGAGTTAAAAAACTTATTTTTCAATAAGTAATTCCCTCGTATTCTTCGAACAAAGATGGAGAAGGAGTTTCTTGAACTAAATCAAAAGGATGATGAATCTGTTGGTATATACGAAGCGAATTTTACAAGGCTTGCAAGGTATGCATCTGGATTTATCATACAACCTGAAAGTAAAATTGATCAATTTTTCAGTGGCTTAAAACCAAGTCTTCGAAGGGCATTAGGTATAAGAGTCTTCAGTATCTATGAAGAAATTGTGCGTTGTGCTATCAAGGTAGAAATGAAAGTTGGTGTTACATATCCATCTCATGGCTTTGACAAGAAATGAAAGATGGAGTTCAAGGAGAAATCTCAGAATAATGGTGAAAAGAAGATGAATGTTTCCTTATGCACAAAGTGTGGAAAGAAGCATGGTGGAGATTGTCATAAATGGACTAGAAAATGTTTTAAGTGTGGAAAAGAAGGTCATCGAGCAGCTGAGTGTCAAAGTAATGGAAAAGGGGATTCTAATGATGTGAATAAAGCAAACACTGGAGAGAACGCACCACCAACACTTCAATTCTTCAAGTGCGAGGAAATGGGGCATTATGCTAATAAATGCCCTAATCCAAGGGTTAGTGATGATCAACATGAGCAACCATTTAAGGAAAAGGACAAAGGGAAGTCACATGCGATCACTATTGGCGATGTTGAATATGACAACGATGTGGTGGAATGATTAAGTGTTTATGTAATGGGATTCCAAAATAATGTTGTATATAGTATCTTGGAATATTGGAATATTTATGTTTTGGATTTCAATAATTTTATGGTACCGGTAACCACGAAAAGTGATTGAGACATTTTTGGTAAACAGGTGATATAAGCATAATAAAGGGATAAGAAGATAATGAGATGTTTGATTTTATTCATGAGCTCATGATAGATATAAGGACTAAGTGATATCATGGTTTGAGTATATAGAATATTGAGGATTTTGGTATGTGGAAAGTGTTAACTTTTAACTACATTCATGTTTTCACTATGGTTCAATGGGTATTCATTCTTCAAGATAATACATGATTAAGGTATTCACTTGTTTTTAATTTGACCATCAAGATATATATTATGATATATGGGGTATAAATGATGGCATTCACGTGTTTATTCTGTGACATTTCAAGTAATAATTTTCTTTATAATATGAGCCTTGACCGAAGTATTTTAGATTAGACTAAAGATTAGAATGGATTATGTTGGACATAAGTTAGGATAAAACGTTTTTTGATATTATTTATGGGATGTTATAGTAATATAGCTTTAGAAAAAGGACAACCTGAAGGACGGGCGACAGCCCATCGCTTCGGACAAGGCTGTGGGAATCGAACCCACAACCGAAGTGTGACTGGCCTTTATCGCCTACCACTGGCCTACAAGAAGTCCCTGTTTAGTAGAAACTAGTTTTATTATATTAAGCAGTATGATATATGAAGTATAAGTCCATTTTAGGAACCATATATGATTAATCTCACTATAGAATGACTTATGTATATTTAATAATTCTTGCTAACCTTTTGATGGAATGACCCGTCATTCTATCACATGATCTGCTAACACTTCACGAATAACAACTTCAACTTCATTTATTTAAGAGATGAAGTGGAAATTGTTCAAGGCACGAACAACAGTGAGATTGTACCAAAATAAAGTAAGTATTTATTCTAATTCAAATTCTTCAACTTTAGGGAAATGATCTTGAAAACCAAAAATGTTGTCATAGTGCTCTTATATCTGATTAATCAGATGGTACCTTAGATCGTCACAAATTTATGGATTTGTGATTGTTGGATTTTCCATAGCCATGTTTTCTACAACTCTCCATCTGAACATGATGGTTCGATTTTTCTTCCATATCCATATTTTCACCAATGTGGAAACCCAGTGATTAGTTTATTTGGGTAACCGTTACATTTCATACTTTCGTTTTTAAAGATTGGTTTTGGTATTCCTTTTTTCGATGTGGTTTTCTATTAAAGAAACTTTCGAATAGTAAACCATTTATAACCCCGACGAATTTCGAGGGCGAAATTTATTTTAAGGGGAATAGAATGTAACACCCCGAGATGTTATGAAAAATATTCTTTTTAATTTCACTAATGTCTTGTGTTTTACGCTACACCAAAAGGATCTTTCACAACACAAAACCTTGATTTTCCTTACACGCAATCACAGCCTTCCTCGATAGCGTGTGTAGTACGCAATAACGAGTTTCACTAAACAACAATATGCTATTAAAATATTATTAAAACTAGCCGTTATGAATAGTAATAACCACTTTTTGAAATTTGGTAATTTTACTTTCCAAAATGGAATTCATTTTTGGATTCGTAATATCGAAATTATCTTAGGGTGAAATTTTGGTGATTTTCAGATAACTTTCATATTTTGATGAATAGTGAAAATTAATAAATTTTAATTAAAAACAACTTTTTCAATCGAAATAATTAATAGTGATAAATTATTAATTTGAGTGGTTTTAAATTATATTTATAATATATATTTACAATTTAATACAATGATGGTCATTGGATGTAATTTCACATTTAAACCAGACATAAACAAGTGACAATCTTTTGATAGTTATTATCTCTTAAGAACACGCTATTTGTTTTGACGACGGGAATTAATTTTAAATTAATTAATGCAACTGATATGTTTTGAATTTGGTAAAATAGAAATAATTTTTGAGTTCATAATATCAAATATAGATTAGGCCTAATTTTTGGTATTTTTCTGAAAACTTTCAATTTTTGAGGAATAGTGAAACCACTAAGTTGTAGGTTAAAAACTGAATTTTGCATAAAACTTAATTTTACCGCTTCTGTGAATGGAATTTCGAAAATCCGAGAGACACGGTTAATATCAAGGACTAAAATGTGGTTCAATGAGATGAAAATAATTTTTGGTGAATAGTATCTTTTTACTTTTTTTTACCACGGTTAAAAGTAAATAGGGTAATTAAAGGTAAAGATGATATTATTATTACCCTAACACGTGTCCTAATTCTATTGGATAAGTGAAATTCTACCAAAAACAAACTTAGGAATAAAATATGACCATTTAGGCCCACTTGGATTAGATTAGGACATTTATTATTAATTTATTTAAAGAAGGGTTAAAATAGTTAAAATCAAAGTTTAATAAGTAAATAATTTTTAATATGGGGTTATACATAAGATAAATTAGACAATAAAAATTCATTACAAATATAAAAAGATTTCCTACATAATGGTATTTTATTTTAAATTTTTAGACATTAAATAATTTAATTTATTTATGACACAATGATGATGCAGTAATCTTATTAATGAAATATTGACATAATTGATGTTATAAACACCAAATTAAATGTAATTTGAGACTTTTTATGAATTAAACTAATTTTCTAGGTTACTATGATATATTAGTGTTGATTTAATCAACTTGATTCGAACGTATAATTATGTTTTGACTTTCAAAAAAATCATATATCAAATAGTGTCAAAATTGACACAAAATAGTTTTTAAATCAAATATTATATTATTAATTGTTATTTTATTCCTAAATATCTAAGGTTCGGACAAATGACATAGATAAAGATATATATATTAATAATAAACAACTTGAAGTTCGTTTGGCATGTTATAGTAAGTGTATTAACCATATAGTGTAAGAAAACAAAAAGTCACGGTAAAAGTTAAATTATTTAACTTAGAGTTAAATCTAATTGATAAGGTTAAAATAATAACCTAAACTTCTCTAAATCCTATTGGTTGATAGTATTTCGACCCATACCCACTTTTCCTTCAAAATAAGACCCTTTGGAACCATTATAAACCAATTTTGACTTTAATATAAAATAATATTTTGAGATATTCCTAAGGTGACCCTCTCATCCCTTATAAAAGGGCACCTCCTCCCCCTCCTCCTCACACAAATTTTAGCACTCAAGCTCGGCCAACCCCTGCCATAATCCCTTCTCCACTTTCCTAGATTAATCCTAGAGGTCCTGGTCTATTTCAAATACCAATCTTAGTTCCCTAAGTGGAGGATTCAAATACGCGTTTCAAAGAAGAGGTAATATCCATTACCGATCGTTTCAATTTTTTTCTTCTTCAAGTTCTTCTTATTTAGTTGTTTCATGATAAATTAATAACATCAGTATTAATTACATACTGATATGTTATTATAAATATGAAACAACCCTAATTCACCTTTTATCCATCCTACGGAAAAATGAAATCATCGCGCGTGCGTACGTACGGAATACCGTCTCCACGCCGTGGTGTAATCTATTTTCCACCATCACCTTACAAGGATGGGTATAGTGGTGTAATGAGTAACTATATATGATTATTATAAAGTTATATTGATACTGAAATAGTATAAATACACTTAAATACAATTCCACGATCATGGGAACAATATCATCCCTCGTGCGTACGTACGGAATACCGTCTCCACGATGTGATACGACTCGTTCTACATGATCATCATTACATAGTAATTATATAAATGAATTGAATGAATAAATATGATATATTTTACACTAATAACATTTTGGATATAAGGTATCTATAACCTTAAAATAAGAATAAGAATTTATTCGGCAAAACACGCATAAGAACAAAAGGCAATAAAGACCCGAGTAACAAGTAACAATGAAATATTACTAATAAGAAGCTATAAATATGACCATATATGATTTCATATCAATATGTATGATTCTAGAATAATTCAATAACATTATTTAAACCATTATACAGGAGCTTCGGACATGTACAAAGCAAATCAGACCTAAGGTAAGGGAAATATCCCAATCTCATTTTTATCCGAGATTGTTTATACTTTGGTATTTAATGGGGTGTATTTTATCATCCACATCCATGTTTCTCCAATATGTAATATTTATATCCTTATACAATAGTTTATATCCAATTTTACCCTTCGTTGAGTTTTTAGTAAAAGATATGAAAGTAAACTTTTGTCGTTTTTCGTAAGAGGTACTTTATGACTTTTCCGACAAAAGTACGAGAAGAATGTTTTTTTTAACTTATACGACATGAATGGATTTTTAAAACATTATTTCCAAGAAGATTACTTTACAAGTTTTCATGATTATTTTTAATCAACATATTTTAGTTTATAATTTTATGACATGTTAAGAAAGTAAAAATGTTTTTGAAGTAGAAAGGATATTTTCCTCAAGAATGGAGTTCAAGTGTTTTATCAAAATTATTTTCCATCTAAGATAATATAGGGTTTTGTTTCTATCTCTATTATTACATGGATTTTATTATGTTGTGATGGAAATATTTTTATGAATTCCTTTATCTTATATGAATTGTTTTATGATGTCATGATGTTTAAGATTCCCATTTTTATTACATGGGTTATGCAATGATGTATGATTTATGATTTTGTGGAACACATAAGAATGGTATCATTATGAGATGGGTGGGACCTATATCTCCCTCCAATGCATTGGGTAATGATTTTATATCTCATGAGATAGACATGGCTGGAATGGTAGGTTATACCGGTTCAGTGAAATAGGACTGAAACGAGGGTGACTTGGTTGAGAAAGGGACTTTGTCCACTAAGATAGACTTGGAAATGAGTCTTGACTAATAGGAAATGATTCTCTATGATTATGTGTGAATGCCACAAAGTTTCATGTTTTAAGTTATGATTATTGTGATTACATTTCACTGCCATGATTTACCCCATGTTATGAAATTATGATCTCTTTTGTAGGTTAATATTTCCAAAAGTTATGTGCTTATGTATATGATGTGATTGATATTTCTTTTGTTTACCCTTACTGAGCATTTGAGCTCACCCTTTTATGTTTTCTTTTCCCTAGGATATAAAGAAAGGTTTTAGGTAAAAAAAGGAAGATCTTTATGGGAGATGTTGAAGATCTTTCACCAGGATTAGAAGATTATATTCCGAGTTTCCAAAGACACTAAACTATTACGATCCTTGTGTGTGTGTTTTTGTTATGTACAAAGTATTCTGCAAAAGTGATGTAATGTCTATGTACGTCAAGCTTTGAGTCTCTACAGTACTGATTCAGATGAAGACACTGATGATGAACATTAAAGTGTCAAGTCTGTGTCTATAAGGAATCCAAATAGTTGAGCTGAAATTGATAGACATAATATCATTGGTGATCAGTCAGATTCAGTTCAGACAAGGAAAATGAAATCACTACAGAAGGAATATTTTCTATCTCAGGTTGAGCATAAATGCTTTGCTGATGCAGCTGAAGATGAAAACTGTGTTCAGTCCAGAAATGAAGACTTAGAATATAATTGAGAAGAATCATATGTGGGAGATTGTTTCGAGGCTAGATGATAAAGACATTATCAGGACTAAATGGATATATTAAGACAAGATGAATGAATATGGCATAGTGATTCGGAACAAATCATGACTTATGAGAAAAGGAGACTCCCAGATAGAGGGAATAGATAGTTATGAGACATTTGCAGCGATTTCAAGGCAGGAGACAATCAGATTATTCCTAACCATTATAGTGCAATGAAAGATCAAGGTATTCCAGATGGACGTCAAATAAGCATTCTTGAATGGGATTCTTGAGGAAGAAGTGCATATCGAGCAACCATATGGTTCTCTTATTCGTAAGGCTGACAACAAGGGTTGTCAGCTGAAGAAGGAATTATATGGGTTGAAACAAGCACCTAGAGAATAGTATTCAATGCTGAATCAATATTTGTTGAATCTGTGATTCAAATGAAGCATAGTAAAGGTGGGTTTCAGAAATATGAAAAGAAGGTTCTAATGAAATTTGGAATCTAAAATTCCAAGGAGACGAATACTCATGTTGCTTCCAGGATGAAATTATCAAAATATGAGGATGGCAAGGAAGTTAATTTCACAGAATATAGGCAAATCATTGGATGTTTGTTGCATTTGACCGCAATATGGCCTGATATTGTTTTCGCGACATTCCAAGCAACGAGATATCAGAGTAATCCCAAGCAAAGACACATGCTTGCAGTGAAAAATAATTCTTCGGTATATCAAGGGCACAATTGATTTTGGCTTGAAATATAATGAAAAATCTTAGACAGAGTTATTGGGATATACTGATGCAGACTGGGCCGGATCAGTAGATGACAGAAAATCAACGTCAGGAGGTGCATTATATCTTGGTGGATTGTGTATTTTTTGGCTAAGAAAAAAAAGAAATATTTCATTTTATTAAGCACTACAATAGATGAGTATATTGCGGCCACTCAAGCATGCACACTGTTATAGTCGATGAAACAAAATCTTGAAGATATGGGAGTTGAATTAAGCTATCTGATCGGAATCTAGTGTGATAACTCAAGTGTTATCAATCTGAGAAAAAATACCGTCCATAATTCAAGGACAAAGCACATTGAGATAAAGTATCATTTTATCAAGGAGAAGGTTGAGCAGGGAACATTGAAGTTGGAGTACGTGCCTACAGATCTATAGGTTGCAGACATTCTGCAAAGGCCTTACCCAAAGAATATTTTAAGAGGCATCGACTGGATCTAGGAGTTCAGTCGACTCCCCGCACATGAAATAGTGTGGATGCAGAAATCCCCCTCTCCCCGAGGTATGATGTGTTTTACCTAATGTACTGATATGTGTTCTCTACTCTGTTACAGACTGCAAAGGAGTGACCTTTGGGTTCATTGACAAAGGGGGAGAAAATAGTGATTGTTAAAGGGGGAGACAGTGTGGCAAATTGATAAATCATGATTGATATAGGGAGAAGATGGCGAGTGGAGCAGCTAGATAGGGGGAGAAATGAGAAAGGGGGATATTTTTGAAATCCGACGATACTTGAAGTGATCGATCAAAGATTAGATATCACGATAGCTGATGATCGTGATAAAATCAGAGAAGTGGTGGAGAAGAGTGGTTTTGGAATGTGGTATGAATATTTCCAAAAATTGGTATCAGTGAAGTATCAACAATTGGTATCAATTTGGAAATTGGTATCAGTTTGGTGTCAACAGTGGATGTCAAAGATGAAGTGATTCATTGATGAACTTTTCATTTACTCTTGTTTCTAGTACCGAGCACATCTCATGTGGGCATAGAGATTGTGTTGAGTAAATCCTTGATTGCTATCAGAATTGGAATGAGGAGAATAGTGGCTGAAGATTCAAAGATGTATCGTTTTATGTAAGAGTTGTCAACAAACCCAAAGGGGGAGATTCTTGGGAAAAAATACCTTAAGGTATCATTGAAGCATTTTTTAGGTTATTGTGTTTATTGAAAAAGTGGACATCTGAGTGGTGATTGCTAATAGTGAAAAACAATAACATATGAATTTGTTAAAAAAAATATTTCATGATGGAATGTTGAGTTCAAGAGCTGAGGTCAACGATCCATGTTTGATTCAAGAATGTCGATAAGTGGAAGGGATTATCTGGAGGTGCTACAAAAGAACAGATACAAGGTGGCTCCGTGTACTTGAAATCTTGGAAACTTGTGCGCTATATTTTTTTCAAGATCAGATTATCAAAATATGGAAAAAGGACAAGTGTCGTGCTATAATTGGTGGTGTCGCACAAGTGACTTGTGCTCTATGAAATAGACATGCGTGCTGATGCCTTGGAAGATTGAGAACTTTCATGCCTGTGGTTTTTCAAGATCAGAAGATCAAAATATGGAAAAGGAAAGATCTTCGCGCAAGTTTGGAATTAGGTCACGCAAGTGACTTTCAGGAGAAGTGACCTACTTTCCGAGAAATGAGCACCGAGGAGAGACTTGCACGCCATCGTGTAGGGGTTACCAAATTCCTATAAATACTGGACCACCCCTCTTCATTCTTCACTAGAGTTCAACACATTGAAAAATCAGCGCTCCTGTCGCACAGGTGGTGGTGTGTCACGCAAGTGGTACTTGCATTCTAGATTTGAAGAAGGGCGATTGTTTGCAGTTGCGCGCCAATATTGGATTGGGCGTAAAAGAAAGTGAGTCGTGCAAATTTGGAGTTGAGGAAGCTTCTATCGCGCAAGTGGTTGAGGAAGACTTGTGCACCGGTTGTGAATTGTGCGCCGATACTTGCGTGCTGAGATTGACTTGGGCGCCAAGTAAGGTTTATTTCCAGTAGTGATTTTCAGGCTGCGTGGAAGCTGGAAGTTTCCCCTATACCTTCGGTGCAAAGAGAGATTCATCTACGGGTGAAATTTGGGCTTCAACATAGCATCTACTTACAGAGTAAGATGCATTCTTTCATGAAAATGAAGATACCTATAGGTCTATAAACTGTGTGTGGGTCCTTTTCGACGTAGTGAGATAACGAAGATGAAGAAGGTGATCCTCTCCACCGGCAGTGAGCCAGAGAGAGAGAAATAGGGAGTGACCCTTGGGAAAGCAGTGAGCTAACCCTAAACCTTGTAGAAGCAGTGATCCTGGGACAGAGTGACTTTTCCCGAATCCTTGTATCCACATCTAGTGAAGAATAGTGGAATTTGGTATGACTGGAAACTTGTTGTCGTATGCTCTGTGGACGTAGCCCAGTGAGGGTGAAGAAACTAAAAATACTTGTGTCTACCTGAATACTTACCTACATTACATTTAAAGCATCATCATCTAATAAAGAAGAATGTAAGTGATCATAATAAACACACAAGTGCAAACAAAGTGACTCTTGTAATAAAGAGGTCAAGATCCAGCGCGGCGGAAAGAATTTTGAAATATAATATTCATACCCTGATTCACCCCCCCTCTTAGGGTATACAGGCCCATATTGGTCTTAACAATATTAGTCATCACAACAATAGAAAACTAAAGGAAGAATTGGAATATCAAATGTGGCTTTGTTTCCTTAGTAATTGATATGGGGTCAATTTTGAGATTGTCAATCCATGCCCAAAAACACATCACAATTTACTATTTAGGGAATACATATATTTTTTGGATGTTTATACCGAAATTATTCTGTCAAATATTTATTATAGTCATGATATGTAATTACTGAATCATTTAGAGTTTTCAATGATAAATCAATATCGAACCATTGAAGTTGTGACATAATACCCTTATGAAATATATAGATATAAAATTGTGGGTATATATAAAGGAAAATAAGATATTTCAAGTACTATTGTGGATAATAACACTTCTAGAAAATGAGGCTACTGCCACGAACCTATATCCACGGTTTTAAAACCGTGTCTAAAGGCTAAATTTTTCAATGTCCTTTTGCCATGGTTTTCCAAAACAATGGCAATAGTGTTGTCATAGTTCCGCGGGAGAAAATATTCCCACCAAAAATTTATCGGGAAGACCTACTGACACAATTTTGAGGCTATTCCCATGATTTATATTAATATATAACATAATATATATTTATATACCCGATGTGTCATGAGGCATAGTGGTAAGTATGCTGGTTTGTAAAGGGGAGGTATAGGGATCGAAACTCACTGGTTTCATTTTGTACGTAGTCTATTGCCTTGGTTTTATGAGGCTATTGCCATGTTTTTATGAGGCTATTGCCATGGTTTAAACTGTGGATATAGTTCATTTTCCACAGTGGCTAGTTTGGAGGACTATTTGCACAGTGAAAACCATTGAAGTAGGTTGGGAACTACTGCCATGGAGATAGTGGCCGAAGATGGTCAAAACCATGGTCGTAGGCTATAACCATGTTTTTTTGGACCTATTGCCATGGTTTTGAAATGTGGCAATATAATTTTTTCTAGTTGTGTGAGTATACATTATACCATTTCATTTTGTTAACACACTCTAGATGATGAGATTACATAGGCTTTATCATTTTCCATTGGATTAATGGGTTAATAAGGCTTATTATACCCATCTTTTTTATAGAATTATGGAATTGATTTATATTATACAAAAAATAATTACATCTGAATTTTTGAATTTCATTTTTTATAAGTATATTACACCATATTGTTTTTTTCATTTCATATTTGTTTATTATTTATGTTTTTGATGTCTGACACTCCCAAATTCAAAGACTCTTCTTAAAAATTTTAGACATTTCCTAATGTTATTATTTCCATAATTTTACCATGTGGGTAATTTAGTTTTCATTTCTTCTTGTTCACTTTTATTTTAGATCCGGTAAAAATCCTTCTTCAATTTCGTATCACTACACTAATGAAGAAAATGTGAATTTCTAACTTCTATTTCTAAATTGAGATCACATTTAATGATTTCATCATAAATACTAAATCATATGATGGTAAAAATATTCATATAACTTTTTTTAGACACTAAATAATTGATATATTTTTATTGTAGGTTAAATTATAAAATAATAGGCATAACTTACAAGTATTGTAATGTTTTATTCATAGGAACTTATATATTAATCATCCATTTAATATAGCCTTAGAAACCCCACTACATTTTATTAAAAAACTTTTGAATAAAAGTTTTATAGCCACAACCCCAGCATCCCGGAGCCAGTGCCTATTACCATTACATATGCATAAGATACAGGGAATCACATCCTGAAGGACTAAAATGTTTAGTAATATTTTTAATCTAGATACATACTTCAGTCTTACATTAAATTTTAATACAAAAATTACAACATTTTATTTATTTAAACAATAAAATTATTATCTCTAGCATATCCTTGAATATCAACCATAATTACCATCATGGAATCTTGGGAATAGGAAAAAAATAAGGGTGATATCAAATGATCAATTAGGGTTATGTACAATTGAAGAAATCATTAATGAATAAGAATAAACAATATTTCAAACTAAATAATTAAACACACATTCTATTTAAATAACATTAATTCATGAATATATAATTAATAATAAATATAATAATGTAAATAATTGAAAAAACATGTCATTTAATAAATAAAATATATATTTAATGCACTTATATATAATTTTATAGTGAAAATATCATGGATAGTAACAATTCAATACTGAATGATGGAATTTCATAAATATTAAAGGCAATATTTCCTAGGTATATGATACATTTACTATCAAGAACATTAAAAATATGGTTTGAAACATACTAGTTGAAAACCCATTTAACTAAATCTTGACAACAAATATGTACCATGAGACTAGCAATACATCAAGAGGATTTACATAATCGAACCCCACTCATGTGATGAATTTCCAATTAATTACTCACATATCAAATAATTGATATAATTCATAAATAATATGCCTTATTAAATATCCAAATTGAGTAAAGAATTCAAATTTATCAATATTTAATGAGATTATAAAATGGCCTTAAATATGTGACAACCTATATATAAATGATATAGTGTTTAAGGAATAAAAAAATTTATAATAAATAATGTTAATATTTATGGGACATTTGATGTTCAATGATCAGAGGAAAGTGAATAATTCAAGGGAAAGTTAATGGCTAAAAAACTAAAAATTACGTGAATATCAACACTATCCTAGTTCAAAATAATCATCCACCATATAAGGAATTAATAATGATGGAGTGAAAATATACCCATTATATAAATATTGAAGTTTTATTGTCATTTATGAATATAAATACCCCAAAAATATCATAAAAATAAATTATTGAGTAAAATATTCATTCCATTTTGAAAAATATTTTGAAAATCATTTTTCTAAAAATCACTTTTAAAAACATTTTCCTTAATAGGATACTTGTAAACATGAAAAGGAAGCTTCATAGAGATGACAGTCATGAAGGTAGGTCATTTCTTACATGCCATAAAAATAAAATATCATTCCTTTTTCACATTAAAATGGTTAGAATTTTCATTTTTCGAAAAATAATAATATGATTCATTTCACATTTTTATAAAAATTAAATAAGAATTTTTTTTAAAACAATATAACATAACATTGAAAACATTTTTTAAATATAGAAAATGGGTGAATATTATTTTGGTAAATAATTTTGAAAAACCATTAATAACTTTTACCAAAAATATTTTTATGAAACATTCTTTTGTTTGAAAAGTTATTTCTGATTGAAATGAGAAATAAAGTTATATTTTCATAAAAACATTTTCTATATGTTTTTAAGTAATAAAGAGTAGATAAATGGTAATATTAATTTACAATATTGTAAATAAAATGTGGGGATGTAAATTAAATAGGTTTATTATAATGTTGTAAAATAAATTCCTTCAACTATAATTTAAATGTAAACAATCATTATTAGAATGAGATTGTGATATAAAACATTACAAGGATCAGAATGTTGAATTAAGAATTAATCAATGAATATACTATGTGTTTCAACTATAAGTACACATATAAAAAGTGGAAATACAAAATATGGTATTCAAAATTCATAATACACATAATCATAGAATGACATGAGTAATTAATTAGAAGATTAACCTAATGATCAGAAATTGGGTTAAATAATCCCTTACAACATGCTTTCTTTTAATTTAACATTCCATAACATCATGAATAGAAATTTTAGACAAATTATTAAGTTATAAAATAACCATATTAATATATAAAATAATATATGATAATTTTTTGTCATCTTATTACCCATTTGATAATAACCATACATTAATTTCATTGTTTTATGTAATAACTATCTTTTTTCCCATGTGTGTTTTGTCATGGGAAATATGGCTCTTATGAATATTATTTAGTTTCATTACATATGGAATAATAATAATGACATAATAATAATATTTATATATATGTTATAGTATTAAAAGAAATCATTAATTTTCGTTTATGTAAACGAATAATGTTATTATCATGGAGATGGTAGGTTGTGCATATGCATGAGTAACACTTATATTTTTGACAAACAATATAGAAATTAGGTAAGTAATATATTACCTATATATAATTATAATGATATAAAAAATCAATATTAATATTATATATATATATATATCATTTTTTAGTGTGGTGATTAAAATATACACACATCACTTCATGAAGACAGTGGTCCACATATACACGAATAATGTTATCATATTTACATGAGTGAGAAGGAAAGATAAACAATGATATATATTATTTTTAATGAATTATAAATATTTTATTAATATCACAATTACTTCATGTATATAAAAAATATTCATTATATTTTCCTTTATCACATTTTATATGAATTGTTAGTGAAATAAGAATAACATCTCTTCGTGAGACAGTAGTCTGTCGTACATGCCAATGATGGTATCATATCTCATACAGAATGGTAGGTAAAAATATTTATATGATATAGTGAATATATTAGTTTAAATATGTTATAAATATAATATATATACATTATATACATCATTATACCAATCCATGATAAGTGGAAATTGAAAAATGAATGGCATTGGTTTGGGAAGCGGTAGTTCACTATACACACGAACGATGATTTCATAACCAATATGAGAGAGGTTTATATTTTTTAGGTAAATAAATTATTAAAATAAGGACCATTATAGGGAATATATTGAGATTATTACATCAAAATTTCTTTAAAAAAAGTTAATGTGGTGGAGAAAAAAGTAAAATAAATAAGTTTATTAAAGAACATTACATCTTCTTTAAGTATCCTCCTTAGATTTGTAGTAAGTCATTCCTAGGATGGATAAATGACAAATAATAGGATTATATGATGAGGTTATGAAATTTTCTAATTGATTTGGGTAGCTATTATCTAATATAAAGAGGGTTTGAAGGTGTTTATAAGATAGGGGGAGAGGAAACACATTGTATTATTGAAAATAATTTAGCGATACTACATTTTACACATTATAAAAGGGTATAAAATTGACCATTATAGAAATATATAGTTTTAATGTTTATAATATGTCCATAAAATGGTTTTTGATAATTTTATAGGTCATGTATACCCTTATCAATTTAGTTTAAACCCCGTTAAAACAATTTTTAAGTTAATCGGGATAATTAATTTTTACTTCATTCACTATTAATTTTGGTGAAAACATTATTTGAACTTATATTCAATATTTCACGCATAACCCATTATAGTATCCATTAATCTTATGTTAATTTATAAATATATGATTTTAACACAATCCAAAGATGTTTCTTGATAATTATGACCAAAATAGAATTAGTAAAAATACATCTAAAATTTAATTATTGAAATAAAATATACAAATATTTCATCCAATTTATTTAAACATAGGTCCTTCCTTTATATATAGATTATTAGAGGTCATTATTTTTCATTATCAATTCAAATCCATTATAATAGTTTGTAATGAAAATATGAATTATCCTATGTATATCCCTAGGGGTTGTCAAACCAGGTGTGTAGTAAGTTATGTTGTCATCTACCATGTGATGATTGGGTAATCACCAATGACCCCTTTTTGGGGTCATTACCCCTAGGTAAATATGTTCTGGAATAAAATACAATTTTAGTATCCAAACAAGGATTTATATCAAGGAAAACCCACATAATTATTTCTTTAACAAAACCATAGGTGGTTATTAAATAATTATCCTCAAAGTATATCTTAAGGTTATGCTCCCTAATATATGTTTTCATAAATCTAGCTTCCCAGGTTTCTAAAAAACTTATTATGATACAAAAGGTAGTGAACCTGACCGCGTATCTGAGATTTGATTCCTACTACTATTACATTGTCCTAATATATAAGGAATCATAACCAAGAGGACTAAATAGTTTTGTAGATTTAGTAAACTAGATACATACTTGAGTATTATATTACATGTTAATATAATAATTATATCAATTTTTTTTCTTTTTAGAATAACATTATTTCATCTATCATATCCTTGTATATAAAATATATTACTCTTAATGGAATCCTAGGGAAAGGAAACTAAAAAAGGCTGATCTCAAATTCTTTCTAAGGGTTAAGTATGAAAAAAATCAATCATGAATCAATATGAATAAAAAAATATAGAAAGGTAAATAACTGAAAACCTGTTCTATTTAAATAAATTTACTTCAATAATTTATCATTCAAACTCATTATGTAAAGTTAAATAACCTAAAAAACATGCCATTTAATCAATGAACAGAAAATGAAATTGATCTAGAATTAATGTCATATTAAAAATATCTTGGATGGTAGTAACTGGATATTCAATGAATTAAATTCTTAAATATTGGATTCCATGTTTTCTAGGTTCATGATATCATTATTGTTAATCCCAATCGCAATATGGTTTAAAATTAACTAGGTAAGAACCCATTTAATTAAGGATATAAAACTAATTTATCCCATGAAACTACTAATGCATTAAGTGGTAATCTATAACTAATCTCCACCAATGTCATATCTATCCAAATAATTACTCATATATCAAATAATTGATTTAATTATTAAATAATTTATCTTATAATATATATTTATCAAGTAAATGATATATATTTAATTATATTTCCCGGAATAAACAAATTAAAGTCAATGTAGAACACTATATGATAAAATAATATACAGTTTGAGAAATTAAAATATCTATGATATATAATATTGATATTTAGTGGAAATTTAATGTTCAATGATCACAATAAATTTAATTATTCAAGGTGATATTAATGACTACAAAATAAAACAATGAAGTGAATATTAATAATATCATTGGTCAAAATAATCATAAACCATCTAGGGGAAGAATAAGGATGGTGTCAATATATACCCATGGGAGTAAGAATACATATTTTTTAACATTGATGAATATAATTACCTTTAAAATTTCATTTAAGAAAACATTCTGAGAAAAATATCATTTTCATTTTGAAAAAAATTTATCAAATCCTTTTTGTTAAATCATTTTTTAAAACTTTTTCCTTAATAATATCCTTGTATACATGAAAAGTAATATTGAAAGAAATTTGTTTCATAATGGTGGGTAAATAATTAAATACTATAAAATTAAAAAGAACATTATTTATTCACTATAAATGGTTAGTAATGTTCCTTTTCCATAAAATGAGTATAATATTACATTCACATTTTTGGTAAAATCCAAATGTGGATTATTTTGGAAACTACATAAGTTTAATTTTAATTTTTTTGTAATGATATATAATGGGTAAAAATTACATTGGTAATGAATATTATAAGGTTCAATAAAATTTTTGGGACACTTTTAGAAAATATTATTTTGGAATAAAATAGATTTAAAAATTAAGAGAAAATGATGTTGGATTTTCATAAAAACATTTTTTAAAACATTTTACATACCAAAGAGTTGAGAAATACTACTATTAATTTAAAATATTATAAATAATTAGAGGGTAATGAAATTAATTTGGATTATTAGTATATTTTTAAATAATAACCTTGTATTGGAATTTAAGAGTAAATAATCTTTAGTAGAATGTCATTGTAAATAAGACCTTTACAATGATTATAACATCGAAGTAAGAATTAATAAACAAATAGATTATGTGTTTTTAATTATAAATCCACATGTTTCTTTGATTTAATAATAAAAATGAGGCTTCGACCCGATCCTTTAAAAAAAATTATAAATCCACATAACAAGTGGAAATAAAACACAAGTAAATCAAGACTGTTTATAAACATAATCTTATAATGATATAATCAATGAATTATAATATTAATGCAATGAACAATTATAGAGTTAAGAAATCAATTACCTCATGTTTCCTTTCGGTTATGATTTCCTTAGCCTCATGTATAGTTGTTTTAAACCTGTTATTAACTTATAGAAGAAACTTATTAATATTCATAATATCATATATGATCTTTTTATTATATATTATCACCCATTTGTTTATAATCATTAATTTTTTTATTATTTTGGGTGTTAAATTATTTATTTTCTCATGCATGTTTTATCCTGAGAAATCCAATTCTTGCGTACATTATATAGTATTATCATATCTAGAGTAATAATCATGAAATAATAATCATATTTATACATAAATCATACTTTTATCACCATCTTTGAAATATTTTTATGAAAAATAAATTATGTCACGATCATGGGGATGATAGTCCATACATACACATGAGTAAAATTTCTATTTTTTGATGGTCATTACCGAAATACCATATAAGTTATATATTACCTTTAAATTATTATACTGATATCAAAAATACCATATAATTTCTGAAAATATATATATCAATAAATACATATATATATATATATATATCATCCATGTGGTGTGGGGAGGAAATGAGAGTCATATTTCTTCGGGAAGGCAGTAGGCTATGCATACACAAACGATGTCATAATCATTACAAGATTGAAAAATAACGACAAAATGATATATATTATCATTATATAAGGATAAATATATAACTACTATCATAATTAGTTAATTTATATCACATATAATCATTAACTATATCTTTATCAACTTTTATGTGATGTTTTAGTGAAGGAAGAATCACATCACTTCATGAGGTGGTTGTATGTTGTACACACGAGGGATGTTATCCTATCTCCAAAGGAATGGATCATAAAAATATATATACTATATATTGACTTAATGGGTATAAATATGTTATTAATATCATATATGTAATTTATATCCATCATCCTACCCATCCGTGAGAGGTGGAAATGGAAAAATGAACATCATCGGTTCGCATGGTAGTATTTCGATGCGCACACGAATAATGATTTCTTAACCAATTTTATGGAAATGGAGATGTTTTTAGGTCATTATATTAGTTCAAAAAATCCCAATATATATAATATACTGAGTTTATTATATCATAATTATATAATAAAAAATTTAAGGTGGTGTATAAAAAAGTAAAATAATGATTCTTGTTGAAGAACATTATCTCATCTCCAGGTATCCTTCCTTGGGTTTCACTCAATACTTCCTTGGTTGTGATTATTTAGAAATTAAGGCTTCAAAAATGATAGGAGGTATGTTTTAATGTTATTATAGTATTTATTTAATAAAAGAAATTGTTGATAATATGTTAATAATTGAAGAGTGGGGATGGCCTTTTATAAGTTGGGGAGAGGACATACTTTCAATTTTTGAAAAGAATTGACAGCTAAATTTTTTTTCAGATTCAAAAAGGATCGAAAATGAATCCTTATATGAAATTATAGGTTTAATGGTTTAAATATGTCTATTTATTAAGTTTTTGGAACATTTAATAGGTTATTTCTACCATTATATTTTTAGTTTAATCATCTAGTAAATCAATTTTCACATTAATTATTGTAATTAATTTTTACTACATTCACTTTTAATTTTGGTTAAATATTATTTTACAATTAATAGAAATAATATATTACTATGATTCTAAATATGTAATCCATTTTTCCAAATTTAGTTCACATAAGTTTGAAATATTAATTTAATATTAATCCCCCAAACATGACGAGAAAGTGAGTTTTTAATGTGAAAATGTGAAACATTTTACTTAGTTTTTATATAAATATTCATTATAAAAATGATTAAAATAAAATAAATGTGTATTAATTTATATATAATTTTATTAATTTTACTTTAAAACCAATTAAAAATATAATTTAACCTTATCTGTTATTTAAAATAAAAATCAGTTTTCAATTAAAATTCAATAGTATTCACTATTAATCAAAAAATGAAGCATTTAAAAAAAATATCCAAATCCCCCCCTCAGCTAATTTTTATTTTATGATTTAAAAAATGATGTTTATTTTTTCATATAAATTTTCTATAATTTGTAAAAATTATTTCTAAATTATGTGTGTGAAATTATATTAATCCTTCTTTTAGAAAAAATATAGTTTTTCTGAATACATTTCTTTTTTATTTTAAATGATACTAATTTTATTAATAATAAATTTATAATTAATAAATATATATATTATATATTTTTTCACCATTTATTTAATTCTATTCATTACCACAATTCCAATGGCTTATTGAGAAATATAATATTAAAAAATAATATTAATAATATATATTTGTTAGGTAAAACCAATTATTCTGTATAACAGAATCTATCAAAGAAACTCAATATTGTGTGTACCATAATCTATATAAGAAATTAAATTTATTATAAAATAAATATACTTTAAATTAGGTGTGTGTTATATTCTCTTATAAACTAGGTTTTTCATTTCAGATTTTATTTTGAATAAAGTGTTATTATTTTAAATTTTTGGGGTGTTGCAAAAATAATAGTTGATAAATATCCTCTTAAACTGATATCATTATATAGATGTAGTTTATTTACCATGGATTTTGTTATTACTGAGAGTCTAATATTTATTATACTCAACTCCCAAGTGAAATATGTCAATAATAACCATATCATGGTCAAATAACCATATAATAGATAATATCTTATCCATCACATTGATCTATTTTTCTAATATTCGTAGACCATGGGACCCATGAAAAGAAGGTTTAGGTTTCCCCATTAAATACTCAATGTAATTTTTATCCTTATTTAGTGCTTTTTTAATATGAAAAATGTTTATATTGTTTTCATTACATGTGATAGTTTGGAAAGGATTGCTAAAAGGATTTCTATTCATGATCTTGTTTTATTTGGTTTCTCATAAGGGTAGTCATTACATAGAACTTAACATCCAATTCTAACATGATTCCTCCTTGTATAATCATTGATTATAACCAAAAAAATTAATTTATGTACTCAAAAAATGATAATAAGAGTAAAAAATCTTAGAATAAGAAAATAAATCATGTGATGTCCAATATTTAGTCACATTCACTTCAAACCATGACACATTAGGTTTATTCTATACCACATTTATTTCAAAATAGGTTGGTATAGGATCTATTGTAGTGGTCTTTATAACCAAATATAAATAAACTAAACCCTATTCTGATACCAAATGAGATTAACCAAGCATAACATACAAACGTATTACATCGTTTTAGATGAATATTAAATACTTTTTATAATAATACACACCATAGAACAATAAATGTTTAGTTTCTTTAGAGACTAGATATATAATAAAATAATTTCATAAAATATATTTAACATATCCCAAAAAAATTTCACATGTTACCCTTATTTTAACATCTCCTATATAAAATTAATTTTTGTAACCTTAGAAAATTGAAATATATGAAAAGATGATCTCTAATGCTCAAGAAAATTAAATATAGAAGATATCACTATAAAACCATAAGATCTCATATGATGTTTATAAGGGTATGAAAATATAATAAATTGAACAAAATAAGATAATCATTCTAATAAGAAAATAAATCATAACTTAATATCCACAGAATGAAATTCTACATAACATGAAACATGATATTCAAATATTATCATGATCCTTGAACATCATGAAAACCATTTAGAATAACTTATGAATGTAGAAAACATAGGCTTTGAAAAGGATGCAATTATGGATTAGAAGTCACCCCCATAATAATATAACATAACATACCATAAATGAACAATAAAATCCCATATCATAATGTATTAGGAAGAATCACCATAATCCCTTTATATAATGGATTATACATTATTACCAGAATCCCTCAGTATATTAGATATAGGATTTTTACAAGTATTTATTTATATAATATACTATCCAATATAACCTAAATCTCTCAAGAATATCATGAGATAAAATACCTTTCAAAAATGAATTTTATAGTTATATCAAACCCACCCATCACAAAATTACAATCCATACAGATGTGTTCTATAAGAACATAGCATTCATGATTTCATCATCACTTAATTAGCTCATTGAATGAAATGGGTTTCATGAGAACATGTTTAATTAGTCATCAATATCCATCAAGAGATATACTATGTATAGTATCATTTCATAGTATCCCTACTGAATCATAAAAATCATTTAAGGATTTTTATAATGATGAAAAATACTATTATAAAGTAATTTGAAATACTCATTAAAAAAGGATAAACATCCCTTCCTTTTGGTATCTTTTTATAACTAAATATACCTATAAAAATGAAAATTGAATCTCCTTAAGAAATTAAAGTAAAATGTTTATATAAGATTCATGATAAGTAATTTACATGATAGTGGGAAAACCATTTCATTTTTTAAACGTTAAAAAGAAAATATTCTTCTCAAATTTATTAAAAAGTTAAAAGGGATATATGATTAGTTTTTTATGAAAAGATTAATTTTAATCATTTATATACAATATAAAATTAAGGGTAAAATAAATTTATAAAATCGTTATGTAAATTTTAAAAAATCAATAAAATAATTTGATGATCATGAGCACAGATGAGAAAGTTTATTTACCAAAATTGGGAATACTCAGTTAGATTTTATTAAATTTATTAATTTGGTATTTCGGAGGTATATGGAGAGAAAAATGGTACCAATACATGAATAAAATTAAATAAATATATCATAAGTAAAGCTATGTGGTTTAAATGATATATAACATATATTTTTAAATGATGTAAAGTGAAACAAAAAAAATCTTAATAAAATATGATATTTTAACATAAACCCTTATATCAATTCAGAACATGATTTTTACACACTATAACATCTTGTATAATAAATTTATATATTATATATATTTATTGAACCATATTCATTCATATATTACAAAAAAATCATTCATAATTTAGTGTCATCCATTTATCAATTATTTTCAAATTAAACCAATACTTTGGGTGTTAGCTGTTTCATTTCTCATTCATGATTTAGTATTAAGAATATGGTTCTTTAAACACGGTATTGGTCTAATAATATCCAAAATTTTAATCATTCCATATATTTAATATTTGTAAATTATATATATTTTTATAAAAATACATGGAATTCAGTGATGAAAAATGAGTTACATCACTTAATGGAGTTAAAATTGTATATGTACAAATGAGTGATGTTTAATTTTTTTCAATAAATGTGATGAAAAGAACATAAATAATGATTTATATTTAAAAAATCATAATTATATTATATAAATAGAGAATATTTATTAAATCCATAAATAAAACCCCTTATGTTATCCAAATATGAAAAATGAAGCACTTTATTTCATCATGAATGTAGTTCATGCGTATGCATGACCAACACATCGATTTTACATTATACGGAAAGGAAATAGAAAACTATATTCCATTAAAATAAAAAAATCATTATCGTAATTATTCTTCTATTACTACGTTAAAAATGAGCATAGAAGATTTATATTATTTTATATAAAGTATGAAAATTAAAATAGATTGGTAAGGAAAATTAGTTCTCCCTTGTGTGCCTTCCAGTGTATTACACCTTAAGACTTCTTATGATGGTCTTGTGATGATTCTAGGACCTCAATTACATTGGACAGAATATTAGGAAGATATTTGAGTAGTTATTTAATGTGATATAGTTCTAAATGTATGTAAATAAGATAATACATGAGGATCTATTTTTAGGTGATCATAGTGGCACCCTTGTAAATATTAATACATGTTAAATATAATAATGGTATCTATCATGGATGGTGACTCTAATATAGAACAATTGATAAGATAAGTTAATTTTAGTTCATTGTAAAATGAACTATTTATATAAACATATTTTTTCCATGATATAATTATCCTTATACCTTAGTTTAATATTTTTTAACCCATTGGAACAATAACTATTGTGATTATATTTTTATGATGGTAACTATTCATTATGGATAAAAATTAAGTCTATATTTTTACCCAATATTTAGTATAGTTGTTAAAAATATAGAATCCATTGTAAATGATTCTACTCCCAAAGGGAGTAGAAAATAATTCTAATACCCCTACCCAGAATGTGTAAAAAATGTTTTAGAAAAATTGCATTTTTTATCATAAAAATGATTTTATTCAAATTAAATACTATATAAATATATCTAGATAAAAGATATTAAATATTATTAAATATATTATCTGAATGTTTTTTTAAATAATTAAGTAATAATGATTAATTCAATATTTTAATACCAAATACAGTATGTATAAAAAAATAGTATTATGTTAAAAAAATATCTCTTTCCCCAGTCCTTTCTTCCTAACACATGAATCCATTATTAGGATAATTAACAAGGGAATTTATAATTAATATATTGATTTTTCCAATAGAAGATGAAATTTCAAGTAAATTTCATGTTTAATGTTTTTTTAAATCAATTATACTTCATCAATGGAAGATATAACTTTATTTCGAAATTCAATATTATTCTAAATTGGTACACAAATGGATTATACATACTATAAATGTGTGAAAAAGAATTTTATTTTTCTCAAAAGGGTGTACACATTATCAAGACAATATTTGATATTTTCTTGAAATTTCTTGAGAAAAATTACCAATGAAATACCTGGGTGCCCCAATTTCAATTGGAATAATTCAGATTCAAAATTTTTATGGACTTTTTAACAAGATAAAATCTCATATAAAGAACTAGAAGTTCTATTTACTCTCCTTTGGTGATTGATTTAAAATTTTAATACTGTTATTTTTATAATAAAAATTTGTATCCTTTCTATTATCAAAGTATTGAAGGGTATTATATAAATATTGAAATTGTGATGAATCATTTCATCTAGGATCCTTATTAGGATTATAGCTATCAATGGGCCTGGTGGGAGAGGCTAGCAATACCTATTGGGGTGCGAGATCAACGTGATAATTATAGAGAGAACCATGAAATAAATGCATGCAGAATATGAATGGGAGGTTTTGGGTAGTAATTTTTTGTTGGTTTAATTTTAAAAAATCCAAAAATATATATGATAATAAAATACCTTTTAAAAACATTTTGTTACAAATTCTGTCTATCTGAGTTTGCAAAGAACTATTTATATTCTTAATGAGAATACATAATGGATTATGGGATTAGGTAACATCAATTATTTTTAATAAAAAGTATTTAAGTGATCATCATTTTCTTTCCATGAAACCCATGATATTATGTTTCATTCAGGTTGGAGATAAAATATCCAAATTTCACTAATTTTAAAGTCAGTAAATATCATTATACCCATCTCTCAAATTTATAGTTAGTGGAAGAACATGACAAGTGAGTAATATTCTCCAAACCTAGGTAATATTAATTCAAATAACACCCCTAAATTCTAAAATAATACCATTTTATTTTATAGTGTATTTGACACACAACACTGAGCATAAATTACCCACAAAATATAATTATGTAAATTTAATGTCTTCGATAAATTGTGATACACATAATCCCAAGTCTTAATGAACTCTAATATAGTATAAACTATAAAATAGTTTTCAAGTTGGTGTTTATAAATATTAATAACTAAAAATTATTATCAATATGGTCATTTATTGACTAGAAATAAAATAATAAATATTTAAAATAAAGAGAACTATTTTCTAGAAAACTGAATTTTTTCTAAAAGACACATTAGTAGTGATTTTCACATATAATTTAAAATTAATACATAAAACATTTAGAAAAAATATATTAAGAATGTCAACATAATTTTTTAAATAATATTATCGAAATTATCTTAATGTGAATATTTGGGGTAATTCTAAAATATATTATTTTTTGATAAACAGTGGAAATACTTAATTTTAATTGAAAAATCTTATTTTGTTTATTTTATCTATATAGTTAAATTATATTTTAAATGTAATTTAAAATAAAATCAGTTCACTTACATATCAATTTATCTTATTTTTTTTATTTGAATGTTTTTTATATTGAATTTTGGTATCAAAAATATGAAAACTTTTAAACATTTTCTCTATGAAACCTATTTCATATCATATATGTGGGATTAATTTCAAATAAAACATTTCCAATTATTTGAATTTACTTTTGAAAATTTTTTTATATAATTTTTATAAAAATAATTTATATTTTCTAATATGCTAAAGTTAATTTTTTTCCAAAATGAATAGTGGAAAGATAAAAATTAATAACCATGGTTATGGTAAAAATCAATTTACCACGAGATAAACTAAAATGATAAGGGTTAAAATTGACATACCAACTTGTAAAATAGTTTTTATTGTTAATGTATATAACTATTATCTTATGTGTTCTATAATGGATCAAATTGGATGCTTTTGGAATGATAGAAATGTGGTTATGATTGAATCATTTAAAAAAAAAATTAAGTGTGTTACTCACCTCACTTATAAATGTCTACCCACTATACATTATTCTTTACACCTTAAAACCATTTTTATTGTAAAATACCCAGAAAAATTACTTCCTGTGTTCCATATTTTCATTATAGAAGCATTATTTTGGGAAGAAATCCAACCTAGTAAGGCATTAGTGCAAACCCAAGGTAGATATCCAAAGAAAAGGTAATGTTTTTCAATAAGGGTTATTATTAAATTTTTTCATACACATAATTAAATTATTATTAAACCTTTTTGATATTTTAAAATCATTATATTCTATATACAGAGATGTTGTTATGTTAATTGTATGACCTACAACCATCTACACTTCCATAAAATGGTTTACAAAATCATCATTCATGTGTATAGTAGACTACCTTCTCAAGAACCAACTTCATTCATTTTTACATTACCACCTCTCAAAGTTGGATAAGATGATAGAAATAAATAATATATATGATATTTTTAAAATAATTATTCATCTGGATTAATTACATCATATATAACTTTTTAAAATTTTATTCCATTAGTTATACAATTACATCACCTGTGTGTACGGTGGAATACCTCCTCGCAAAACAATGTGATTAGGCTTTCACTAACACATTACATCGAAGGCGATAGAGATAATTTTAATGAATATATGTGACAAAAATAAAATATTTAACATTATTATAATATAACATATCATTTTCATTCTTACATTGAAAGATGACCAGATTGTTCGTGTATATTTAGACTACTGCCTTCACAAAGTTATGTGAACCTCTTCTCATCATCATACCATATTGATGATATATATATGTATATTTAAATAAATAATATGATATTGTGATCAAAATTTTATTGTAAATTAATAATTACTTTCTTTCTATCATGATCCTTTAAAAATAGAAGCATTACTCATGCGTACATACAACCTACGATGTCCATGATCGTAACATACGTCCTTTCTCAAAACCATATTTCAAAATTAGTATTGAATGTATTATTGATTTAAAAATATAATAATTATTTCATCATAATTATTTTTAATATTATGGAACTATATATTATACAGAATAATTTAAAATTTCTTTACAAAGCAAGAATGAGAAAAAAATGGAATTAATATATGAAACAATGAAAACAAGGAAAGGTTAATACTAAACGAGTTATAATAAATTATAAAATAATAATATATGATATTAAAAATATTAATATTTTTCTTTAATAAGTTATTAATATTTTCAAAACCACAATAAAATAGGTTAAATCTTGTTTAATCAAAGGAAGGATGAGGTAAGGTATTTAGTCTCAATTTATCATCATTTTGTAATATGGTATTATTATCCATCTAATGTATTTTCTATGGTGTATATACTAACCCTTGGAATTGTTATATATTTATTAATTAATAAATCATGTTATTTTATGTTTCATGCAAGGGTAATTTTACTTTAGAGTTACCATGTGGTAAATAATTTCATAACTCAATTTCATTTTATTGGGTTATGTTACTCCATCAGAGTCATTGATATTATAATATTATGTGGGAAATGAAATTTAATTATCATATATTGTATTTAATATATTATTATGTGGATATATAGTTGATACAAATAATGTATTCAATGAATAATTCTCACTTCAATGTTATTATCATTGCAATGGTTTATTTTACAATCTCATTCCCATCGAGATTGTTCATTCTTAAATTTATATTGATGGAAATTATTTGATCACTATATACTAACCTAGTATAATTTTATCCTCATATGATTATTCATGATATTTTCGAATAATATTACCATTTACCACTATTTTGTTATTAAATATAATTTATAAAATGTTTTAAATAAAATCATAGTTCATTTCTCTCTTCGACTGAAAATATGTTTTCTACCAAAACGATGTTTCAAAAAAAATTAAAAAAATTTATTTAATGATTTTGCAGATAATTTATTAAATAAAATTTTACCTATTTTTAATTTTTAATTTTTTTTAATTAATATTCATGTCGTTTAATAAAAAATGCATGTCTGTCTTTTACCAAAAAAGTGAAAGGAATATTTGTTTTGACATGTACGAGAGGAACGAAATTAATTTCTATTGGGAACACTAAAATGTTTTAAATATATTATTATTTTTAAAAGGTTATTTTAAATGAAATTTATTTTCAAAATGTTTTGTGAAATTTTAGTTTCAAAAAGTGATTTTCAAAATGAAAATGATATTTTCTTCAATAATGTTTTTAAATATCTTTTTAGTGAATATATATTCATCCATGAAAAAAACCTTCATTATACATATAATTAACTAGAGATATGTTTTATTGATAACATAATTATTCTTAATATATAATTTTTATGATTATTCTTACCAAGGATACTATTGGAATTAACTTCTTGGATTTATTTTTGTATTTAATAACTTTCACATGAAATGTTCACTTTCCTATGGTCATTAGACATTAAATTTACCCTAAATATCTATAATATTTATCAAGGATATGTTTATTTCATAAACTATATATCATTTCTAAATTTTGTGTTCTACATTTAAATTCACTCATTTATTTAAGGAAATACGGATAAATCCATATTCATTACTCAATATTGATATTTATTGATAAGGAACATTGTTTATGAATTAAATAAATTATTAAATATATAAGGAATGATTTGTACATGGAAAAGGTATGTGGGCATGTTTATAAATAGCTCTTTGATTCATGAGTAATCTAATAGATTGAATTAGTTGTCTAGACATAGTTAAATAGGTTTCAACCAAATAGTTTTAAAATATTTTGGGGATAGATCTTGATGGTAGAGGTATCATGTGTGTGGGAATATTGATGTACAATAATTAAGATTTATATTCATTAAGAATTTTATTATTATTATCCATCATATATTCTATATTATATTATCTATGGATGAATTTAATTTATATTTTATTTATTAAATGTAATGTGTTTTCATTTATATACATTTGTATATTGATTATTCCTTATACAAGTATGATACTTAAGTTATTGATTAAATGGATTTTTTTCTGTTAGCTACCTTTTCATATTGATTATCCTAGTAAAATTTTTAACTGGATTATGCTTTCAATTATTTACCTTACAATGTTGATTATTCACATTGGTTCATGATATATTCTACTATACATAATGCTTACTTTGAATTTTATCTCACCATTATTTTATTTCCTTTTCCTAGGAATACATAAAGTGTACTATGAAATATATTAATGATTATTCTAGAGGGAATATTGATATTCTTGAAAAAAAATTGTTTTTATTTTATATTTCAATTTAAAATTTATATTTTACCAAGACTATTAAACTATTTTTTACATGTGTAAATGATTCCTTATATCATAAGAAAATGTATTAATGAATCAGATGGCTCTAGGATATTGGGGTCAAGGTCACTACATAGGGTATCAAAGGATGTTTAATAGTAATCACGGGAACTAGATTTAGGATAACATAGATTAAAAATCATAAATATATGCTAAACATTGAGGATATTTATAAGAACATCCTAAAGTTTTGGTAAGTAAGAGATCATATTGTATTTCCTTTAAATAATAATCGTTAATGATTTTATAAGTGGATGGGATTGTGGTACAAAAGTACCTAGTTGTAACAAATCATAAATAGACATATTGGGATTGATTTGATCATCAACTTATGCATGAAGAGGCCTTAATTTGGACCTAGTTTGATACTCTTTGGTGATATTATTAGAATAATTCACTATTTTTATAAACCATTATGATGTACTTGAACATATAATAAACATGAATTTACTAGGTTAAACCTATGTTTTCTTAGACTAAAAAAATGGCTTCATGATTTATACATCCTATAAATGATTATATGGATTTCCCACTAAAATTATTGTTTCTCACACTATGATTTTTTTCTTTTAAATAATGGATGGAATCTGAAGAAATAATGTTAAAATTTAATATGAAATAAAATTTAGTGAATATGAGAAACCTAATGGGATGATGATTGGAATAATAGATATTATTATAATTCCAAATCTATTTTTCAAAAATATGATTGAAAACATATACCATAAACAGATCTCAAACTTCCCAAAGAAGTGATGTATGTATGTTTTTGTGTACCTGTGTTGTGAATACCATTTAAAAATTAAGTATTTATTGAATTCATGTCATAAATTTGGAAAGACGCACCTAAGAAAGTGTCTTAATGGAATTGTAAAACTCTTTATTTATTTAATAGAAGGGAATAAAGTAAACAATTACTGAGGAAGAATAAAGAGTTAGACGAAAGTAAATAAATCTCAACATATTGATATATTTATATTTCATTTTGTTAAATGTGGGGATCTAATTAACTATATGTATCAATTCTATATTCTAAATTTAAAAACATATAATAGTAAGTTCATATGTTGAAATAAAATAGATGAAGTATTTATGTATTGGGATTCAAAAAATTTACATTTTAGAAGTATTTTTACTAATGGTATTTTTGTAATAAGAATCATGAAATATATATGGATTTTGTTAGATTTTTTGAACAATATGTGTTTTCGTTAATGTAAGAGTTAGGGATACTATCATGGGATTGTATGTGTAATAATGATCATATGTTTTAAGTAATAAACACCACTTTTTTTGGTTTTATGTTATGGAATTCAACCAATAATAAGGATATTTTTGGTGAAATTTATAGAGTTATAACCCATTGTATTAGAATTTGTTTTAGCAAAAAAAATATTTTAGGAATAATGGCTTTACATTTATAAAATATGTTTAAAGCTATAGATAACCTTTAAGGTTAATATTCTTATTAATAAAATTTAGTTAATAGTTATATAAGATTATTAGACTTTGTGAAGAATGATAATTGTATTTAATACCTTAGTAACATGTTTACATAATGATTAATTTAATTTCAAGGATGACCTTCATTAAAATGTTATAGAAATTATATTAATATAGTTTAAAAAAGGATAGAACACATGCTTGGTGAAAATCCATTTCATCTAGCAAGGCCACGAGGTTTGAAACCATGACTGATGTATAGAAAATATTTATAGCCTACCACTAAGCTTTCATAATTCCATAGTTAATATGTGATTTTTTAGTTTAATGATTTGTAATAAAATTAATGAAGAAAATGTTGTGTTAATTTTTAATGTTTAGAGACAAATTCATCATATTGGATAATTTTTTTAACCATATTAGTATTGGAAAATAGATGGAGACATATGGAAAGACTTGTAAGTATTTAATGGACCTTATTATCAGTTAGACGTGAATTTTTATTCATCAGGAATAAAAAATTAATTTTTGGATATTCATTTTTTGGAGTAAGGGATGAATTAGAAATTAATAGAAACATAACCAAATGATAAAATTGTGCTTAGGAATTATAAAACAAGTTATAAAACATTTCATGAAAGTATATTTCTTAATATTCATACATAGTAAAATAATTCATAAAATATTAAGAATGATATTGAAAAAAATGTTATCTTATTACCTTTAAATATGATGAATCATGTGGTATTTGAAATTGTTAAATATTTATGGTTGTTTGGTCCTTTACTTTCTATTGATCATTCATTTACTTGTGATTAGAGAACTCAATCACCCTCTATAATTATTTACAAATTTATTCCATTTATATATCTTCAATTTAGACTAATTTTATCCTACTTATAATTGTAGTTATGTGTTATAAAAAATAACCGCTGAAAGTACCTTTTGTCGCTTATTTATAGGAAACTTTAGTAACCCTTTTAAGATGTGGGTGATCAAAAATTGTATTTCCAAATGTTGAACCCTTGATTATAGAGATCAAATTTAAATTTAAAGTATACAATTTATTTAATTTGGGGAGGTTGTGGAAATATCAAATTCTAAAGGAATACCATTTTATTCGATAGTGTATGTGATATACAACATTGAACATAAATAATTCACAAGACATATTTCATTAAATTTAATCTCTGTGATTTCTTATGAAACATATAACCCCAAGTCTAAATGAAACATAATATTATATACCATTATATCATATATTTTAAATTAAATGATAATAATATTACTTAAAACATATAAAAATTATGGTTATCTATTTATTTGATATAAAATAAGAATCATTTAAGAGAAAAATAAATGTTTTTTTTAAAATTGTATTTTTCTAAAAGAAAAATTAGTCACCATTTGAACAAATTATTTAAAATTAAATTTTAACTATTTAATCACATTTATTTTATAAAATTCAATTCAATTTTTAATTTATAATTTTAAAATAATCAGGGGATTAATTTTTTAGATTTTTCTTAAATATCTCATTTTTTGATTGATTGTGAAAAATACTAAATTTTATTTCAAAATTAAATTTTCAAATATATTATTTATAATGATAAATAATATTTTTAATTACTATTAAAGTAAAATTAATTACATTATATATCTATTAATACAATCTAGGTCGTTTGAATTGTTTTCATATTGAATTTTTTTAGAAAAACATTGTAAACATTTGAACATTTTCTTTTAAAAAACTCACTTCTCATCACATATATAGGATTAATTTTAAAATAAATACATCCAATTTTTTGAATGAAATTTGTTAAAATGGATTATATATTTTTAATAATATAAATTTATATTTTATAATGATTTCATCTTTATTTTTGACAAAAATAAATTTTGAAAATATTTAAAATTAATTACTCTGATTAAGGTAAAACTAGATCTAATAGTGGATAAAATAATATGATAAGGGATAAAAATTATCTAAAAATGTTTAAAACGCCTATTTTATAGAAATATGTAGAACATACCTCATATATTATTGATAAAGAACCATATTTTAATCATTTATCATGGGAAAAATGTGTGTAAGATTTAATGTTTTCAAAAAAATTATTAGGGTGTCACTCAGCTCAATTATAAAAGGCCACCCACTATCCAATATTTTTCACACTTTAAAACCATTTTTTTTCAAGACCAACCCATATAATATCCTAAAATTTCTACTATCATGATAGAGCCTTTATGGTGCAAATATATCCAACCTAGGAATGATTTAGTGTAAATCTATGGGGGATACTCTAAGAAGAGGTAACATTCTTTAACATGAATGTTTATTTTATTTCTTCCTCCACATAAATAAATTTATTTTCAAACAATATTATATAATAAAATTAGTGACTTATATATATCTTTATTTTTTATTTAAAGATAATGACCTTAAACCATCTTCACTTCCATCAAATGGGTTAAGAAATCATATTTTCTGTAAACAGTGGTCTACTACCTCACTAACCAATGTCATTCATTTATCCATTACCACCTCTAATGGTTAGGTATGGAGATGGATATAAAGTATATATATGGTATTTAAAACATAATTATCCCTCTATATTAATTAAATAATATATAGTTTTTTACATTATTATCTTTTGGGGAGACAATTACGTCGCTCATTTGTATGGTGGACTACCACCTCATGAAGCGATGTGATTTTTCTTTTAATAACACTTTAAATGGAATGTGAGAAGTATGTAGTTTATAAATATATATATCGTATACATAACATAATTATGATATTTATTACATATTTATAATTATAAAAAGATAATTTATCATTTTATTTCTTACACGGAAAGATGATAACATCATTCGTGTATGTGTGGACTGCCGCATTCACGAAGCAGTGCGAATCAATTTTCATCACCACACCACATGGATCACATATATATTTTTATTTTTAAATAAATAATATGATATTATGATCATTATATAAAGGATAATATTACTAACCTCTTTCTCTAATGACCACTTAAAATTGAAACGTTACTCATGAGTACATACAACCAACCATCTATATGATCATAACATAATTTATTTCTCAAAAATATTTTTAAATATTTGTTTTAAAAGTATAATTGATGTATAAATATGATAATTATTTAATTATTATTAATATGGATATGATTTAACTATATAATATACACAATAACTATAACATTCATAACAAATAAATAATGAGAAAACAAGACAATTAAGACACGAAACAGTGAAAATATTAAATGATTATTCACGAATGGTGATAAGTATAACGAACTAGAATTAAACACTACATATTAGGGTGTTTTTGTACTAGAATTGACATCTAGGTGTCTTTTTGGTTATTTTTTTAGAGAATTTTTTCAAACTCATATAATGTAAACCCATACATTACAAGTGGAAAACTTTACTCCATATTCATTATTCCCACCAATCAAAATATTATAAAATAAAACATGGTTTCTTTCCATAATATAACATCATAATTTTTATCTTTTCCTCATCCTTGTCCATAATCATACTTTAAACCATTTATTTTTTTAAAACATGGGATGATCACAAAAATATCCTTATGGAAATTTAAAATATAAAACTTTTAGACAAGTGAAAGACATGAAAAACAAATTTATTTTATTTGAGTGAATAAAATAAAAAAAATCAAATAAAAAACAGACTAATGTTTTTCTCATAAAAAATATTTGAAACCAATTTCAAGCAATTTAAAAACATTTTGGTGACTGATATCATTATATATATAACACTATTTCAAAACCCTTTTAACACCCTTTCAATTGGAATAACTATATAGATGCATACTAATTAAGCTATTTGGGGTTTACCAGGTTCTATTTAGGGTCCCCATATTAATACATATAGGACATACCTTTCCCTATATGGGCCATGCCATGTTAAGATGTAAAGGGTTTCCCCTACACTATTTGAGCTACCCCACGATAAGTTATAATGTGCATACCTAGTGGTGTCTAGGACACCCCATGTATATGATATATCAGTCTTACCCATCTCCTATAATTATCCAATACCATATCATTAAAAAAACACTTTCATCAAAAATCTCATTAAAAAAATATTTTAATTTCATGTAAAAACAATTTCATATAAAATTTCAGATTATATAAATACTTCATTTTTAATACTAAAAATCCCGAAAATAATGGAAGAGTGGTTTAGATGAAAAATATTTTTTCAAATAAAATTCAATATTTTTTATTATTCATCAAAACATGAAACTTATCAGAAAAATAAAAAAAATTAAAACAATGTATATTTTGCTATTATATATTCAATGAAGAATTTTATTTCATTAAATAGTATTTATAAAATTTTCAAAAACTATATTTCAAACAAACACACGTCCAAAAATATAAAAAATATCTTATTACAAAAATATATTTTTATGAGTAAAACTAGATTTGTTCATATAACATATCGAGAATATACATAGGAAGAATGTTCAAAATTTGAATAAATATATTATATATTTTATAAATATAATCTAACAAGAGTGATGTTTTTTATTTATTATTATAAAACACACTTGTGCATATTTAAATAGTCTTTAATAATAACAGTTCCTTTCATTTTAAAAAAGGATTTAGTTTTATTTATAATTAATTGGTCACCAAATAATTAATTATATATAATTTTGTAAACCATATTTTTATCATTCTTTTAATCATTTTCACACTCGTCAGTAAAATGATAATTCCATAACCACTATATTAAATAATAATATTTAGATATCTGTTTAAGCATGATTTGGTGTATCATGTACATTATTGAAAAAAGTGTTTCCCTTTAAAAACATGGGATGTTACATTATCCCCTTATTTAATAAATTTCTTCCCAACAATTTTTACTTGGTCATGATAACCAGGTTTAAACTATTCACAATACCTTTGATGAAATATCACATCAGAAAAAGGAATAATGAAACTTCCACTTCAAAAGAATAAAATAGAAGTACTAAGGTCATATGAGATAACAAATACTAGGGTTACATGTAATAAAACAAGGACATGGAAGAGAAAAATAACTATTAATTTTTGATGGGGAATGATAGAGGACATAGTCATTATAATGTTATCCATCACTACACCATAAATATGAGATGGGTTAAAAAATCATTGATTTCTTAATAAGAATAGAAAATGAGTAACATTTTTTTCATTATCTTATTCATAGAGTTGAGGAATCCACTAACTTCCCAGATTAGTATTATAAGTAAATATATTTAATTAACAAGTATAGTTTCATACATTAATCAATTTTCACCACAAACTCATATTTTTCTCTAAACCATGAGTATTGAAGACTATTTTTTCAATCATAAATAATTAGATTCAACTTTCATGTATAATTAAATAAAAAAAAAGATAAAAATATTTCCCCACTATCATTATACGTTAACCAAAACCATAATGTTTATGATAATATAAGATAATTTTATAAAAAGAATAAAAAATTATATAATGAAAAACAAATTTAATCTCTAAAATTCAATAGTAATACTCAGAGTTCAAAATAGGAAATTTGATAGATAAAAGTATTTAAAATTACTCAAAATGATCCAAACTAAGATTGAAACCCAAAATCATGAATTATTTGTTCACATAGTCTTCCAAGATAAATTTTAGTAATTATCTCTAAATAAATTCAATTACACATGAAGTCTTATTCAAAAAAAACAATTTTCTTAATAATCATCAGGACAGAATAACCATCCCCATAAATAAATTTAATCACCATAAATCCACAATAAAATCATATATGGTTACAAAATATAATTAATCCTTTATTCCTAAAATAAAATCCCATAGTATTTTATTTTCCTCAGTTATAAGCATTTCTCAAAATAGTAAACGAATTCTAAAATAATATTAACCACTTAATCACCCAGTCATTTTAAAATCCCAAGGATATCTATTCAATAGAATATATGTTAAAAAATTCAAATTATTCTTCATCTATAAAATCATTTAACAAAAAAGAAAAATTCATACTAACAAGGAATTCACACAGACTAGTTGTAGGTGTTTCCCCCTTGTCATCCTTTAGCTATGGGTTCAAAACTCGTGACCTTACCAGATGTGACGAGTTTTCACCTATCCGATGGGGTTTTTATTAACTATATATTTCATAAAAAATACTTAGAAAAAATAATTAAACATTATAGATAAATGTTTTACCTCACATTTTACCTCATATTTTTTATTTTTTATCCCAAAATATAATATCCCATAATCACCTCAAAATGATTGTCTCCAAAAATATGAGTAGTCACCTTAAATATTTATTAATTAAATCCTAAATAGAGTTTTCTAAGTCACTGAACTTATGATCAACCATAAAATTATAAACCTGTTATTATACCCAAATCTCTTAAGAAATCATAATAATCTCAAAAAATTTCTAAACCTTCATTTGATACAAACATTAAGGATCCATCCATGAAAATTACATATTCTAGTGTTTTTGAACTAGAAATATAATTTGACGATCTTTTCAATTTAATGTTTTATTGAATTAGAAAAAACTTCTACAAAGTAACCCATACATTACAAGTGTATTCCTTTAAACATTTTTTATTTTACACCAATAAAAACATTTTAAAATAAAACATTGTTTTTTACATGATATAACATAAATATTTTCATATTTTTCTCATCATTATCCCTAATCATCATTTAACCATGTGAAAAATATTTTTAAACTTATGATGAGAACATAAATCATAGTAAGGGACATAAAAAAGAATAAAAACTTTTATTTTAGTAAAAATATGAAAACCCATTTAATGTTCATTGATCGAATGAATCAAAACATTTTCACCTGGAAAATAAAAATATTTTTTTATCAAATAAAATAATTATTTCCAATAGAAATAAAATTTTAAAAAAAATTAGGTGACTTAGAGAATAATATACATAAAATCCTTTCAAAAACAATTAAAAACATTTTAATTGGAATAATCATATGGCCAAATTCAAATTATGATATTATAGGCTTACCAGATGATATATGTGCTACCCCTTATTAAGTTATAACGAGTTTACCTTTTGTTATCTGGACCACCCCATGTTCTGTTGTAACGAGCAACCACGATGCTATTTGGGACACCCAATGTTAATTTGTAATAGTCTTACCCAACACTATCTGAGACACCCCATGTTTATGCTTTATCGAGAACACCAGTTTCCTATAACTCTCAAGAACCATATCATTAATAAATAACTTGCATCATATAACCCTTTGAAAAAAAATATTTTAATCCCATATTCAAACCCTTTCGTACAAAAAAAAACACTTTTCTTCTAAAAATAACATTTTCAATACAAAAAATACAACAAATAGAGAATAATGTTTTTAATTTAACATAATATTTAAGCTTGTAAAGGAGTCTAGAAATTAAATAGCAGTCACAACATTGAAATAGTCTGTATATTTATATACATCATGAAAATCACATTGATTTTGTCATTTGTCAAAACATTTTGTATAAAAAATATAAAAATACTGCATTTGAAAATATATAAATGAAATTAAAAATAGACATAAAATTTCATTTATAATACTTCTATATCTATATAAATATATATGCAATGTAATACCAAGAATATTGACATAGATAAAATACTTGATAATTAAATATTTAAATATTCAAGGTGTACCACACCACTTTGTACATTTAAATCACAATCCCAATGAAAGATCAAACTTTCACAAAAATTAAATAACCTTATTACAAATAAATAAAGGATATGAAATCTAAAATGTGATTTTATATAAACCTTATAAAAGACAGTGGGTGTATAACATCAAAATATGCCTCAATTAAAAGAAGTGGAGACGAATCCCCTTACCTTGAGTCGAACTCATTACGTAAATTATTTATATTATTTAATAATAAGATTAGGATAATTATTTAATTTCATTAAAATATTTGTAATGTTTATTATTCCTTTTATATCACTTATTTTCAAGTCATAACAATTACATAATTATTTATGTTCACATTAGGAATTTTGATGATATTTGGTACATGAGAAAAAATTACTTGGTATGATGTATATTGTCAAAAGTGATAATTACTAAATCTTATATAGAATAATATTAAATTATTTATATTATATTTTATAAATAAATTATACTTTTAAATCAATCCATTAAAAATGGATATGGAAAATGAACTATGTTACAATCCTGGAGCCAATAAGCTATACATACACATGAGTAACGTTTTCATTTTTCAATGAGTATTATGGAATTAATTTAAGTATTATTTTATCATTAAATAATTATAAAAATGTAGTTACTATAATATTCAAAATTTAAATATACTTATATATATCATCCATTTGATGTGGTGATGAAACAAATCACATCACTTCGTGGAGGTGATAGTTCACACGTACACATGAACAACATCATAATTTTTATATAAATATAAATTTAAGAAATAAAATGATATATTAACATATATTAATGATAAATGTTTCATTAATATAATATATAAAAATTAATATCATCATTATAACATGTATTGAGAGATAGTTCTATAAAATGAATTATATCGGTTCGTGAGGCAGTAGTTAACCATACCCACGTCCGATAATACTTTTACCATTTGATGTAAGTGCAGATAGATTAAGGTGATGTTATTAAGATAATAATATATAATTATTTTTAGGATTAATGAAATATTATTTAATATTTTTTTAATAAGATTTTAAGAAAGTGTAATAAGAAATCAAATAGAAACTCTTGATTAAAAATGATACATCTTCCTCAGAACACCTCATTTTCTTAACACCATAAGATACAAAAGATGATGGTATTCATAAAATAAGAGAAACATAATGTGTTTGAGGTATTATAGTAAGGTATTTAATTATATATTTTATTAAAAATATATGGTTTTAAATGTTAATAATATAGAAGAAGATGATCCATTTTATAAGAGAGGGGATAGATAGTCTGAGAATTTATCAATATATTAAATTAAAATAAATTAATTTTATATTAAAAATTGATAAAAAAATAATTTATTTATAATTTCATATGATTATGGGTCAAAAAAATTCATAAAATAAATATTATATAATTTTTTACTATTTTTAAATCCTTAAGATTTAGCTTTAACCATTATTTAACGTCTCTAGCTTTTATAGTGATTACATGTGTTGTTACACATTAAAGGTTAATTTATTTAATATAAAATAAAAAAATTAAATTTGATACCATATACTAATAATTTCATAGAATATTATATTTTTATTAATTTTATATTATCTAATAAAATAGTATTTATTTTTAAATATCATAAATTTTAATTTTGACAATATTCATTACTTGAATTTATAAAAATATCATAACAATATGTTATCATAGAAAATATTTTTCTAACATATCACTAACATATAATATTCATCTATAAAATTTTTATTACATTAATTATCTCAATAAAAATTATTTTAATATTTTTAATATCATTTATTGATATTTACTTTAATTAAAAAATTACTACATCATCATTATATAATTCGATAAGGTAGTTTTTTATACTCTAAAATTAACAAAAAATTTCCATCATGAATATAAACATATTTTGCCTCAAAATAATATTTATTCTAAAATATATCATAAAAATAACCCTATATTAGATATGTTATAATTATTAAAATATCAGTATGATATCTTTGACATTTCTTTAAAGAAAATACAATAAAGATATTAAATTCATCCATGTGGCTCCAAGAGGTCATAAAATTATAAAATGGATGATTTTACTGAACACTAACTCATTGAATACTATTAGGAAAAGTTTAAGGGTAATTTTATAATATATATATAATATTATTTTCCACTTTAATAACCCGATTAACCCTTAACAATGGTAATAAACAAATTTATTAAAGGTGATACTTATATTGTCCTAAAATAAAATAGTCCTATATAAACAATTTTTACATTATGTTTCCATATATGGATCCATTTTTAAAAAATTTAAACACATAATTTGAATAAATTAATTAAAAATTAACATGTAAATGGGATAAAACAATGTGTTTTTAAAGTAAAATTGATCAAACGGTTACAAAGTTTTTCTATCCAATTTAAATGGTAAATTGATTATAATGAAAAAAAATGTATTAAAATATATAAAATCTGTCTAATAATAACTTTAAACCAATAAAAATATATTTTAACACTACAAATAACTTGGACAAAAAAGATATTTTCATTTAAAATTCAGTATTTTTCATTATTCATCAAAACATGAAACATATTAGAAAAATAACAAAAAAACAACCAATGTAAATTTTGATATTAATATTTAAAATAATAAGTTTAATTTTCAAATATAATTTATATAAGTGTCAAAAACTATAATTAAAACAAGTGTGCCATTAAAAGGCTAAAAAGGTTTCTTTTTAGAAAAATAAATCTTTTATAAGAAAAATTAGATTTGTTCTTATATCAGGTCTAGAAAACACATTTTATGAATGTTAATAATTAGATTAAATATATTATAAATTTCATTTATATAATCCAAGAGTAGTGATTTGTTTATTTCATTTATAAATACAATTGTACATATTTGAATAGTTTTTTTCAGAAAAACATTTCCTTTTATCTTATAAAGGGTTTGATTCTTATTTATAGTCAACTAGTCACCAAATAATTAATTATATATAAATATATATACCATATTTTTATAAGTTAATTAATATTGATCATACTCACCATTCTAAAGAATTTGAGATAACTTTCATCTTAATTAAAAATATTTTGTTATTTGATTAAGCATGATGTGGCATATCATTTATGATACTATAGAAGAGGTTAAATCATGTGTATCTAAAAGGAAGGTGAGGTATGGTATTTCCTCCCAATTTATCTTTATTGAGGTATATTTTAATGTTATGATCCAAATTCTTTTTATATGGTTTAGATAATTACCATTTGAATTTTAATATCATGACTCATTAATACTTTATAGTATTTAATGTTCCAATTTGAATTATTTAGTCTGAGAGGATTTTAATTATGAGTTACAAAGTGATAAATAATTTCATAACTCAATTTATTTTCATTAAGTTATATTACTATTTAATCATATTTTAAATTATAACACAATGTTTTTAATGAATTATAATGATATTATATTTTAATTATGATTGTTTTATGTGTATTTACTATTGATACACATAATTGATTCATTGACTAATTGTAACTTCATCAATACGATAATTGTAGGGGTTTATTTTATAATCATATTGTCATCAAGAATATTTATTCTGGAATTTATGGAATAAATTTATTTGATCCTTGTATAATAAAATCATATAATTTTGTTATCATCTAGTTATTCATGATATTTTCATGTAATAAAACAATTTTTCAACTCTTCGGTAATTAAATTTATGGGGATATTTTTTAAGAACATATGACTTCATTTCTCTCTTCGATGAGTGATCTTTTTTCCTCAAATACAATGTTTATAAAAAAAATTCAAAAATGGTTCAAACCATTTTCCAAAAGATTTAAAAACAAATTCAACCATTTTTAATTTTTAATTTTTTTGAATGTACTGTTCATGTATTTTTCAAAATAATTACCATATACAATTTACTAAAAAATTAATTTGAATATTTTTTTTAACAATAATGACAAGAAAAACATATATTTTCATCATGACCATACACATGTTTTAAATATTAATTTTGTATTTTCAAAGGTTATTTACAAATAAATTCATGTTTAAAATGTTATCTAAACTTTTCCTTTTACATTTAAAAATTTATTTTAAAAATGAAAATGATATTTTCCTCTTGAATGTTTATAAAGATATTTTTATGGTATTTCTGTCTATCAATTACAATAAACCGTGATATTAGATATAATACATCGATGATATATCATATTTAAACCATACCTACTCTTTCTCTAGATGGTTTATGATTATATTAACCAAGGGTAATATTTCCATTCATTTCCTTGATTCGTTTTTGTAGTTAATAAATTTCCCTTGAAATATTCACTTTTTTATAATCATTTGTGATTAAATTTCCTCTAAATATCCATATTATTTTCATAGATATCTTTATTTATTAAATTTTATATCATTTTCACATTTGGTGTTATATATTTAAACTCATCTTTTTGTAGGGAAATGTTTATAAATATATATTATTTAATAAATAAAAACATTTTATGATTAAACATATTGTTTATGAATTAAATTTTGTGTTCTATATATGATGAATTATTTTGTCATGCAAGACATGGGTGGGACCTATTATAGATATCCCCTCGATGCATCAGTAGTCTCATTGGATGAATTAGTTGATAGGGCTTAGTAAATTCTGTTTCAACAAATTAGTTTTAAACTTTCTTGTGGAATGATCCGAAAGAAAGAGGCATCGTGTTCCTAGGGAACATGATGTCGAATAATTAAAAATTTACTTCATTTACAATTCATTTATTATTATTCACAATATTTTCTTTATGATATTATTTATGGATTTATTTCATTATCAGTTTATTGATTATATGACGTGTGTTTTCACTTATTTACTTTTCCAAATTGAGTATCCTTTATCATGTTATGAATTTTTTATATTTATTAAATTACTTTTTTTCAGTTATTTATATTTACATATTGATTATACTAGTCAAGTTATTTAAATGGATTGTGTGTTCAAATCCATGTGTATTATTCTCCTTGAATCATGATATATTCCTCTATACTTATCACTAAATGGGAATTTGAGATCAATTTTATTATATTTCCTTACCCAGGAATCCATAATGTGTACTACGATATATATTCAAGAATATGATTGAAAGTGTCATGATATTCTCCAAAAAGTATGTTGTAATTTTTGTATCAAAACGAAATATGATAATCCTATATGTATCTATTTTACCAAGACAAATAAACTATTTGGTTTTTTTGGATTTGATTCCATTTATCTTATTCCAATGTATTGAAGTTGGTACAATCACTTTGATATTGGAGTTGAGGCCACAGTAATAAATGTGATATATAAGAGCTTATTTATCCTTATATGAACACATACATCTAGACAAAGTTGATCTGGTTAAACAACATTCTACTCAAGTGATGTTTTTTAATGTGGAACATATGCAATAACACTATTCCCACTGAATATAATGTACAGCAAAAAGGAATTATATAGGCTTATAAATGATGATTTTTGTATGAATGGTAATATTGAAACCACTCAGTATAATTTCCTTGAGGAATATTGGGATCAATTTATTTTGATGTCACTTGGTTTATATATGGGATACTAACTCTATTATAGATCTCTCGAGCATATTTTATTTTTTAATTTTTTTTATTTGAATTAGTTACCTGATAAAACAAAAGCTCGCAACTTTATCATCTCGGTCGAATGTTATCTCCTTTGGGACTATGCGAATTATTCTTTTCATGGTAGTGGTATTATCAATTTTCTAAGCCTTTGATTAAAAGTTGTGTTATTAGCTACAAAACTAGTACACATGCTGAAAGGTGATAAACTATATCTCTATATCTCATGATACAACTTCCACACCCTCTCATTGTCACTTATAATGAATTTATAAGACACCATGGACAATGTGTTCGATTAAAATATCCTACTTATAGAATGAAACTTAATATACATGGATGTTGTGATTTGGGAAATATTAGAGGAGGTGATATCATTCAAGATTCTGGTGCTTCAACAGAAATATAACTTAATTATTTTTTGGGATTACCAATTATCTCTTTGTTAAATCCATGGCTCTTCACAGTGGTCTGACTCTACGTACACTCAATAATATGGATAATTCCATTATTGAAAATAATTTTAACTTAGTATAAAATATCCTTTCAATTAAACTACATACTCATTGGCCTATTTAAAATTTTATCAACTTTTCCAAAAAAATGACTAAGAATAATTCCATGGATTTACACACTTGGTGGGATAATGAAATGGTGGCAGATAATCTGGCAACAGAAGATGATCAAGATATTACACTAAAAAATTTCTAGTATCAGATATCTTCCACGGTAATGTAAGGGTTCTGTCATGTGTAAATACCAAAAATAAAATAATATATATTTTAGTATATTTGATCTAAATTCACGTTCTTACAATCTCAAGGATCTTTTTAGGTTCTAGTTTTAGTGAATTAGAAAAAAAAATTAGTACATAAGAAACTGATACCATACAATTAGAAACTTATACTCAGTGCCCATTTTTTCAACAAAAAATATTTAATAAAAATAAAATATAAAATATAATTTCTTTTTATGAATATTATTTACAAATTTCATCTTGTTCTAAACCTTTTCTGTACACTTCCGTATAACTAATTTTTTGTTTAAATGTGGTATGAGAAAAAAATCATAGCACGGAACAGAAAAATCTGAAATCCACCAGTCTAGTGAAATACACGAATATCAACAATATACATATGTTTATCAGATTATTTTTTTAGATTATTGAATAAATAAATTTTATATAAAAAATAAATATTTTTTCTCTATGAAATGTTTTAGAACACATATAAAACATCGTTAAAACATGATAGAAACTTGGGGCATCATTGAAGTAACCATACAACTAATCAAGGAAGTATTTCATAGTTAACTTCCAAAAATTACGTTAGAGTAATAATAAAAAATAATAATGATTGACCATCACCATTTTCATTTAATATCTATTGTAGTATATTCGCAATATCTCTTAGAAGAAACCTAATTTGGCTAACATCATCTCATATATAGAATAACTATATAGCCAACAACCATATCTACTGTACTGATTTAATTGTAGTTTATAATGTAACCACACATCCATGGTTTATAATAGAACCACATATCATCATATAAATTCCAATTAACCATACCATAATCCAAAATTAGGAAATATTTATTCATATAAACATTCTTAAGGAAAATAACATTTTTATTTTTTAAATAAATCATTTTTAGACAAAATATGCTTGAAAAAAGGAAATAATTTACTTTAAAAATAACCATGTAAAATTATATTGGATTCATCAAATAATTATTACATCCTAACATCAATAAAATCCACTAGTTTCATATAATTTAAAAAATATATTTTGTTATTTTTTTCAGAAAATTCAATATACCTCATTTGGAAAAAATAAAAAAGATTTCTTTAAAACCACTTTTTACAATGGAAAACATGGGTAAAAATGTCATAAAAATCATATTGGAATAGTAAAAAATACATAAAAACATTTTTAGAAAAATAAATATATATATTTGGTAGAAAAAGATACTTTTTAAGAGAAACATTAAAATATTATTTTTTAAAAGAAAGTCTCTTACCTAAGGTATAAAACATCATTTACGTTATTTATCTTTCTGAATAATAAAAATAATTTAACTTATAATTTATGAATAAATTTTTTTATGTTTATTATTCCTTTTATATCACTCATTTATATGTTATATAAAATTACACAATCACATAATTTCACGTCAGATGTTTTGATGATATTCAATACTTAAGTCCAAAATGAACTAAATCGGTTAACTATAGTAAAATTGGTAATTAATCCATCATCGCCATAATAATAATAATTAAATATTTATAATTTAAATATATATATATTGTAATTTTAAATCCATATATTAAATATGGGTATGAAAAATTTACTATATTTTAATTATGATGTCGATAGTTCGTATATATGCATGAGTAAAGATTCAATTTTTCAATGATCATTATACATAGAAGGGTAAGTATTTTTTTAATTTAAAAAATTATTGTAATATAATATATATAATATTACTCATTTATATATACTTATATTTATCATCAAGGTTATGTGGTGATCAAAAACGAACAACATCACATCGTGGATGTGGTTGCCCACAAGTATGCATGAACGATGATAAATGTTTCCTATAAATGAAAAGATACGAAATTAAATGATATATTATCTTATAATGATGATAAAAGGTCATTAATATCTTATATGATCACTAATTACATAATTATATTCATTCCTGAGAGACAATGATGAAAAATGAATTACATCGGTTTGTGAGGTTGTAGTCCACTGTACACATGAACGATTAATTTTTTTATTTGATGGATGTATAATTAGATATAGGTCCTGAAACTCACATAATATCATCAAAATATATGTATTATACTATATTTATTATTTTACCATGTTTTAAAAACGTTTTATAGATATGGAATAGAGAATAAAAAATATGTAAATTAAAAATGACGCCTCTTCTTTAGAATGCCTCCTTTGACTAACACCATAAAACCTCTAAGGTTGGTGTCTAGTATAAAATATTTCCTCTATAATTAGGGGAAAGATTACATTAATGTATTGGTCATGGTATTTTTTAAACAAAATGGGTTTTTATGTGTGAATAAATGATAAGAAGAGGTTCCATTTTAAAAGATAGAGGAGGTCACTCTTGGGGTTTTTCAAAATAATAAATTAAAATAAATTAATATTCAATTAAAAATTGCTCAAATGTGATTTATATAGAACATAATGTTATTACGGGTCTAAATCAGCTCATAAAATAAAAAATATATAGGTTTTGACAATATTGATACCCTTGGATTTTGGTTTTAAACTATATATAACCCATTTAACTCATACCATGACAACATGTATATTTACTCTTTCAGGTTTAACATATTAAATATAAATAAATAAAATCCCATAAATGGAACATGTTTTATATTATAAACACTATACTAATACCTTGACCAACTTTATTATTTTTATTAATTTTATATCATTTAATGAAATATTATTTACTATAAAATATCCATATTTTAAATTTTAAGGACTATAAACAACTTTGGATTTAAAAATATAAATATATCAGGTATAATTCAAAGAAAAATTATTATATTACAAACATGTAAATATCATATGTATAATTCCTTTATTACATTAATTATCTCAATTAATATTTTTTTAATATTTTTAATATCATTTATTTTATTATTTTATTAATTAAATAAATTCTTCATTAGCATTGTGTAGCTATTTAAGGTAATTATTTCTTAAAAAAAATTAAAATAAATTACCATGATGAAGATAAATATTAAATATTTCAAAAAACTATTTATTTTTGAATATATAATACTAATAAAACCATATTAAAAGTATTACACTTATTAAAATCAAGAGTGTTACATGTCTGATTTTTTAAATAAATTTCTATAAAGGGAATAATCTCTTCCAAGTTGCTCTAAAAAGACATAAATTAGAGCCTTGGAAAAATATGACCTAAAATTAATCATCCAATAAAACTAGAGAAAGTGTTATGGTCAATTTAAAATTCTTATCTTTACATTTATACCCTTAATTACCCAATTTACCCATTGCCGTCTTAACAAAAATTAAGAAAGTTATTATTCATAATGTACTAAAATAAAAGGTAACTATTTAATAAATTTATACCTATGATTAAATATATATAATCCATTTTTAATAATTTAAAACATAGAATATGAAAAATTAAATTTTAATTTAAACTGTTGAAACACAACGAAATACAATTTTTCAGAAATATTCCCTTTTTAAATATAAAGTATTATTTTCTAAATTCCACTATAAACTCATTTAAAACACTATAATTTTATTATTTTAAATCAAAATGATCTAATAAAAATTTTAAACTAATCTATAACATATTTTTACCTTGAAATTAATTAAAAATAAAATAAAACATTCAATAAAAATAAGTGTCCCTCACTTTTCATTGAAAAATTAATATTATTATAAAATTTTCAACAATTTATCCTATGATAATATTAAAATTTTGTGTTCAAAAATTAATTTAGTTTTTAAACAGAGTTTCTATAAATTCAATAAATTAATTATAATATTCTTTCAAAATAATTGGTAAAACTAACCTATAAAGAAAACATATTTTTGAACAATAAAATAACTTTAATAAAAATTATGTTATTATTATCAAAGAATTAATTAATAATATTTTATTGAGTAACAAATTTATATTTATTTTATTAATCATTTATTCTTGTTCATACTGTCAAATTTAATAACTATGTTATAAAATTTAAATAATAATATTCCATTGTTTATTTATTATCAGTATTATGTATATTATTTTCTATTGAACATAGTATTTACTTTTAAAATATAGAGATATGAAATTCTACTAATTTGGGAAATTTATCATTATAATCTAGAACTCAGGATTGGAAACATGGGTTTGAATTTTAAAAATACCTTTGTGAAAATCCCACATCATAAAAATGATAAATAAAACATCCTATTGAATTGAGAGAAAAAAGTATGAAGGTCACCAGAGGCAATACAAATTAGGTTTCCAATTAGAAGAACATTTGTGGGAAATGAAGACATGGATGTGGAAGAAAAAACATAACTTCAAAGTACTGATAAAGAGTGATTGAGAATATAATAATGAGAACGTTAACCATAAAAAATTATAAATCTATGATGGGTTAAAATATCATTGATTTCTCAATATGAAGAATATACTAATAACATTTTTATTTCACAATATTTTTCCAAGAGTTAACGAATTACACTGTGATATACACAAATAATGTATGGAAATATACTTACATTAAATTTTTAATTTCATCCTTTAATAAATTTCTATCACAATCTCTTATTTTTCACCAATAAATGAGTTTTCAAGATGAATATATCATGCTTGAAAGACTAAAATCAATTTTTATGGATTAAAAAATCTATAAAATAATAAATATTTTTCCCCATGTAATTAGGAATGAACCAAAATAAAAAATGGTTCTGAATAGAAAGGATAATTCCCAAAATGAATAAATATTCAAATAAATAAAAACTGCATTATATATTTAAAATTCAATACCAATACCAAATGTTAAACTTAGATAATTGAGTAAATATCTATCCTTAAAATGCATTAAAAATATTACTTCCAACGATCAAGACACAAAAATCAAAAGTATTTTATCACATAGTCTTTCAATTATTTATTTTAAATTTATTTCAAAATAACATCAATGAATCCTAATGTCTCATTAAATGAAGTATATTACCAAATCATAAAGTATTCAAGATATTTTAATTATATACTTAAATACCATGAATCATCATAAATACAAAATAAAATTAAATTCAATATCAAAATATAATTCATTCTTTAGTCGTCAAATAAAATATCATAGTATTTTTTTTAACTTATTCTAGTAATATTTAAAAATATTATAGTGAAAATATCCGAAAATAATATAAACCCCTTAATCACCATATAATATGTTTATAAAAAATATTTTCTCAAGTTTTAATAACCCATAATTGCCTCAAAATTAATGAAATGACAAACTTTAAAGGCCTCTATTAAACTTATATCTACAAAATTAATGGAAGACATTGTCAAAAAATACTTCACATTAAACCTAAGGGTTACATATACCTATCCCAAATAATTATTATCCTCAAAAGGGTTTTCTAATACATTTTACTTATTATAAACCTTAAAATTGTAATCTAATGATGGTATCCATAACTATTAAGATAAAATCTCATGAAAACATTCTAACCTCTAATGTTATCTAATCATCCCTCTGATAATAATTATAATGACCATTCCATAAACATTAATTATTTTAGTTCCTCTATTATATAACTAAAGTTTTTACAATCCTAGTTATATTTGCAGTATATAGTTTTATAGAATTAGTAAAAATTGTTATATAATATACCCATAACATACAAGTATGAAATTACACTGAGCATCATTTTTTCCCACCAGAAAAATATTTTTTAAAAAAATCAAACGGGGTTATTTTCAGGATAATTCATCATAATATTTATATTTATATCATCCTTATCCTTGAACTAAATTATATCCAATGAAAAACATTTTAAAATTATGGTACAAGCACAAAATGATTATTAAGGGACATAAAAAATCATTTAGTCCCGTAAAAAACATGAATATCCATAATTTGAATATATTTATTACATTATTCTTTTAAATTATGAAATAAATCATTTTTATATTCAAAACACACCCCTTTTTCTCCAAGAAAACCTGTAGATACCATATAATACGTAGTTAAAAAGTATTTTAAACTAGGGGAATCATTATTGTATCCATTAGAGCTTCTCATAAAATACCTTCATGGATATATTCCTAAAAAAACAATGGATTAACCATCACCTCCACTCATAACTAAACATCATAATTATTCTTGGAATAACTATTACAGTGTATTCATATTATTTATTTGGAGAAGCTTATTTTGTTAACTCCATCTCATTTGTGGAATAACCATACAATCGACTTCCATATTAAGTGTACCCAATGAATTGGTAGTTATAAAATGACCACACATCCTTAGTTTATAAAATAACCAATCATTATCATAACAATTCTAAGGAACCAAAAAATAATCCTAAATCATGAAATCATACTTTCTGAAAACATTATTAAAGAAGATATCCTTTTCATTTAGAAATCAATTATTCATAGAAAAATTGTATACATATAATGGATAATATTTTCTTTGAAAATTTCAATGTAAAATTATAAAGGATTCATCAATTTATTAATGTTTCATGGTATTGGGAGAGAAAAATCATTCCATATGAGTTAAAAAAACATTCCTTATATATATATTTTAGAAAACTCAATGTACCTCATTTGGAAAACGTGTAAAATATTATTTTAAACCAATTTATAAAAAACATGGGTGAGAACAACATTAAAAATAATTGGGTAATAGTAAATACATACATTAATTTTTTTAGAAAAATTTAATATGGATATGTAATAAAAATATATTTTCTATAGTAGTCTTTAAAATATTATTTTAAAAAGAAACTCATTTACCTTGAGTCTAACATGTCACATGCATTATTTATATTTATAATTAATAAAATTCAGTTAATTTATAATTTCATGAAAAAATTATAAGGTTTATTATTCCTTTTATATCCAATATTTATAGGTTATATAAAATTACTTAAATAAATAAGTTCACATCAGATATTTTGATAATGTTCATTACATAAGTCCAAAATGAAATTAGTTAATTGACTATGGTCAAAGTGGTCATAAATAAAATATATACATAATAATAACAATGAAATAATGATAATTTTTATATATAAATTATATTTATAAATCCATCGAAAAAATATGGTTATGAAAAATTAACTATGTTATAATCATGGAGATGGTTGGTTGTACGTAAACATTAGTAACGTTTCCATTTTTCAAGGATAATTATAGAAAGAAGGTATATATTATTTATTCTTTCAATAATGATAATAATATAATTAATATCATATTAATTATTTATATATACTTTAATATATTTATATATATATCATCTATGTGATGTTGTGATGAAAAAACGATTCATGTAGCTTTGTTGAGTTTGTAGTCTACAATAATGCATGAACGATGTTATCAATTCCTATAAATGAAAATGTATGAAATTAAATTATATATTATATTTTTATAATGATAAATATGTATTTAATACCATATATAAACACTAATTAAATAATTAAAACCTCCTTTTAGAGTCTTTGATGAAAAATGAATTACATCGATTCATAAGGAAGTAGTACGTCTTAAACGTGAATGATGTATTATCATCCCATATTATGAAAGTGTTGATGAATATTGTTCATGAAGATAACGTAATAAAATAATAGTTTATAGATTATACTTGAGTAATTATTTTATCATGGTTGAAGAGGTTTTGAAGGATGTGGAAGAAGAAACAAAATAGAAACACCCTATTAAAAACAGTACCTCTTATTTAGAAAGCTTCATTTTATTAACAACTTAAGGCCCCTATGGCTGGTTTTAAGTAACAAATAAGGCCTATATAATGTGAGTAAGGATTCTAATAATGGATTTGAGGTGGGATTTGTGAACCAAAATTAATTTTTATGTGTGAAGAAATGAGAAGAATAGGATACATTTTATAAGACAGAGGAGGGGCACTCATAGAATTTATAAAATTTTTTATAATATTTAAATCCTATTTTTTTTTGTTTTTACACTTATCTAACCCCTTTAACTCCTTCCATGAAAAAATGTATTTTTACTTTTTGGGTGTTAATATATTTAATATAAATGATAAAATAAAAATAAATTGATAATTTTTTATATTATAAACCATATAATAATCTCTTGGGAAAATATAATTTTTTAAATAATTTTATATCATTTAATAAATTATTATTTACTATAAAATATCCATAATGTAAATTGAAAGAACTATCCAGTACTTTGAGTTTAATATTATCATGATAAAAATTATAATTAAAAAATTTATATTTTATTATGTCCACAACATTTCAAGCTCATGTATAAAATTATTTTATTAAATTAATTATGTCACAATATATTTATTATAATGTTTTCTAACACCATTTATTTAATTTTTCCATTAATTAATTAATTACTATATTATCATACTGTTATTTTTTTAAGGTAATTATGTATTTACCAAAAGGTAAAAATAAATTACCATATAGAATATAAATATTTTATCATTAAAATATTTTTATAGTAGAAAATATCTTCTAGATAACATCATATAAGAAAATTTACACTCATTAAAAACAAGAATGTGACATGTTTGACTTTTCGTTAAATGAAATACTATAATGGTCATAATTTCATCCATGTGGATATAAAAGGTCCTTAATTTGACACATTTATGACTAGGGTGGATGATTAATCATTAAATGAAATTGGAGACAGTGTTAGGGTCAATTTCTAATCCTAATACTTTTATTTTTTATCCTTAATTACTCGATTTACCATTTAACGTGGTAACAAATAGTACTAAAGTACTATTCATAATGTACAAAAAAATATAAGGGACCAATTTAATAAATTAATAACTCATGATCCCAAATATATAATCTATTCATCAAAATTTAAAATAAAAAATTTAAACATTTTATTTTAAAATTATACTTTCAATACACAATGGAAAACAATTTTTCGGAAAATTTTTGTTTTTAAATCTAAAATGATTTCCTGATAAATTAAAGTATAAAAACAAATTAAAAATACATAATTAAAATATTTTTATTAAATATTTACTATTTAAAATTTATAACTAATACATAACATTATTCTACATTGTAAGTACTTTAAAATAAAATACATATTTCAATAAAAATTAGTCTTTTTTCATTATTCATTGAAAAAATTATATTTCATAAAATTAAAACAAATTAATCCAAATAAAATATTGACATGAAGAGTTAAAAAATTAAATTCATTATATAGAATAAATTATCTATAACTTATTTGAAATAATTATAATATTAATTTATAAAAATAAGAAAAATTCATTTTTGAAGAAAACACATTTTTGAAGAGAGAAATGACTTTAATAAAAAATAAAGAGATTATTTCCTAATTTTTATTTAATACATTTATATTTATTACATAAATTAGTTATTAATATTCATATATCTCATTTGAACAACAAGGATATAACATTTAATTAATAATATTCTATTGTTCGTTTAAGATTGGTATTGTGTATCTTATACACTATCAAACATAGTTTTTACTTTTAAAAAGTTTGGATGACATTATGGGTGAATCACAACTACTTAATTATTTTAAGCCTCTTTTAAAATATGAATTGAAATTATTTATTTTTAATATATTCTTTCTAATTGCCTATTTGAGTATGGATTTCCTATTTATTAATCAAAACATTTTATATTGTGGAAATCCATTGAAAATATAAATTTAAAGTGTTTAATCTGTGTTATTACCCAACTAATTTAAAATATATTTTATAACATTAATTCTTAATTATAAAAATATATTAATATTTGTATAATATTAGTGCTTCATTAATGTAAACTATCAAATACTTTAGATTTATTATAATTGTAAACATATTAAAAAAATTATGGGATGTAATAGGGAGCTTGGTTTAAAATTTGGTTTGGGTGTTTAGATGGATCAGTGATTCCTTAGAGAATTAATTCATTATGATCAGTTTAGTTGAGATAGTGATGCATTGGTGAATTATAATGATAATTTTGGAGTAAAGGGTGACCTAATGAGTTGTAACTATTGATCCTGCTGGAATAGATATATTGAAGTGTAAACAACATCAATAGAAATGTTAGTGGTGTAGTTTTAGTGTTTCAAGGACTATAATAATATATTAAGTGGAAATCATGCTTATATAGGTGTAGGGGTTGTATTTGGGAAGTGGAAGAACATTCTAAATTATATGATAGAATATAGAGATTTGAGCATGGATTTATATCCCAGTGTTCGCTACGTTTACAGTTAATGATATTAAGATCTTCTTAAGGTTATGAAGTTCTAAAGTGAGGTAGTAGTAGAATCACATGACTTTTTATTTAGTGAAATTTTTGTGGAATTTTAATATTTTGATTTTGTTGAAAATATTGGTTGATAACTGGGAGTTAAGTCCAGATATTATGGTTTAGATCATCAAGGGGTTAATGTTTTTTACTTGGTTTGGGGAAAATAGAATTCGTTATAGATCAAATTAGTGTCACTATTTCACCTTCTGTGAAATGCCCATGAGGTGATTATCTCTAAAGTGAAAAATAATTAGGTCCACATAATAGCTGGACTTGGGTGGGTGTTTTTTCTATCCCAAAATTACCGCTGTATCATGGTCTAGTTTCTAGATCCCCAAGAGGGCACGTTATGAACAATAATGTTAGAGAACATCACAGTCATGCCCCCTAGGATAGTGCCTCAACCATTTTTGATAAGAGGTTTCCCTGTGTATAATGGGAAGCTAGAAACTCACACACTAGTCCTTTTGGTAGTTGAGTGTGTTCCTATGAAATTTTTGTCTTTATGGATTCATGGGGGATTCAATGAGGTTATGGAAAGACTCATGAGTATAAGTAACCCAACACTTCAGAGGGACATAGTGTTGTCCTAGTGTATCTGAAATGGTCTATACCATGTCCTTGGGGAGTCAATTTCATATTTTGAGGCACCATATATGATTAATATACCATATTTCATTTTTTTTGTGTGATGGAGGCAAAAAAACTAACATATCAAGAGTTATGAGTTTTGTGTGGGACTTTAGCAGGTTTCTTGGAATTTGGTCATGTTATGGGGATATCTGCAGTGAAACAAGATATATTTTAAGTTCTGGTATATGGTGTATTGGCTAGACAATTGTGAACATTTGGGGGGGGGGGGTTTACACACCTGGATTATTTAGGTCTGAATTCATTTTCCTCTTCATACCTCATGTGTGGATTTCCTAAGAGAGTTCCTTCATCGTTATCCTTCAAGCATCATTTGATTTGTGTTATTGATAGACATTTATTCAACAATTGAGGTGATTTGTTTCTTCCTCGTCCATTATTCTTCCCCACCCTCTTATTTCTTTTATTTTAAATGTTTTTTAGGATGTTCAGTGATGATTCTAAAGGGTCATGATGTAATGACCCCACTGTAGTAGGGATTTGGAAGTATTGGAATAAATATGACCCTGAAGGGATGATTGCACATCATCATACACTATTTTGTTAAATGTATTTCAGAAATAGAATTTATTTATGGGTGAATATTAAATTTAATTAAAATTATTATTGAATAATTGTTAAGTTGTTTTGTTTTTTTCATATAATGATCCAATAAATAAATCAGTAACCTTACATGATGGGTTCGTCATTATTTCAGTGTAATGAGGTCATAGAGTGAGTTATTGGGGAATTATACATAATTTTTATAAATTGGAAATTTTATTAATAATTATTAAAATATACTAAATTGAAAAAAAATTATTCGTAATTTTTTAATTAATATATTTTAGATTTCTAGATTGTGTTAGGACATTTTGTGTTATAAAATAGATCAGTTAGAATTGGACGAGCTTTGGTAGGTGTTTTCAGGATATGATTGAATGTAAAATGATCTATATGAGCTACGTGGTTGTGAAATCCCTAATTTTATAGTCTATTTTTTTTATTTTATGTTCAGGTGGTAATAATATTATATATATACATGAATATTATATGACTATTGTGATAATTCTAAAAATTGGGATGGAATCACATCATCCAAATAGTCAACATGGATCTTATAGCATTATAAATGGTTTAGTTGTTGATAATTGGTTATACGAGTGTTGGTGTCCCACTTTAAACAATAATAAAAATAATTTATTGAATTTATGAATAATATTTGATTTATTTTTTAAGATAATTTTTAAAAAGTGGTTTGACATAAATAAAAATTTCATGGGGAAAGTGGTTATTTTAGAATAGGTTTTGAAGTCATATATGAAAATATGAAATGAGTTTTCTATGGAATGATTTGTTAATTTTTTCCAAAATTAAAGTGAGAGTAATATTTCAGGTCATACCTTTTAAAATGGTCTAAAAGGATAATTTTATTTTTTTTGGAATGAATATTTTGAAAGGTTTCATTGAATTATTTGGTCTATTTATCCTTGTGAGGTCCATGCCTAGTTTTCCAAATCCTAGGACATTTCTTATGGTCTCTAATTTTTTTCCTTTAGTTTTTTTGTTACATGATGATTCAAAATACATGTGTTGGACGATGAGGGTTTCGTTTGGAATCAAATTGGTGAGTTGATCTAGGTGAATGTGATATGCCTCTTAGAGGGTAGAGATGGTTCTGAAGAACACTAACGAATGTTGAGGTATGTTTTGACAAGAATGATTAACTGAGGTTAAGAGAATTAAATGTAATTTTGAAACACATTTAAGGTTTCTTTACTATATTTTGGCCTAGGGGACCCATGTCAGGTTCCCCAGTAGTATATGACCCTAGGTAAGGTTTGTGTCAGATATGGGTATAGATGATTATGGGTGTTACCATTGGACATGAATTTATATTTTGTGTATGTTATGGATAGGGTAGAGATAGTCTATTAACATTATAAGATAAAATTTATTATGTAAGATAGGTAAAAATAGTCTTTTGACCCTATTGATGTGTGCTAGAGATGATCATTTAATGGGGCACATTTACAATGAAATGTATACAAATTCTTGGGATGCATTTGATTTTTTTTTTGTTTTATACAACCTTCTTTCCTACTATAATTATATGTTCCCAAAGCTATGAAATGAACCCAGAGGATACATAAACATGTGATAGTCTGTGAGGGACACAATTTAACCAAATGTACCATAAAAATTGACATAGTGGGGGAGGAACACAATATCCCTATGTAGATGTATAAGTGAGATGATTCATGAGGGACGTCGTGCCCCTAAGTGATTATAATACTATGAGATAATGTCCGGGGGGGAAACACTAAACCTCGTAGATATACATACATGTGATGATCCAGGAGGTGCACACTTCCACTATGTGATGGGTATACTTATGACATGGTCATAATGATTATTTATTAACATTTTGGTACTGAACAAATAAATAATGATATTATGTATGGGATATAAGTTGGGACACCGAATATAAGGCCCCAACCTTAAACCTTACTTAATCTTGAGTTATTACAAGATTACACATTGAGGATCTTTTCAGGTTTAGAGTTTTTGAGAATTAGATCATGAAACTTGAATTACATTCCACATTTAAACAAAGTGGGTACATAAGAGACAGTATTCATTCATCCCATAAACGGAAACATATTGAAAATAAAACACGGATTCTTTCTTGACACATCCTGGACATTATCATCACATCATGTACCTTTCCCTTGACCTGTGAAAAACATTTCAAAAACTTGGGATGAGCATAAAAAGCTCATTAAGGGTTATAAAAATATGGAAAGGAAACATGCGTTCATATATACAAAAGAATGAAACCATACTTTACCCATAAAACATAGGCACTTTAACATACCTCATCAAACCATGAATAAATCATATAAATCATAGGACATAAAGGTAACTTGAGGCATTCATAACATTCTAACGCAGGGAGTAACCCTCTTAGTTAGATTTGGAATACCCATCACAGTATATTCCCTAAATCTCTTTGGAGAAACCTTAACGTTTCACTCCTTCGTGTTACCCAATGCATTGGAGAGCTATATCGGGCTCACCCTCCCTTAGTTTATCACGGAACCACCCATTTTAACAACAATGCCCAAGAACCATAACATAAACATATCACATAAAACATGCATAAAGGAAACGTAACATTTCCACATTTCAATCACAATATAACATTTTAGTATATTGAAATAATGAATCCGTTCAAAAAGAAACCATTTCCGAAACCATTTAAAACATTTAACAAGGAGATTTTTGAATCAAAGTGTCCCATACCACCTTGATGCTTTTAACATTTTAAACCATTAATATCCATATAAATAAATCCTTAAACCCATTTTGAAAACATGGATATTAATAAGAACAAATCATTAAAACATTTAAAGCGATATTTTGGTTAAAGGGTTTTTACCAAAATTAGAGACACTTGAATACAATAATTGAGGAATAACATTTAATCAGAACTTTATAATATAATGAGAATAAATGGATTCATGATATAATATTCCAAACGATAGTATATACACCATATACGAGTGAATTGGTGCATAACAACAATGAAGTCTCAATAGAGATGTAAAATGTGATGAAATCCCTTATAAAGAAGGTATCCTTAAATTAAGGATAAATCAATCTCCAAATTATGTGTGACAAATATAAATACACCGAATATTGTTTTATATTAAGTGTAAAACAATAAAAGGTCATTCACACATATTCAAAGGATTACTTATTCAATAACTACATGTTGAACCAAAATAAAGCGAAATTCGGTTAAAAAGTTCCCTTGGTAAAATTCGATAGCCTAACGGCATCACTTCAAAATTCAGAAAATGAGTTGGTGAGAGATAAAAATGGAATCTCATAACTTGGACATAAAATTTACACCAATCAGGATCTAGAAGAACATGTCACAAAATAATAGTATGTGAATTAAAAGACATAACAAACGAAGTCTTTTAAAATGAGGAGGGTGAAAAGTTCCCATATCGACTTGGGTAACTTTTGAAAAGTACACCCCATTGAAGAAGTGTCATACAATGAATATGTAAATACCAATAAATGGAATTATATTAAAAAAGGAGTGTAATAATGGGCAGTACATAAACCACTCAAAGGAAATTGTGGCAAATGTAGCATAAATCTCACGAGAATAAAAGTGAGATGAAAAATCCCTTACGAAAACTTGGCAGCATAACGACGCCACTTAAAACTTCCAAAAATGGATTTATGAGAGGAAATATGGTCTCCCAACATATGAACATAATAATTACAGTAGGAGTAATATAAAATAACATCCCAATAATAAGAAAGACGAGCTTAAAAGGAATGACATAAAAGAGTGTACTTAAAAATAAAGAGAGTTGTAGGATCCCTTACCTCAAGTCCAACTTGTCTTGTTCATTTCATTAAAGTCCTGAATAATAAAATTTGGTCAATTAATAATTGCCTAAGTACCTCCTTTAGAAATTATTATTCAGTTCATATCACATATTATAATGATATAATAATTGTTTAATAATATTAGTTCATATCAGACGTTTTTGCCGATGTTTGGTACATGAGTCAAAAATGAACTTGTTAAAAAAAGTTTTCTCATGTATTTATAAGTAAATAATTTCCATAATAGTATTAATGATTAAAATATCATATATATCCAGTAAATATTCATTTCATAATATTCCATATCATTTGAAGATAAAAAACGAAAAGCACTGTTCATGGAGACGGTAGGCCGTACGTATGCATGAACGCTACATTCATTTTCTGTCATATTAATGGAATTAAAAAAATGAGAGAGATATATATATGTTATAATTCCATAATGATATACACAATTTTTATGTAATATATTACATATATATCCATTATATATATGTACTTATATTATTACATAACATTTTGAGATACGAAATGAAATGTACGGTTCATGGAGACGGTAAGTCGTACGTACGCATGAACGCTACTTCCATTTCTATTTCATATTTAATGGAATTAAAACATAATGATACATAATATTTTTTTAATTCCAGTATGGTATCATATATAATATCATTAAATATATCCTTTATACGTACCACATATGGTATTAACGAATCAAATCACTTTGAGGGGGCGGTAGTCCACACTTCCTTAAATGAAGATATCGCGTTTACCCATAATGGAAACCATAAAGTTATTCCATAAATGAAAAATATAGAAGATTAAGTAAAAAATAAACATATTAAATATAATATATAAATATAGTGTCATCTTAATGGCCACCTTTGAAGGTGTTAGAAGAATGTTGAACAATCATCGTTTCGGGAGGCAGAAATTCGCCATCCACGGAAACAGTATGTTCTTTAACCATTAGATGTAGGTGTGTGTAAGTGTATCTCGAATAATTCTTATAACAACATCCTAGTATATTGAAAATACTATATTTGTTACAAAATAAATGAATAATAATAGTTTAGGGGGTTGGATAAGAAAAATAAAACAAAAGGACACAAGTGAAGACATTACCTTAAAATCGGGTAACTCCCTTTGGTTTGAGCTCAAAGGCTTCCTTGGGACGACTTCTGCCTAAAGTGAGGCTTCAAGGAGAAAAATAGAGAAGTTTAGAGACAAAATGGGCAGGGGTTGGCCGAGCCAATGGCTTTGGGAGTGTGGTTAAGGAGGTAGAGTTGGGGGTCTTTTATAAGAGGAGAGGAGGGGCACTCTTGTAAAGTTACAAAATGTTACTTTATTTTCAAAAGAGTTTCGGATTTTAAAGGTCCCAAATTGATTTATTTCGAGGATAAGGTGATAAGGGTTCTAAATCAACTCATACAATAGGTTTTGGACATTTTTAGGTCTTAGATATTACATTATCTTTCCATTTTATTTGAATCGTTAAATAATGAGGTCATCGCTGCATCATCATGATGTCATAAATCATTTAATTTATTTAATGTCTAAAAATTAATAAAAAAACAACTATGATGTAGGAAATCTTTTTATCTTTACAATTAATATTTATAGTCAAAAATATGATTTGTATAACCCCATGATAAAATTGTTTTAGTAAAACATTTCATGTTTTTCTCATTTTTACTTTAACATTAAATAACAAGATATTAATGTCATTTTCCAACCAAAGTGGCTTCATGGGGTCCCCAAGTTGACCCATGGGTTGTCTTGTTCGTCCATGACACATCCAATGAGGTTAGGACATGTTTCAGGTTCATTTCATATTATTAAAACATTATTTTCACCTTAAACTACACTAATTACCTTTAATCGCGATTAAAAACTTAATAAGTTACTATTCACCAAAAAATTATTTTTATCCCATTGAACCAAATTTTACTTCTTAATGACAACCATGTATGTCGGATTTTTTAAATTCAAAACACAAAGATGGAAAAATTTCATTTAAACGGAAAAATCAGTTTTTATAAGTACCACTTAGTGGTTTCACTATTCATCAAAAATTGACGTTTTTCAGAAAAATCCCAAAAATTCACCCTAAGCTATATTTGATATTCCGAATTCAAAAATGAAGTATATTTTACAAAATTCAAAACATATAAGTCACATTAATTAATTTAATAATTAATTCCCACTGTCAGATCAAATAGCGTGTTTTTATGAAACAATAAGTATCAAAAGATTGACACTGGTTTAAGTTTGATTTCAAAGTGAAATTAATTCCAATTACCAAAATTGGATTTAATGGTAAAAATATATTCTAATTTCACTTTAAAACCAATTCAAAAGATAATCTAATCATATAAATAAATTATATTAAAAAGAGGTTTTGAATTAAAATACAACATTTTACACTATTCATTAAAAAAATGAACTTTATCGGAAAGATACCAAAAATTTACACAAAGTAAATTTTGATGTCCCAATTATTAAGAAGAGTTTTATTTGGTCCAATAGAATATATAAGAGTGAACAAAACTATATTTAACGAAGGTTCTCCATCAAAAGGCGATAAGTGAACCTTTAGTGAAAACTAGGGCATATACGCCTAAAATTGAATATTTTCCGTATTTTAAGCATTTATATTTTATTGGATAAATGTAACAAAATTTAAAAACATATATAATAATATTTTAGTTATTTCTATCCATTTCCGCCAACACAATGGCTACATGTTAACTACCATTTAAAATAATATTATTTTATTATTAGAGTGCAATGTAAGAATCCCAAGAAACTCGTTGTTGCGTGTTGGGTACGCCATTGAGCATAGCGTCCCCTTTAAAGTCATATTAATATTTTTTTCACAAATATGGATAAATATGAAAATTCCATAGTCTTTATTTACCTGGGGTGTTACATCCTTCCCCCTTTTGGGAATTGCATCCTCGCAATTTTTAAAATTGAGCTTGGAAACATCCTTGAAAGTCCCAAATCAGAACAAGAGTCGGTAAAACAATCACATTAAAATAAAGAAAGATAAGTACAAAGGTCACCCGAGTTAACCCATAATAGGATTCCATGTAGGAAAACATGGACATGGAAGAAAAATAAAAGGGTCATGTTCTTATGGAGAGTGATAGAAAACATGTTTAGGAGAAAGTTAACCATGAGAAAATCACAAACTTGTGATGGGTTAAACGGTATTTGATTCCCCAGAAGGAAAAGTTAATAGACAACATTTTTTTTATGTTACCTTTTATTGAGTAATTTATTCATAAGGAAACATAATCAATTATCATGTTGACTTTCAACTTTTATTAGATTCCTTACACAAACTCATATTTTCTCTAAAAGGCGATTATTTAGGAAGACTTGTTTACATTAAGAGTATTATAATCAACTTTTAGAGAATCATCTAATCCACAAAATAGAACTATATACTTCCCATGTCTTTATGATTTAACCAAAACCTAAACCAAAAAGGCTAGTACAAGATCAGATAATCCAGAAAAGGATAACCCTTTATAATAAAAAATCTATGCTTAATCTCCAAAATTTGTCCAACAAAACCCAATGTTTAACGAGGACCATTAGATAAACAATTTGTCCATAAAATCCTTCAACGTAAACCAAACTAAAATTGAAACCCAATTATTTGAAGGATTTAGTCACATAGTCTTCCATGTTAAATAGTAACATTTATCTCTAAACAACATCTGTTGCTCCTAAAGTATCGTATTGAAAAGTAATTAACCTAATCACATATCCTCCATGATAGGTTAATAATTTTCATAAATAACCCAAAATAAACTTTCTCTTAATTCATAAAATCATATAACTAGAAAGAATCAGTAAAACTAACCAGGGACTTTACGTAGTCCAGTGGTAGGCGATAAATACCAGTCGCACTTTGGTTGTGGGTTCGATTCCCACAGCTTTGTCCGACGCGACGGGTTGTCACACGGTCTGTGTGTTGTCCTTTTTCCAAAACTATATAATTCTTAAAACATTCCCCAAAACGAGATAAAATCATCAAAAATAATCATAACGTATTTTAACCTCAAGTTTATCTCATGCCCTTCATTTTCCATCATATCATATAATAACCCATAATTACCTCAAAAGTAAGGATCATATAAACTCTAATGGTTACCTTTATAATTATTACATGAACTTCCACATGGATTGGTCATCTCGTACATGATGCATTAATGATCATACCAAGGTTCAAGCGGTTGATCATGACTCCTTGATAGTTGGTTTAGAACAACCACAAGTTTCCTCATTGAATCCCCCATTTTATCTAGTCTCTTAATCAAAGAACCACCACAGTTTCCTTCAAACCAATTGTCACTTTGGTGCCTGCTAGATCCAGCCATTTACTAAAACAAAAAAGGTCAGTGTGAGTATATCAACAAAACCATCATGTACTAATGAGTAAGATAAACACAATGATATACTTACTCATTCACTTTATCTAAAACTAGGACTATTTCTGAAATCCTAACCATTATGGTAATGTCACTAATGCTTAAAGAATACCCTAACCTCTAAAGTTATCTAAACCGACCTTTGATACCAACTATAAGGACCCAACCATAAACCTTACTTAATCTTGATTTAATACAAGATTACACATTGGGGATCTTTTCAGGTTTAGAGTTTTAGATAATTAGATCATGAAACTTGCATTACATTCCACATTTAAACAAAGTGGTTACATAAGAGTAAATATTCATTCATCCCATCAATGGAAACATATTGAAAATAAAACATGGATTCTTTCTTGACACATCCTTGACACTATCATCACATCATGTACCTTTCCCTTGACCTGTGAAAAACAATTCAAAAACTTGGGATGAGCATAAAAAGCTCAGTAAGGGTTATAAAAATATGGAAATGAAACATGAGTTCATATATACATAAGAATGAAATCATACTTTACCCATAAAACATAGACACATTAACATACCTCATCAAACCATGAATAAATCATAGATATCATAAGACAAAAAGGTAACTTAAGGCATTCATAACATTCTTATGTAGGGATTAACCCTCTTGGTTACATTTGTAATACCCATCATAGTATATTCCCTAAATCTTTTCGGAGAAACCTTAACGTTTCACTCCTTCGCGTTACCCAATGCATTGGAGAGCTATATCGGGCTCACCCGCCCTTAGTTTATCACGAAACCACCCGTTTTCATAACAATGCCCAAGAACCATAAAATAAATGTATCACATAAAACATGAATAAAAGAAAACGTAACATTTCCACATTTCAATCACAATATAACATTTTAGTTTATTGAAATAATGAATCCGTTCAAAAAGAAACCATTTCCAAAACCATTTAAAACATTTAACAAGGAGATTTTTGAATCAAAGTGTCCCATACCACCTTGATGCTTTTAAAATTTTAAACCATTAATATCCATATAAATAAATCCTTAAAACCATTTTGAAAACATGGATATTAATAAGAACAAATCATTAAAAAATTTAATGATATATTTTGGTTAAAGGGTTTTTACCAAAATTAGAGACACTTGAATATAATAATTGAGGAATAACATTTAATCAGAACTTTATAATATCATGAGAATAAATGGATTCATGAAATAATATTCCAAAGGACAGTATATACACCATTTTAGAGAGAATTGGTGCATAACAACAATGAAGTCTCAATAGAGATGTAAAATGTGATGAAATCCCTTATAAAGAAGGTATCCTTAAATTAAGGATAAATCAATCTCAAAATTATGTGTGACAAATATAAATACACCCAATATAGTTGTATATTAAGTGTAAATCAATAAAATTTCATTCACACATATTCAAAGGATGACATATTCAATAACTACATGTTGAACCCAAAGAAATCGAAATTGGGTTAAAAAGTTCCCTTGGTAAAATTCGACAGCCTAACGGCATCACCTCAAAATTCAGAAAATGCGTTGGTGAGAGATAAAAAGGGAATATCATAACTTGGACATAAAATTTACATCAATAAGAATATATAAGAACATATCCCAACATAATAGTATGTGAATTAAAAGACATAAAAAACGACGTCTTTTAAAATGATGAGGGTGAAAGGTTCCCTTACCGACTTGGGTAACTTTCCAAAAGTACACCCCATTGAAGAAGTTTCATACAATGAATATGTAAATACCCATAAATGGAATTATACTACAAAAGGAGTGTAATAATTGGCAGTACATAAACCACTCAAAGGAAATTGTGGCAAATGTCGCATAAATCTCATGGGAATAAAAGTGAGATGAAAAATCCCTTATGAAAACTTGACAGCCTAACGACGCCACTTAAAACTTCCAAAAATGGATTGATGAGAGAAAATAGGGTCTCTCATAATATGAAAATAAGAATTACAGTAGGAGTAATATAAAATAACATCCCAATCATAATAAAGATGATCATAAAAGGAATGACATAAAAGAGTGTACTTAAAAATAAAGAGAGGTGTAGGATCCCTTACCTCAAGTCCATCTTGTCTTGTTCATTTCTTTAACGTCATGAATAATAAACTTTAATCATTTAATAATTGCCTAAGTACCTACTTTAGAGATTATTATTCCATTAATATCACATATTATAATGTTATAATAATTGTTTAATAATGTTAGTTCATATCAGACATTTTGTCGATGTTTGGTACATGAGTCAAAAATGAACTTGTTTAAAAAAAAAGATTGCTCATGTATTTATAAGTAAATAATTTCCAGAATAGTATTAATGATTAAAATATCATATATATTCAGTAAATATTTATTTCATACTATTCCATATCATTTGGAGATAAAAAATGTAAAGCACCGTTCATGGAGACGGTAGGCCGTACGTACGCATGAACGCTACTTTCATTTTTTGTCATATTAATGGAATGAAACAAAATGAGATATATATATATATATGTTATAATTCCAGAATGATATCCATAATTTTGATGTAATATATTACATATATATCCATTATATATATGTACTTATAGTATTACATAACATTTTGAGATAAGAAATGAAATGTACCATTCATGGAGACGGTAAGCCGTACGTACGCATGAACACTACTTCCATTTCTATTTCATATTTAATGGAATTATAAAATAATGATAAATAATAGTATTTAAATTCTAGTATGGTATCATATATAATATCATAAAATATATCCTTTATATGTACCACATATGGTATTAACGAATCAAATCACTTTGAGGGGGCGGTAGTCCGCACTTCCTTAAATGAAGATATCGCGTTTACCCATAATGGAAACCATAAAGGTATGCCATAAATGAAAAATACAGAAGCTTAAGTAAAACATAAACATATTAAATATCATATATAAATATAGTGTCATCTTAATGGCCACCTTTGAAGGTGTTAGAAAAATGTTGAACAATCATCGTTTCGGGAGGTAGAAATTCGCCATCCACGGAAACAGTATGTTCTTTTACCATTAGATGTAGGTGTGTGTAAGTGTATCTCTAATACTTCTTATAAAAACATCCTAGTATATTTTAAATTCTGGATTTGTTACAAAATAAATGAATAAAAAGAGGTTATGGGGTTGGAGAAGCAAAATTAAACAAAAGGACACAAGTGAAGGCATTACCTTAAAATCGGGTAACTCCCTTTGGTTTGAGCTCAAAGGCTTCCTTGGGAAGACTTCTGCCCAAAGTGAGGCATCAAGGAGTAAGAGAGAGAAGTGGAGAGAAACAATGGGCAAGGGTTGGCCGAGAAAAAGGCTTTGGGAGTGTGGGTAAGGAGATAGAGGTGGGGGCCTTTTATAAGAGGAGAGGAGGGGCACTCTTGTAAAGTTACAAAATGTAACTTTATTTTCAAGAGTTTCGAATTTTAAAGGTCCCAAATTGATGTCTTTCGAGGATAAGGTTATAAGGGTTCGAAATCCACTCATCCAATAGGTTTTGGACATGTTTAGGTCTTAGATATTACATTATCTTTCCATTTTATTTAAATCGTTAAATAATGATGTCATCGTTTCATCATCATGATGACATAAATAATTTAATTTATTTAATGTTTGAAAATTATAAAAAAATACTATGATGTAGGAAATATTTTTATCTTTCCAATGAATATTTATAGTCAAAAATCGGATTTGTATAACCCCATTTAATAATTGTTTTAGTAAAACATTTCATGTTTGTCTCATTTTTACTTTAACATTAAATAAAAAGATATTAATGTCATTTTCCAACCAAAGTGGCTTCATGGGGTCCCCATGTTGACCCATGGGTTGTCATGGTCGGCCATGACACATCCAATGAGGTTACGACATGTTTCAAGTTCATTTCATATTATTAAACATTATTTTTACCTTAAACTACACTAATTACCTTTAATCGCGATTAAAAACTTAATAAGTTACTATTCACCAAAAAATTAATTTTATCCCATTGAACCACATTTTACTTCTTAATGACAACCATGTATGTCGGATTTTTGAAATTCAAAACAAAAAGATGGTAAAATTTCATTTAAACGGAAAAATCAGTTTTTATAAGTACCACTTAGTGGTTTCACTATTCATCAAAAATTGAAGTTTCTCAGAAAAATCCCAAAAATTCCCCCTAAGATATATTTGATATTCCGAATTCAAAAATGAAGTCTATTTTAAAAAATTCAAAACATATAAGTCACTGTAATTAATTTAATAATTAATTCCCGCTGTCAGATCAAATAGCGTGTTTTTATGAAACAATAAGTATCAAAAGATTGTCACTGGTTTAAGTCTGATTTCAAAGTGAAATTAATTCCAATGACCACTATTGGATTTAATGGTAAAAATATATTCTAATTTAACTTTAAAACAAATTCAAAAGATAATCTAACCACATAAATAAATTATATTGATAATAGGGTTTGAAATAAAATACAACATTTTACACTATTCATTAAAAAAATGAACTTTATCGGAAAGATACCAAAAATTTACACAAAGTAAATTTTGATGTCCCAATTATTAAGAAGAGTTTTATTTGGTCCAATAGAATGTATAAGAGTGAACAAAACAATATTTAATGAAGGTTCGCCATCAAAAGGCGATAAGTGAACTATTAGTGAAAACAAGGGCATATACGCCTAAAATTGAATTCTTTCCGTATTTTAAGACTTTATATTTTATTGGATAAATGTAAAAACATTTAAAAAAATATATAATCATATTTTAGTTATTTTATCCATTGCCGCCAACACAATGACTACATGTTAACTACCATTTAAAATAATATTATTTTATTATTAGAGTGCAATGTAAGATTCCCAAGAATCTCGTTATTGTGTGTTGGGTACGCCATTGAGCATAGCGTCCCCTTTAAAGTAATATTAATATTTTATTCACAAATATGTATAAATATGAAAATGTCATATTCATTATTTACCTGTGGTGTTACATAGAACCCCTGTATACTATCAATTTTTCAAAGACACATTAACATTATTGTAGTAGGTACGGTCAAGGTTCAAAGTTGTTTAGATGACACTTTAAAACCTAACATGTATGATTAATTAATATTTCATGATAGGATTCTAGGTATGTGTTTTTCACAGGAAATAACTCAGAATTTATATATGTATTCAATGCATATTATTTCAATACATGGATCACTTAGTAATTTTGAGGCATTAGGGATTCCTACTGGGTCATTGGACTCACCCCTGTTTGGCATATATGGTCTCAAAAATACTCTGAATTTGATGATTTTGATTCTCAAAAATACTTTTTTATGTTTTCTAATGATTTTTCATTATGTATGTATTAAGAATTAATATATAATAATTTTATATTCTTTGATATTATTCAAAGAAATAGGATGTGCTGTGAAAACAATATTTAAAGCGTAAGTTCAGTAAATGAGCGTATAGATCGTTATCCCTATGCTATACTGATCATTTTTTATATGGATCATCTTCCTTATACTATAATGGAAATTAAATGTTTGGATCGAAAACCGTATATTTGGAGGATCTTAAAATTTATGGAATATCAACCCTATGTTGGAATCTAGAAACATAGTTTATACCATACATTTGGGATATTGAAAATATGGTTAATCAATGCTATATTTGGAATCAACTTTGTACGAAATTGATGAATGTATGGATTCTCATATACATTATAATTTTTTATCCCTATAGTACATGTAGATAAAAGTATGATAAAGGAATAATATGTTGGTAGGAACCCAACCCTACACAAACGAACCATATTCTACACAAAGGAACCATTAACTACACAAAGGACCTCTACGCTATGAAAAGGAACCCTAATCTATGTAGTTGAACACTACATTTGACTATTCAAAAGTTGAGTTCTAGAGATGCGATATAATCTGATATTCATGAAACATCTTGATTTAATTATAGGTAATTGAATGATTCTATATGAATGATTCTATGGATTTTTATGATCAATTCAATTAATTGTATTCATCAATGGAATTGTATCCTATTTTTTGGGAATTTAAGACTCTCCTCCGGTCAACTTGAATTTTAATTTTCCACGTCCTATCAGGCTATTTTATTGGATTTGTAATACCAAATAATCTTATCTAATATATATATTGCATCAAAATTCTTTTAAAAAAATACATACACACATATAAACATACGATTGTATTCATGTAAATATCATTATAGTGTTGTTTCAATGAATGATCGAATCTATTACTAACTGAAGAGGCTACACTTTGGAGACATACATTTTCAACCTCATTATACTATTGATTATTTATATTCAAATGGATGATCAATTGAAACTAGGGTTACTTCACAGTTATTCATTCTTGAAGACATTAATTTTTAATGAAAAAGATCCAACTACTTCCAATTACTACTACTGAAATTGTGAAGATTAACCCAAACCATCATCAAACCAAACTATTTTTATTTATTGGAGTATCAACTACTCGTACATAGTTGTGGTTTAAGTATCATATTCTTTTCCTAATCTATGGATAACCATTTTTTTATAAAATAACTAAATAGATATTTTTATCCTTTTTGTAAAGTTTTCAACTACCTACACAATGTTGTGGATTTCCTGGTCTAGTGATAAGTGGTCCATTCTAGTGAAATTCATACATATCACCGAGAGATAATTTGTGTATTGGACTAGGGAATATTTTTTCCCCAAATAACTATGAAATTGATGTGTTGATTCTTTTTATTTATCCATAGCTTATATTTAATACAGAAGAGAACATTGTATATCTGCATAAATCTCAATTGGGGTTACAAACCAGAATCAATTGAGATTTTCAAAAGGACACAATTCACCCCCATGTATGTTATCTTTTTATTATTTCAAACAATCAATTGGTATAATAGGTTATATTTTTTATAAATCTATATAAATCTATAATTAATAAAGTTTATACAAAGAATATGGAAATTGATGATCCAAAATAAGGTATGTATATTGTTCATGATCTATATTTTAATGTTGGAAACTATGGATACTATAAATCGTGTATAATCAATTATCTAAAGAATTTGGTTTTCAATGTTTAATCAAATTTCGTGAATCCTTATGTGATTCATGAAAAATTATAAATAAGGGATCCGGTAACAGAAACCAAATATGACATCAATTCAATGTAAATGAATTCTATTATCTATGGACATGGACCTAATTAATGAAGCCAAGTTTCATAGTTCCATACTTCATATAAAATGTGAAAAGCTATTGTAGATTCAAATAAAGTAATAGATAACATTAGACAGATGATATATTATACTACTAAGCTCAGGTCTGACACCTTTATAATGTTTGATTGGGAATGCATCAATCAAATTAATGGATAATTAATTGTGATTATAGGAAATATTATTGACTTTGGAGATCCAATTAGTCAATATGATCATGCACTAAAGGTACTCAAAGTAAAATTATCTAAATGGAATGTAATATTTATCAATATTCTACAATCATCGCCTACCAATAATTTTTCAATGAATGAAATAATTGGATCATTAAGGATGTATGAAGAATAAATTCTATATGAAGTTGAATATGAAAAGTAAGTAAAAATGGAAAATACTTTCCTCAATGTGACATCTTTAAAGAATGAAATAATGTGAAATCAAGTTTTCATACAAAAAATCTTCAGAATCATCAAATTATGAAATGGAATATGAAAAAAAATCCCTAAAATTCATCAAATTCTATAAAACGAAAATAGAAACAATTATATATTTCAAGAAGGATAAAAGAGAACCTCAGGAATAAAAATTTCATGAATACAAAAAAAATCATGTCACATCATACCTGACATCCCCCAATTGAAAGTTGAAAGAAGGACAGAAAAGAAATTTTTGAATAATGGAGATTATGATCATAAAAGATAAAGATATATGAAATCTATGTGGAGTGTATCCAAAGACTCTAGAATCAATTCAAAATATAATTTAAAAAAACAACTCCAAAAGATGGAATCAAACATGTGCTTCATAGTTAAGGAAGAAGAAGATGTACAATCTTATTAGTCTTCGCATTCTAAAAATGTTAGTTGCACAAATTATCAATTAATAGATTAATGTTCTATGATAGAAGAAAAATATGTTTATTTAATAATGAAACATAAATGATTAATAAATATACATAATTTTGTTTTATGTGATAGAGAAACTATTCTAAAACAAAATAAAGATCTAATTGAAAAATTAAAATCATACAGACAAAAAATTATTAATCGTGAAAAAGGAAAAAATAATTACAGGATGAAGTAAAAACATTAAATAGTTTCTCTCTTTTTTATAAAAATGTGAAATATTCTAAAAGGAATTTTTGGAAATAATACTATTAAAAGAAAAAAATTAACAGTAATGAATCATGAAAAATCAAAATTAAAAAAAAATTAAATTTTTCCCAATTCAAAAATGTTGCATGTCATTATTGTGGAAAAAAAGGTTGTTACTTTAACAAATGTTACTTGAGAAAACGTCAAATGATTTGTATTAAAAAGGATTTTATTTTTAAATATATATATATAATGAATGTAATATAAATTATGGAAAAAACAAGGTAGATCTATATTCCTAGATCATTGCTCACCGATACAACTAGATCTAAAGAAATATGATTACCAAAAAAATATTATTGATATTTTAGTATAAGGTCACTATAATAGAAAATATACGTGATATAGAGAAAATAATTTTTAAAGAAACATGAGTGTAAACTCATTTAATTTCTATACATTTACTCAAATGGATGGATTTCTAGTCACTTTTGGTGACAATATAAAAGGAATGATCATTGATTTGGAACATTTGGAGATCTAAATACTATCTCAATCAATAAATCATTGTATGTACAAGGGTTAAAAACCAACCTGATAAGTATATCTTGACTTTGTGATGATTTATTTTATGTTTATTTCTCTAATAATTACTATATTGTTTTTAAATATAAACTAATGAAATTTAGAGAACCAAGAACTCATAATGTTTATACATCGGATCCTAATTCAGTGTGTAAACAAAAAATTGATTAGTTTAACTGCTAAAACAAATGAGTCGAGGATTTTTCATAGAAGACTTAGATATTTCAATAAATATACTTTATATAAATTATCTAATAAATATTTACTTTATAATTTTCATATATTTATGTTTGAAAATGATTGATTCTATGATTCATGTCAAATTGGAAACAACACAACTATTTTTCAAATATATTAACAAAATTGATACATATAATCCCTTAGAATTTATTCATATGATTTTTTAGATCATATAGTGTATAATGTTTTGCTGATAAATTATATTTTTATGGTTTATTTTATTATTTCTATAGATTAAATTGGGTTTATTTTCTAAAACTCAAAAGTAAAGTATTCATTATTTTTTTAATGTTTTTGAAAAATTGTTCAAAATAAAAAATAATAATTTCACTGAGAAGTAATCATGATGAAGATTTTTAGAATCAAGAATTTAATTCTTTTATTCCCAAACCTATGTTTTCAAAACACCTCTTATGCACTAAGAATACCTCATAAAAATGTAATTTTTGAATGAAGAAACAAAACTATTCAAGAAATGGAAATAAATCAATTAAATCAATACAGTATTCTTACATATTTTTTGGAAGAATCTATAAGAAATTATTTCTATATCATTAATAGAGTATTAGTTATAACAATAATTAAATATACAACCTATGAAATTTTTAATAATAGAAAAAATAAAGTAATGTAATTTAAAGTATTTGTATGCATGGTATATATCTTAAATACTAAGGGAAACCTTGGTAAAATCAATACAAAAGACGATAATGAAATATTTTTAGCATATTATTCTTCTTCTAACTCCTGTAATGTTTTTAATAAAAATTAAAGGATTGATAAGAACTATTTTATATGATGTTTCATGAAACTAGTCCTTTAATTAGAGAGAAATATCAAATAGATTAAATTACTAATTTATTTGAAAACATGAGACTTGATACCCCTAAAACTAATTGTGAAAATGATATCAATAAAATTTTGTCATGTTCATAAATATATGTAACTGAAGAAACTAAATGTTTATTACCTATATAGTATATAAAAAAATAACCATCTTTTATAAACTGTTATATGATACCTAGATATAGTAATTACAATAAAAATAAATTTAGGAAACATAGTTGAGTTATCTACATTTATATCTCAGTTGGAACATAAATCAATTGAAGAAGCTTTATAAGATAAAATTTATTTATTAACTTGAATGAAAAAACTAACCCAATTATGAATAAAAAAAATTTAGAATTATTAAAGAGACCATCCAATTATCCATTAATAGGAATTTAGTGGATCTTTAAAAATAAACATAATGATTAAGTGATCATAACTGAAAGCTTAGCTAGATTAGTAGAAAAATATATAATCAGGAAGAAGAAATAGATTACGATTAAACCTTTTTCCTTATATATATTTTAGAAACCATTAAAATCATATTAGATTATTCATCTCATATTAATTTTAAATTATATTATATGGATGTTAAATCAAACTTTTTAAATCGATATTTAATAGAAGAATTTTATCCTAAACAACCACCTTGTTATGAAAACCCTCATAAACCAAATTCTATTTTCAAACATACCATAAAATCATTATGGCCTTAAATGAGAACCTATATTTTTGTATCAATGGTCTGGGTATTTCCTTTTAAAAAAATAATTTTATATTGTATTATAAAATTCAACAATTTTTAGGAAACCTTTTTGTTCTAACAGTTTATTAGTACAAATTTATGTTGATAATGTTATTTTCAGTTCAAAAAATAAAATGATTTGTTATGATTTTTAAATTCTAATTAAAAAATTATTTTAAATTCATATAATGGGAGATCTAAATTTCATCTTAGGATTTCAAATTTATCAAAAAATATTATAGAATTTTTGTAAATCAAAGTAAATATATTAATATTTTATTGAAGAATATTGGACTTGAAAATAGTAAGACTTATATAACTCCTATGTGTATCAATATAAAACTTGTTTTGGATTAAGATAGAAGACCAATTGATAATGAGTTGTTTAGAGGTGTGATTGATGGTTTATTATATCTTAATTCTAGAAAACCAAACATTATGTTTTTTCTATGTTTATGTGTAAGATTTCCATCAAATCCAAAAGAATATAATGTTACGACTGTCAAAATATTTTTTAGATATTTAAATGAAAATATATTTCAAACTCTTCTTTATCCACAAAATTATTATTTCAGTTTAATTTCATTTTCATATACTGATGTTAGAGGATATTTATTATAGAGAAAAAGAACATCTGATACTTATTACTTTTTATGCAAAATTTTAATATCATGGTCGCGTATGAAACAAAAATCAGTTTCCCTATCAATATACAATGAAGTATATATTTATTATAGTAGTTGTTATTCACCTATTGTGGATGAAAAACACTCTACTAGATTTTGGACAAAATTTTCATAATATAAATATTTCATGTGATAACACTAGTTCTATTAGAATTTCAAAAAATCTTATAAGTCCTTATAAGACTAAGAATATTGATATAAATTATTATTTTATAAGAAATCATGTTATTAAAAAGGAAATATATTAAGAGTTTTTAAATATATAATATAAATTAGCTGATATTTTTACTAAACCTATCCCCACTCTATGTTCTGATTTTATTAAGGGGGTTAGGGATAATTTATTTTAAATGATTGTTGTTTTTTTATTCCATATATTTTTATTTTAGTAAACTTTATTTAGTGATTTTAATTATATTAATTGCTATTTATTTTTATTTAGTTATATATTTATTAGTTTTAATATTTTCTTCTTTTCTATTTGTTTTTAATCTTTCAATAAAAAAATTTAATGAGTATATTCTCAATTATCACGAGAAAACCATCTTTCATCTCCCTCTCTTCTTCCAACTCCTTCATGTATTTTCTGTTTACATAGGGATTATCATTACAATATTAAAAAACAGTAAACCATCGAACTTCCAATATCAAAACCTTTAAAAATGGAAACATTTGGAAGAAATACAGATTCTTATTTAGGAGCTCCAACATACCCACCATTGAAGTATCAAATCTTCTTCTAGGTAAAGTTAAAAAATTTGAGTATTTAAATGAGAAAAATATTTATCGGAAGACAACCATCAGATTTAATAGATTAGATTTTGGTTTTGTAGATGGTAACACTCCTACAATTTTTGGCATAGATGTGAAAGAGTTTTGCAAGAATTTCTTATTCAGTTTTGGAGTCAATAAAGCCTCGATAATCTCTAAAATTCATGATAACGAATTTTATATTTCTTCATTGGAAATTACTATTTTGTTTTGATATATCCAGAAGGGTATTTTAATTTCATCTTAAGGAATATCTGTGATGTAAAATATAAGTCAAGATAGATTATGTATTCATTGTTTGGAACAAAATATATCAACAAAATAATGGAATAAGACAAAACTCCTTATCAGAAATTCTTGATGATGTTTATTGAATCTGGAATTTTACTGAGAATAGTGGATTTAGAGAAAGTATTTTATCAAAACATATATGTTATTTTTCTAATTATGAGCCAATTTATGTTTTATTTTCATTGCTTTATGTTATGAAATTCAAGCCATTTCTATCAGAAAGAAGAAAATATAGGCTTCAATCCCTATAGAAGATTACTTTAATATTTATTTCCCAAAAATGGAAAATCATAGATATATTTTTTTGATGTATATTTCATCAAAACTACATTTTAAATGATGGTAATATTAATAAATTTGGATATTTATAAAGAAATTCCTACAATAGTATTTTACCTGTTAGAGTGGAACAAAAAAAAAGTTGGTGGAACCTACTAATGGGGAGTAATGGATAATACCTTCAGTTGGTTCTATTAGACCATGGCTTGATGAAGAGGCCAAATAAACACTTGAAGAGAGTATTATTATTCATAGAAAAATAATTTCAGTCAACATTCCTAATATTATGGATCAAGTGGTAGATAGAGTTGACCATGAGGCATGAGTGGCAACAAATATTGAGGAAGAGGGTCACATAGAAGAAGAAAATATGCAATATTTCCCTTCCCCTAAAACCCTATAACTTGTTGTTCTTGATTCTATTGTTGTATAAGGATATGAATTGAGAGATAGATCAGAAGGTAATGAAGAGAAAATTATGTCTATTATATTTGTTAAAAAATCATCAATAGATATTTATCCATAATATTTTAAATCTTATGCTGAATCTATTATTTTTATATGTATTAATTTTGAGAATCATAAATTGTATTTAAGAAAATAATTAAAAACATAGAAGAAGAAATTTAATGATCTCACAAGTTCCATAGTTCCAATGATTGAGTTTCAGGCACATTAATCTCAACTCGTATATGTTCAAATTTTGTTTTTGTGGGAGAAATTGAAGAGTTTTTCATATATTTATCTAGATAGATAATAATGTTAAAATATGAATCTATAAAGAATTCATATTTTGATGAACTAAAGAAGATGTTAGGTAAAGAGTTTCAATCTTTTAGAGAATGTAATCAATCTTCAACCTCTTCTCAACAGACTTCTCTAGACTTGATAATGATATTTTATGATTTTATTTTAGCATTAGCTGAATTCAATAATAGACTACACATGTTCTAGTGTGACGGTACTCTATTGATTGTTCTCCTTTATAAATAATGAGATTAGACCAGTCAACTGAAATATACGGAATCCTTGACGGTACCTATCATTCATCAAGTTAGGGATAAATTAATTACATTAATTCAATATGAAAAAAATAAATTAGTTTTTAAGGTGAATTTTGTGTAAAGATTTATTATTGATAAAAATTCAAAAAAGATGCTTTAGTAGTGGAAAGATGTCTTTAACAATCATTTTCAAATCCAGTTTGTGATTCTTCTTGAGATTCATGGTGATGTTCAATCATTTCCCCCATTCCGTTTCACCTACCATAGAGAGATTATGATAAAGAAAACATTCTACATTGAGTCCATTCTTTTGAACATTTATTATGTTTATTGTGGAATGAACTCATAATTTATCAATAACATTTTATATGAATTTAATTTAATTTTACGTTATTTTTATTTTTGAATGTTTTATACTATTTTATACTTTTATTACTTTGTTATTTATGTTCAAATTTTAACATTAAAATCACATATCATATTACTCTACCAATTAGACTATAACATTCATTTATAGTTTATTTCTATATTAACTATGGTTTATATCATTTATGATTTCAAACATTGTTTTTCATGTCACAAGAAAAGGATAATATTTTAGAACTACAACATTACATATTTTTTTGTAGGGAAAATTTGAGAAAATTATATAAACAAAACCCTTTCAATTTACAAGTATCTATATTCCTTTATTGAAATAATAATGTGAAATCAAAATATTTCATTATATCATATTAGTGTTTACAAATTTGATATATTATATAATTTACATTATTGGTTTTGTTATCATAAAAAGGGGGAGTTTTTTGGGCATGTATTGTCTCAATAATACTATGTAATATATTATTATTTTCATGCTCACAAATACAATTTTTTTTATATTGAAGATTACTTAAGTATGTGTCATGAATATATATCATAATTTTATCTTCTTTGTTGGAATGAAAAGCTACAGAATGTGTTATGGAAACATTGTTTAAACCCTTCATCTGGTAAATAAACATATGGATCATCATCCCTATGCTACACTAAACAGTTTGTGTATGGATCATCATCCATATGCTACATTGGATATTAAACATATGGATTATAAACCTTACATTTGTAGGATCAAAAAAAAATTTATTGAATAACAACACTATGTTGGAATCTAGAAACATTTTTCATACCATATGTTTGTAAGATTGGATGTATGTTTAATAAATACTGTGTTTGGAATCAAATTTTCACTGAAAGGATGGATGTATGGATTCCCATCCCTACGTTACTTTTTGATTCCTAGATTATTTGTAGATAAAATTATAGTTAAGAAACGATATATTGTTAGGAATCATACAGTACACAAATGAACCCTACACTATGAAAAGTAACCCCACACTATGCAATGTAACCCCACACTACACAAGGAACCCCATACTACATAAAGGAATAGAACACTCTTCAACTGAACCCCATGTTTGACTATTCAATAATATATTTTTTATGTTATGATATAATCTGATATTCATGCAATGTCTTGACTAAATTACAGGATAATTTAATGCTTTATTATGACTAATTCAAAGAATTGTTATGATCGATTCCAAGATTCTTATTCATCAAAATTTCTATCCTATTATTAAAGGAATTTACAACACTCCTCTGGTAAATTTGAATTTAAATTTTCCATGTCCTAACATGAAATTTTCTTGGATCTAGAATAATAATGAAAGATGTCTACTCTTTATATTATATCATAATTCTTTTTTAAAAATATACATACCCAAAAATACATAATGAATTTTATTTTTTGAATATATTTTATAATACTGCTACAATGAATGATTGAATCTGTTATTTTGTGAAGAGGCTAGAAATTAGAGGCATAGATTTTCAACCTCAAACAGTTGTTGATGGTTTCTATTCTAATTGAAAATATTTTGAATCCAGGATCACATCATAGTTATTTTTTCTTATAAAAATTCATTTTTAAGAATAATATCCATATACTATCTATTTATGATATTGAAATTATGAAGATCAACCTAAACCATCATCCAATAATACTATTTTGATTTATTTGAGTATCAAATTCTTTGACTTAGTTGTGGTTTATATATTGGAATCTTGTATTAAAATATGGCTAACCAGTTCCCTAGAAAAGAACTAAAAGTCTTTATTTACCCTTATTCTAAATTTTTTAACTGTCTTGACTCATTTTTGGATTTTATGGTCTAATGACAAGAGGACCATTCTAGTGAAATTCAACAGGCTCGCATAGAGAATGTTGGTGGAGTGGACCAAGGGATCGTTGTGAACCTAACCACTATAAAATTGTTTCCTTCATTTTTTTTCAAAAACTTATATTTCATACATTTTATAATGTTTTATATATGTATAAATCACAAAGTTGGTTACAATCTAGAATCTGTTGAGATTTTTGAAAAGACGCAATTCACCCCCCTCTCTTGTGTTATATTTGAATTATTATGACCTAAAACGCCCCAAACATATACACTACATGGTTTTCTATGTATGTGGGTAGATTATCCTGATTTATCTCATGATAATAAATTATGGTATATGTCTTGTAGGTTCTCACGGATGAGGATTTGACAAGGAAATTACATGAGATTGGTTAGGGGATTGTTTATTTTTAGTTATTTTTTAACATGTATAATTCCTAGTGTTATATTATATTATTTATTTATGATGAAATGTTATCTATTGATTCTTTATTATTTATTGGAGCATCATATATATAGATTTATTACTTTTTAATCTGGACTGTGGGGACCATGTGGGGATCCTTGTTTTATGTATTTAGGTATTTTTGATATTAATCATATAGATAGGGTATTATATTTTTTTGTAGCTTTTAGAATTACCCTTAGGATTTTTGTAGCTAATAGTCACCCACTACTATTTTATGTTCCTCTCGACTAGTCTCTATACCCCTAAAATGGCTCATGATGCTGAAGTGTTTTCTCTTAACCAAAGCTTCTCAGTGCGGGTGGAAGTTTCCAAACAATTGCTTCTCTTCATAGAATTTATAACAATGTTATTATCTTTACTCATTACATTGTGTATAATCTTTATTTTCAACTCTTATTTTATGTAATTTTTATCACTATAGTATTTAATAACACATTTTCATTATTTCTTTCTTTCGAACGATGAATTTTTATAAATTAATCCAGCCCATGTCAAACCTATAAACATCTAAAATATAAATTTATTTTTATTTTAATGTAGTCATTTATAGAAAACATATTATAAACTATAGAATTCCTTTATAAAGAAACCTTATTTTCATTAGCTAAACAAAATGATTTATTTATATCAATTTATAATCCATAATCAATATCTCTAGCCAAATAATTGTGAATTCCATCTTAATATTCTAAATCTATTTTCCACATATTATGATTTTACATTCCATTAACACCATGGAATGTATCAATAGGTAAACTATTTTTTCTACTCCTTAGTAATGTTTCCTTACATATCACACCTTCCAAAAATATCACTTAGTCACATGAATATGGTTTTCAAAAGTTCATGAATGATTTTTATTCTTGGATAGTTTTCCTAGTAAATATTCTTCCCCATGCTCAATGTGACTCCCCTATGTTTATGCCGCCTCTCTGGTAATTATTTATTGTTCCAGTGTAAATAATATCTTTTTCCATAACATATAAAATACCAACAATAAACATTAAAAATTGATCTTTCATTTTGATACTGAAAATATCAGTATTATGAGTTACTTCTTAAAATTTATACTTCTTCTTCATAAGTATAAGTATTCTCTTTGAAAATATTATGAACTTTTTTATGGAAGATATTCTTTGAAACTTTATATCATTTTCTAATCCTTTTTTATTTCTATTTAGTTCCATTACTATTAGAAAAAATAGACTAATATTGGACCTAATTTGTGTTGTTTTTATCATTTTACATAGACCCTTTATCTCACAAGCTTGAGAATACTATTCCTTATCTTCCACTGATTTGCTGATATCTTCTAAATATCTTTTCAACATACTTTAAGCATTAATAGAAATTATTTTTGGAAAATATAATACTTATTCAATAGTAACTAAATTCTCTTCCAAGTCATTGGAAATGTTTTACTACTTATCTATTTTCAGTATATATATATATTGATTTCATTAATAATATTTACATCCTTCTTATCGTAATGTTTTTTCTCAGAAATGTTTTCGGAATTCTACTTAATTGACTTTATATTCTCATTCATTAGTTGAGTATTTGACTAAAGTATCAATTAAAAAATTTCTTTACAAATGTACTCTAGTTTTTTCTCTATCTTGTTCATCATTACTTCTTGAGGTATCAATTCATCACTTAATATGATCCAATAAGTAAACACCAATTTTTTACATATTGATAATGATAGAATGGTATCTTTATTATTGATGATTAAGTTTCCTATTTTTTGATGGGAATAAGTTCTATTTATTTACAATTTATTCCTCATTTATACCATTTTTGTTTTTGGAATTTATCATATTCCTTTTTATAAGAAAATTATATAAATCTATTAATAGTAAGAATAATTGAAACTATGCCCAATTCCACCATAGCTATTATTACAACCTAGAACCCACACTCTCAGATCTTATGATGAAATACATAACTTTACATTCTCATCTTTGACGCTGATAATTGTCACCCACATTTGTCATATAAACCTTAAATCATAAAAATAAAAACATTTATCACTTATATCTTGTAAGAAATTTTATGATTACAGTCTTAGATAATTCTGACCAACACTTACATAAACAATTCACATGTTTTCAAAAAAACATTTATCCCATTTTACTCAGGTTCTCTAGTTTCATATTAGGTCAGCAATATCATCCATATAAAATGATTTATAGAAAAAAATCATTCATCATAAATCTTTAAAAGTTGGAAAAATTAAACTTAAGAAAGGTGAGATTAAATGCTCAGTAAGGGAAAACAAAATAATTTACAAAATAATTTCATCAATGAACAGAAGAGTGCATAAGGGATTGCTGACATAATCAAATTACCTTAGAAAATAATAAAACAACTCAAAACCATAAACACCTAGATGATCAAATAAGAAAACATTGAAAAGGAAACCGTCACCAAAATTAATAAAAAAATCCATCTGATATAAATTTTGAACATTAGAAACATTATACACTCATAATAATAAACTAAAACTCTTTTTTGGTAATGTGGATCATCACATTCAAAAAACCATTTAAAACCCATTAAAACACTTTAAAATTCTTTTCTATTAAAATAACCATACGAACGACTTATAAAATTATCATTAAACAATTCATTGGAGATGTATAATGAGTATTACCATTCATATAGTCTATATCAGGCTCACCCATTTTTTGAGATATAATGGGCATCAACCCTTTGTATAAGCTATATCAGGCTCACCAATGAGCTATAAAAAAGATCAAACCTTTGAATAAGCTGTATTGAGTTCAAAAGTTTTATATCGTGTTCTTATTCTATATCAAGAATAAAAACAATTCATCATAAATCTCATATAAATTATCATAATTCATTTATAAACTGATAAACCCATGGAAAATGAATGCCTTGAATGTAAATCCCATAGAAACATGATAAACCATTGGAAATTTAATGGTTTCCATAAAATATCATCATAAAATTATTAACCCATGAAAAAGAAAAGAGTTCCATTAAAAAAATCATTGAAACATCGGTAAACCATGAAAATTAAATGGGTCACATATGGTATCAATAAAAATTAAACCCAGTGGAGGATAAGTAACAATAAAGTTTTTTCATGTTGAGTAATGGGAATTCCATTATAATATACTTAAAATAGTCTTGAGGAAAATAATCTTAAAACATTCAAAGAGTCTCACACCAATTTGAAATGTTGGAATAAAAATAAAAATGAATGAATATAATTAAATTAAACTAATAATATAATTAAAATAATTAGATTAATTGTATATCTTTTCATATGGAATAATATATATCACACAAAATAAAGGATTAGTTAATATGGAATAGGTTTCACATAAATAAAACTGGGACTGAAAATCTCCATAGAAATTTGGTAACATGTGAATAGAAATCCCCAAAAGTCATAATTATAAAATTAAACATTTAAATAAATAGAATATAAAATAATTCATGATATAATAAATCATAATGGAATTATATAAACCTCACAAAATAAGTAAGTGATGAACATGACATTTATTTCACAGATGTAAAAAGTGAGATAAAAAAATCTTACCTTGTGTCGAATTAGTCATGATTTTCCACTATATTCTCGAATAATAAATTTATGATAATTATTTACTTGATTCAGTAAATTTTATATATTTATTATTACTTTTAATTCACTTTTAAATAAGTTATATTCAATTACATATTCAAAATGTTTAAGTCAGATATTTAGACCATATTCGGCTTATGTGTCAAAATTGACATTGATTGGTCCACTATATTCATGAGGTAATTATTTAAAAATATATAGAATAATAATTATATTTATACATAAATTATAATTTTAAAATCAATCAGGAAATATTTTTATAAAAAATAAGCCAATGTTATGATCATTGAGATGGTTGGCCATGTTTACACCTGAGTATCATTCCAATTTCTCGATGATCATTATAGAAATAATGTACACAATGATTATATTTATAGAATGAAAATTATATAATAAATAAAATATTATTTAATTATATGTTCATATATATATATATATATATTATTTCGTGATGAAAAAGGAAGAATCACATTTCTTCGAGGAGGTGGTCGTTCACTTGTCTATGAACGATGTTATTACTTTTTACTGTGTGAGTAGGAAATATGATAATGATATGTTATATTTAAATTAGATAATTATTTAAGGAATATAAAAATATTTTATTAATAAATTATATTTTTATTGAACCCGTCCTTAATACATTCCTTGTAACCCATGAACGAATAACATTGCTTTTAGGCGGAAGTAGTTCACACATCCACAAACAATGTTATCGTATTCCAAAAAATGGAGTGCATGGATGTATGAGTTATTTAATAATTATAGAATAAATATTAAATCATAATTATAATATATATAATATAAAAATATTATGTCTATCATAATTCCCATCCATGAGAGGTGGTAAATTAAAAAATGAATGACATTGTTTTGCAAGGCAGTAGTCTATCATAAATTAGAACAATGATTTCATTACCCATTTAATGGGAGTTTGTATAGGTGTAGGTATAAAACATAACATAAAAAATATAAATATTTTGAGGATACTTAGGTTATTATATAATTAGTAGATTATAAGGATTGAATTGTTGTAGGATGAATAAAAAGTTCTTATTAAAGAATATTACATATTTTTAATGTAACTCCTTTTAGTCTGTAGCAAAGGACATCCTGGGTTTTATTTGTTCTGAAAGTGAGGATTCATGGATGATGGGAGGGATTCTAGGAGATTATATGGGTAGGGTTTATATGATAAAATTGTATTTAGATATGTGAGTATGTGAGGAGATTGAGTGACTTTTTATAGTGGATGAGGTGTGACAATCTTGTAAATAGAAAAAGGTAACACTCTTGGGAGGTAGAAGTTATATCATGTGACTAAAAAATTTAAATAAATGTAGTGAATGTTAATTATGTTCAAGAAAAAATTACACCAACCAAAAATAAAAGCATTATATTTTTTTTCCTTAGTTTTTAAGTTTACTCAATTTTATCTGTATAGTTTTTACTAAGGTAACTTGTGTCTTTTTATTTACCTTGGTAATTTATCCTTTAAGAATATAATAAAAAATATATTAAAGGGATAACATATACCAAATTATTCTATATATAGTTTCAAATTCATTGAATAAAAATATTATGTGTGCGTAAAATTAATTTTCATACAAATGCATGTCATGTGGAAAACCCCGTTTTATCCTTAATCGTGTTAATTAATTTTTTATTTTTTCACAAATTATCATGGTAAAAATTTAATTTCAACTTATTATAATATAAATATTATAATAATTGAAAATAGTTATATAAATTTTTCCTAATTCATATTAAATTAGTGAGATCATAAATTTAAAGGTCATCCAACAGATGTGGCGAGAAAGCATGTTTTTTAAGTGAAAGCGTTCAAACAGTCACTAAATTTTATATCTAAATTGATTAAAAATGATTAAAATGATATAAAATTGATTAATTGAATTATAAGAGATCTTATTTTACTTTTAAAATAATAAAAAAATATAACTTAACTATATAAATAAATTAGAAAAAATGATGTTTTCAATTTAAAATTAGTGTTTTTCACAATTCATCAAAAAATGAATGTTCTCAGGAAAATTAAAAAAACTCACACAAATTAAATATTTATATTCAAATATAAAAAAAATAAGATTATTTTATAATTTAATATTTAAAATAGTTCCAAAATTTAGTTTTAAAACAAGTCTACTGTTAAAAGGTAGTAGAAATGCCTTTTAGAAAAATATAGTTTTTTATGCATTAAATTTGATTTATTATTATCTTAAGCCAATTAAACATATTATATTAATTAAAAAAATATATATTTAACATATAACATATTAATTTTATTAATATATTTCACTATTATTGATTGATTTAATTTTTATGTATAAAAATTCCATTCTTCTCATAAAAATATTTTTCCACAAAAACACATTTTTTATATTCAAGTAGTATTTATTTTCATTTATAACTAATCGGTTACCAAATAATACATTTTATAAAAAAATTAAAACCATATATTAACAAACTAGTTAATATTATTAATTATCACCTTTCTGAAGACTATATGATAACTATTATGTTATATAAATAATATTAATAATATATTGTTGTCTAGTATGACTCGACGTCACGTCTAAAACATGTTATTGAAGAAAATAAATGTTATGTGCAAAGAAATATAAACATGGAAGTGAGTATTATTCAATATAAACTATAAATTGCATATAAAAAAGCTATAAAATTATTTGACTTAATTTGAAATGTGATATTTCATAAAATCTCAAGATGTAACGTCCCACCATCCTTAAAATGAATTTTACCTTTGAAATTATTCTTGGATATAAAATGATTAGAATTTCTAAAATTCTTTTATTAAAACCCACATCTTAAAAAATGGATAATTAAGCGTCCTCTTTAAAAGGGAAAATGGGAAACATATAGGACACTAAAAGTTATTCATGATTTGGATTCCATATAGGAAGAACATAGGTGGGAATAGACGAAAAGCATAAATATTTTAGGGAGTGATAGAGTTCATTGATAAAAAATAAGTTAATGATCAATGTTAATTCAATGGCCTCAAGAAAAAAAACCTGTAATGATCAAAAAGACTATCTGTTCATTAGAATTGAAGTTACTATGATAATACATTTTTTTAAGATTCTTGTACTATAATTAAAAATTATCCTACCATCTAGACCAATGAAAAAAAAGAAATATATTTACTTGACGAGTATAATTTCACAATTTAGTCAATTTACACTAAAATATCATATTTTTCTCCAAATGATGAGTATTAAAGATGAAGTTTTAATTACTAAAGATCTAAAATAAACTTTTAATGATCAAATAACCATAAAATGTATAGCAACGATATTCCACATATACTTGGACATTAAATAAATTAAAATGGTTATAATATAGTAAGATAATTCCCAAAATGATTAAACCCTCATATGATACATTAATATTAAAAATTCAATTGTAATATTGAAATTTTAAAACAAATCATTCTATAAATTAAAATCCTTAAAATTCATCAAACATTTCATGACTATGTTCGAAACTGAATGATTAAGAGGATTTTATCATATTTTCTTCTGAGATAAATTATCCATTATTCCTCAAATAAAATCCCATATGTTTCTATAATAAAAATAATCATTACATATAAAAAATACCATGTTAATCAGAACGTATTGTAGGCCAGTGGTAGTGTGTGAAAATGTTATCGTGCTTCAGCCATGTGTTCAAGACCTACCACCAAGCTAGATATCAAGGTCTTTCATCCACTAGAGGGGTTTACCCACTTTTTTATTTAATTTGGATGGTAAATCCTTCGTAAAAATTCATGTTGATCCTAGTGGTTATAAATACCAAAACCCAAAAACAATCTCCAAAAAAAAAACAATCATAGCCTAAAATTTTTTATTAATTAAAAACATAAATTGTGGTGACTTAAGCCATTTAACTTATGATAAACCTTAATCATATAATCATATGATGGCATCTGTAAATATTAGTATAATATCCTATAACCCACACTCTCAAATACAATTTTTAAATCTATAGCTTTATATTGCCGATATTAATGCCAATTATTGTTGCCCAAATTTTTCTTATAATCCTTAAAAATTTAGATGGAAAACTATGATCAATTATGTACAAGTGGAACATTTAGGTTTATATTTTTATAGAACTTTTAAAAACTACTACATAAAAAATTCCCAAGTCATTAAAAGAAAAGTTCTCTTATTTAACACATATTTTACTATTTCACAAACTTTCATCAACATCATCCTTATGAAATCCCTTATAGGTATAAATCATTAAACATAATTCTTTAAAACTCAGTGAAAAGGTATAAAAGGGTGAGTGTAAACACCTAGCAAGGGAAAACATAAGAACTAAATAATTAATTACATCAAGGAGAGTAAGAGTACAAAATGGTATAATTAAATAATAAATTTTCACGAGAAAATCATAAAAGAACTCAATCACGTAAATATATAGATCATAAAATATGAAATCATTGAAAAGGTAAGAGTAAAAATATCAATAATAGAAATCTATATGATATCCATCTCAATCATTTGAATCATAATAAACTCATAACAAGAAATGAACACTCTTTTTAGTGACATGGATTATTACATTCATAAAATACTTTAAAACCCCAATAAAACACCTTCAAAAACTGTTTTTATTGGAATAGACATACAAAAAGCATCTAAAATTATCATTATACATTGAATTGAAGATTAATAATGGCTATATTTTTTTATAAAGCTAGTATTGGGCTCACTCATTTTCCTTGAACTATAATTGGGATCATCCATTGGTATAAGCTATATTGGGCTCACTCAAGAGCTAAATTGGGGATTAATCCATCGTTTCATTTGTATCATCCTGACTAATTTTTTATAAGTCTCAAGTACCATATCAATAATGAAAAACATCCACTAAAAACTCATATAATTATCCATAACTCATTTATAACCTGATAAACCAATGGAATAGAAATATGATTAATACCAATAACTTTGAAAAACGATTAACCTATAGAAAACAATGGGTTTAATAAAAATATAATTGAAACATGATTAACCCATTGAAAATAAATTGGTTCCATAACAATCTCTTGGAATGAAAATAACCAATGGAAAAAATGTGAGTACCTTAAAAATATCTTTAAAAAAATCATAATCCATCTAAATAAAAACGGATTATGGTATTAATAAAAAATTCTCCCTAGTTTAAGATAAGTAAAAAATATGTGTTTTTGATTATAATGAATGAGAATTATATAAAAATATCATTGAAAACCTTTTTGAGGAAAATAATCTTTAAAAATTTAAAGTTTCTCATACCACTTTGAAAGGTTTGAATCATAATCTCCGTGAATTAATATTATAAAATGAAAATTATAATATCTTTTAATTAAAATTATAATATCATTAATATAATGATATTTATTATATAAAATTTAATATGTCAGAATATAAGACACCTAAAATAAATGTGTGGTGAATATGGAATAAGTCTGATAGAAATAAAAGTGAGACTAGCAATCCCCACACAATCATGGAAACATATAAATCTGAATCCCAAAAAGTAATAATAATTAAATGAAGCATTTAAATAATATGAATATAAAATTATTCATGATATAATATATCATGAGGTAAGTATATAAACATCATGAAATAAGTATGTGGTGAATATGAAATTTATCTTATAGTTGTAAAAAGTGTGATGAAAATCCATTACCTTATGTCTGATTGTTAGGATTTTCCTCCATCATCCTAGATAATAAAATTATTTTAATGATTCATTTGATTAAGATATTTTTAAAAGATTATTATTGTTTTATTTCACATATAAAAAAGTTATATACAATTACATAATCAATAATGTTTAAGTTGGATGTTTTAACCATATTCGACTTCTGTGTTAAAACTGACATTGATTGGCCGACTATGACCAATGAGGGAATTATTTAAACATATCTAGAATAATAATAATGATATAATAATTATATTTACCAATCAATTATTTTTTTAAATCAGTATGTAAAGATGGTTCTGAGAAATGAACAGACATTACGATCTTAGAGATGGGAGACGTGCTTATGCATGAGTAACATTCCCATATACCAATGGCCATTATAGAATGAGAAGTACGTAAAATTTATCTATAAATAATAAACAATACATTATAAATACTATATTATTTAATTATATTTATTTATTTATATAATTCTTGTGATGTGGTGATGAAAAATGAAGAATTACATCACTTCGAGGAGGTAGTAGTCCACACATACACAAATAACGTTATAAATTTTTAAGTGTATGAAATGGAAAGAAGAAAATGGTTTTTTATTTGTATAGATAGATACTTATGACATAAATATAAAAAAATCATTTATATAATTTATTTTTATTAAAACCATCTTTAATACATTCTATATAAATCATGAACAAATCGCATCACTTTAAAGAGGTGGTAGTCCACACGTCCAAAAATGAGGTTATCATATTCCCACAAAATGAAAGAATGAATTTATAAGTTTAATAATAATTAAATAAAACTTTTACCATAAAAATAATATATATCATATAATTATAGTATTTACATCCAAATTACAATCCATGATAGGTGGTAAAGTAAAAAACGAAGCATATCGTTTCGTGAGGTGGTAATCCCCCAACCACACGAATGTTGATTTCTTCCCAATTTTTTAAAGTGTATGTAGGATTAAATTGAAACAATAGTATAAAAAATTATTATATTTAGAATACATATTTTTATTAGATAATTATTTAATAATAATAATTTAATGGGTGAAGAATGAAATAAAACAAAACTGTTCGTTAAAGAATGTGACCTCTTATTCTAATAACACTTTTTTGTTTTTATACATGGAATTCCGTGGTTTTATTTATAAAAAAAGTTCTAGGATAAGATTATGGATGTTGTGTGATTATTTGGGTAGGTTTTTTGTGAGAAAAATATATTGATAGGTGAGAATAAGTGAGGAGAGGGATTTATTATTTATAGTGGAGGATGGGTGATATTCTTGTAAATAAAAAAAGGTAAACTCCATTAGGTGGTATACCATAAATTATATTCATAAAAAATTAAAATAATATAGTGTAGGGGGGTTTTAGTCATTCCAAACTTATAAAACACAAAAATAAATCATTTTTATCATTTTTTCATTAGTCTTTTTGTTTATTCAATTTTATCCTTATAATTTTTACCAATGTAACTTGTATCTTTTTATTTTCCTAGGTAATTAATCATTTATAAAATATAATTAAAAGGATATTTATTATATAATTTGTACCTAATGATTATAAATATAAATTAAAATTCATTAAATAAAAATATTATGTGTGTATAAAATTAATTTTATTACAAATGCATGTCATGCGCAAAACTCAGTTTTATCCTTAACCATGTTAACTAATTTTAACTATTTTCACTAATTATAAAGGCCAAAAATTAATTTTACCATTTTATAATACAATTATTATACTGATTCAAAATAAATATATACATTTTTTAAATTTCAATTTACATTAGTATACAAACTAATTTTAAATATAATTCCACAAACATAGCAAGAAAGGATTTTTTTTAAAGAGAAAATGTTGAAGCATTACTATGATTTTATATCTAAATTAATTATAAAGATGAATAAAAAGAAATAAATTGGATTAATATAGGTATAGATGATTTAATGTGACTTTACAACCAATTCAATATTTATTTTAACTATATAAATATATTATATAAAAAATACGTTTCCAATTAAAATTTAGTGTTTTTTACTATTCATCAAAAAATGAGAATTCCTAGAAAAATACCAAAAACTCAGACAAAGAAAATTTTGATATTCTAATCTCAAAAAAAAAATATTTTTCAAATTTATTTTAGTAATGTTTAATAATTTTGTTTTAAAATGGGTCTCCCATTAAAAGGAAGTAAAACATCCTTTTAAAAAAATACATCTTTTTATGATTAAAATTTGATTTATTATTATCTTATGCATGTTAAACTTATTGGATTAATTTATTATTTTTATTGAATATATAATATATAAATTTTATGAATATTTTCAAATAACAGTAAATAATTTTATTTATTAAGATAAAATTCCATTCTAGTCCTAAAAATATTTTTTTATAAAAACATATCCTTCATATTCAATTGGTCTTTATTTTCATTTCTAACTAATTAGTTACCAAAGAATTCATTTTATAAAAATGTGTAAACCATATATTCATATTCTAGTTAATCATATTCATTCCAACTATTACAATGGATTGATGGTAACTATTATGTTAAATGAATGATACTAAAATTAGATTATACACTGGTACAACTCGGATTTTCATGTAACAAAAATATTGAAGAAGCACTTTGTTACATGCAACGAAAAATAAAATTACTTCTGTATATAACACAATATAATCTATGTATTTCATGTAAGAAAATATATCAATGAATTTAAATAAATTTGAAATAAGATATTTCATAAAATCCTGGGAAGTTACAATTATAAATCCACAAATATTGTTTTCTCTTTCATTTTTTTTCTTCCCGACATAAATTTCATTGATCAAAGTGAAGAAACATTGTGAAATATTGTTAATATTACTCATTTTAAATTCAATTGACTCTAAAACTTATTTATCATATAGATTATTTTTTATCATTAATTTCAAGTCCATTTAATCCTTGAGATTAGTTTTAAAATCTTATTCCATTCTTAACTTATATTCTATAATGATATTATGAAGATCATCTATAGAAGAATACTTCATATCTTCTAAACCTAAAACCATGAGATTGAATCTATTAGGAATTATTCTCATTGTATTTTTTATAATGATATAATCTTCTAGCTTCCCACTATACCCTCATATATTATTGATTATCTCATTAACTCTAGTTAAATAGCCATCTATAGTTTCTTCATTTTCCATTTTAATGTCTTCAATCATACTTCTCTAAACCAACTGTTCATCTTCAATAAATCTTATTTTTCCTTTATAGATACTTTTTATCTTATAAAAAATTCACTTTATATTTTTATGTACCATGACTAGTTTATATACCTTTATTTATAGGGATTTCAATATGGATATTGGGGAATTTCTATCCACATCCAAATTCATCTAACCCACAAAGGAAACTAGAGCCTCATAATTTATTGGTAGAGATGCCACTATTTTAACAAGTCTCACTTCCATTATATGAGATAGATAGTATGTATAGATTCTTCTCTTCTAGTTGTGATAATTTCAACATCCAACAGTATAACACCATAGTAATTTTCATAATTTATATTTTCCATTCTCATGAATTTTATAGATCTTTCATCGGTAACCTATGTGTTTCAAATTAATTTTCCTTTTATTAGTGAGATCATTAAGATTGGGTGAGTCAATGATCCCTTTTTCATTTTATAATATATCCTCTTTACCTCAACCATTTTGGATAGTTTGATCCTTATTTAATTAATTTATGTAGCTAAACTTCTTCTCATATGAAATAGAAATGATTGAAGCACAGTAATCAAGTATTTATAAGTTTTACAAAAATACCAAGTCCTTGTTGTGATTGGTTAATCATCATAACCTATAGCTTCCCAACTATAAATCTAGTTATCAATTTATAATGAGTGTGGGAAGTTTTTATCCTTTACCACAATGTGATTCAAACAAAACAAAATGATTCACATGGTTTCTTAGCTCTAGAGTTTCACTAAATAGATTACTTTTACACTTCACACAACATGATGATTTGTTCCATAAGAAGAAATATCTATATAACCACCTGGTTTCTTTTTCACACAATGGGAATTATATTCCTCTAGGAATAGACAAGTTATGTCATCCTTTCTTGTGAATTTATTCAATAACACCAACAACCAGTACCATTGTTTAGATTTTTTATTCTCATAACTCATTTTAGTTCTTCAACTATCTATATATTCTTCATAAAAATAAGTAATTAGGCATAAAATAATTATCATACAATAAGATAACTTCTAGATTTTTCCACCTAAATCCTATTCACTATGATAATTATTAATTATCATGGTCATAAATCTTCTACCATCTTGAGAGGTGGCAATAATCACTTTTCCCACTAGATTGTGGACATAACTACTTCTCTATGATCCCTGATATTTTATTCCATCTCAAAAAAACTTCAGCTACCTCGATAATGTTAAAAAATATATATATATGATATCATTAAACTTAAAAATATATATAACTTCATGATGTTTTTTATCCATTATGAATATCCCTAGAATCATCCCTTTTATATTATCTTAAAATATTAAATCTATAATATTATATTTTGAAATATTATAAATCACTAAGTTCTATAATTTTTGTAATAGCACATATGCATGATCCTGACAACACATACATAAAGGCATACGACACATAATCATCATCAAATGAAACTTACAAAGTTAATATAAAACATCCATAGGCATTAATGATAGATATTATGATTTCCTTCACTCAAAAGTAAATGCTGATACACTTATATTAAGATTATAATATGTTTATATATAGAGTCATAATGACATATACACTCATCTATTTCCACTGAAATGTCATAAAAACTAAAAAAGTGAAACAAAATAATATCATAAATGGATAATATGATATTCAAGGTCATTATTAAAATTATATATCCAACTCAAAGATGGCATGTTATTCAAAACAAATATAGACTGTTCTTTAGGTAATATTAAGGATTATCATCCACACAAACCAAAATCAAATGCCTTTGAAAATTATTAGACGACTTATAAAGTGTCTCAACTAAATTTAAACTCATTATTATTCTATTTTGATCTAAATATAAGATTTGTGAAAAATAAATCACAAGTCATACACATTACCCAACAATTTAACCTTATATAAAATAATTTATAGAACACTTCTGCATGTTGTTTTGTAATGAAAAAAAGAAACATCTCTTCAATCATATGATTATTGGCGATTATTTAATATTTTTTAACATGGTATTAAATTAGAAACATTATCCTATTCACTCTTCACATCACCCCAACACATACTGACATCCTTTATAACCCTAAAGAAGTAATTCTTATCAAAAAATACCAAAAGACACTTGAGTATAACATTATTCCAACCCACCTTGATTGTCATGGTCACATCCAATAATGTTTTATGTAACATCGGCATGGTATTGTAATTTATTATTTTTTATTTTTTATTTTATCCAAATATAGGTAATTTTTTAAGAGATTTAAAGACATTTTACTTTAATTTTTTATAAATTACTAGGAATTGTATGGTTTGCACATGATCAGTCATAACTGGGGAGAAAGCATGTGAAAATTTTGTAATTAATGAAAAAGGGATTTTCAGGGTTGGTCCATGGTTCTTCATGCCATGTTGGGTCTTCTAGGAAACTATATGATCCATTTTACTCTCAGGGGACTTTCATTGTCGTTGAATGGTATTGGTTAACTATGTGACTAAAATATTTTGATTCCATATTCATTTCTACCGAAATCCATATAGTGGGACCACATTTTACCAAACCATGTGGCCTAACCATGATACCTATCCCTATTAACATAAATTGTGAAATTATCCATCTTATGACTTTATTTTAACTCCACCACACTCTCTACTTCCACCCATATCAAGTGTCCATCCCCCATGGACCCCTTATAAAACTATATTCTCGCATCTATTTTGATTTATGGAATCTTATTAATGATTTTGAAGAGATTTATTGATGGTGACTACCCCTTTCCTTAATCTAACAATTTTACTTATTCTCTCTTATGTCACATTCAACTTTTCATCACCCAAAGAACCATTATTTCTATATAAAGTTTATTTAGGTTTTAGGATTATATAATTTTTGTTCATGGCCACTAAGATATTTTAGAGGGTGATTTCTGACTTCATTTGGCTTTCTGTATGAAAGGTGATTCATTGGGACTTTATGTTTCTATATTTGAGGTAAATTATTCTTTTTCCTTAAATTATTTTTTTAATTATTATTCTTGATGATCAATGAATATTATTTTTTATGAATTTACGAATCTATAATATATATAAGATGTTTTTGAGTGGTTTGTATAAACCTTTTCATTGATATAAACGAGTAACATTATGAATTTTTAAGTCTTATTTGAAAATTATTGTTCAAGAATGATAGGTCCTTTTGGTAAAATAAATATGGGGTTATTTAACATGATTTGATATAAATAATGTGTTTCTTTCAATTTTTTTATTTTTTAATTAGTAACCACATCTTTTAATATATGGTTTTTGATAAATATGTGTGGTAATTTTCTATGTGATTTATAAAAAAAATGTATGAAAAGATCAAAAGTTTTGGTTTTGAAATGATATATAGGGATTTTTTTAAGTAAAAATTTTAGTTACTTAAGATGACATACAATCCTTATTAAATAACTTAATGGTCTATTTTTCACTGTAAAATTTACGGTTGTATTTTTTGAGACCATCATTAATTTCCCATGTGATTTTTGATCCCCCTCGGTGTATCTTATAATTATTATTATATAATGAATTTATGGTGCGGAATGGTTCGTATATTATGATTAATTTAGATTTTATGGATATTTATAGTATAATCATTATTGATACATTATTTTTTGATTGATTTATCACCCTTAATTATATTGGTCCTGGGAAAAAAATATTTAAGAGGGAGATATTAATTTATACTAAACTAGATTAGAGAACTCAGGGGGTAGTGTCCCCTATTGTGTAAAATAATACCAGTAAGGTATTTCCCTCAATAATAATAGGGTTTTATATTCGTGTGGATAATTATTTACTTTGTATGCAACTTCTATCAAAAATTGGTGTCTTATATTTGGTAATGTCTGGGATCATCTCAGTTTAAGATATAGGGTATAAAATATGACACTAAATCCTTAATTTATGGTTCAATATATGGGATATCTATATTTTTTTCTTGTATACCTCCTATTAATTTTTTGGACACTTTTTATTAATTAATTTTGTGATAATCCATTGATATAATGGAACTAATTTTTTTTTTCTGGTATTGATTTTTTTCTTTTGTTGTTTTCAATTTTCCTTCAAAAGTTATTTAAGGGGAATTTTTTAAATGAAAATTGAATGGAATTATATTCATTAATTGAATTTTAGGAATGATTTAAAATGAAAGAATGAGGTTTTCTCTATTATTTTGTAAATAAATGGTTCATATATACTAGATTTTTATTGTTCTTCCAAGTAAAGGGACTGAATTCACTATTGATAGTGTGAATCAGGAAGTGGTAATAGTTTATGTTTTATGAAGAACTGGTAAAATTTAGTTCCCCGACCCTAGTTACCCAATGTTGGTGCATTATTACATAACATTGGCATGATACAAAGAATCATGTCCTGAAATACCAATCGGTTTAGTAGGCTTCGAAGTACTAGATCCATTGATAAGTTTTACATTACTTCATGAAATAAAAAAATCCAAAACATTTTGTCCTATTTTGAACACACTTATATTCTTAGCTCGTCCCTACAAGCCAATCATAAAATAATTCTTCACATCTTGGGAAAAATAAAACATAGAAAGGGTTTAGCATAGATGCTCAGTAAGGATAACAATATAGTGGAAAATTTCATAAATAAGCATAAAAATTTAAGGTAGTGTATAAGACTAAAACAAAAGCCTTTTAAACAAAATCTTTAGCATGATGTGAAATGAGAAAATCAAATAATGTCATTTACATATTCACATGGATATTCTACTAGTCTAATAATCACATGCAATATCAATAGCCACTTTCATAATGATGGAATGCATAATGCCATACTTCATAACCATATAGTCAAGGCCTTGTGCCAAGACTACAAAAATTATTTTGTCAAGGCCTTGTGCCAAGACACTAGTTTGTCTCATTATACCGACTGATTCATCGAGAATATATATCAGGCTCCACCCATCACATACTAAGTCTAATGCATTCGTCATACGAAAATGATTAAACATAAAATAAACATTCGTATTAAAACAGGAAAAATAAATGTCAATACATTATCCATAAAACCTGAATGGTGTAAAAATAACACATCCACAGTTAAACATATCGCAGAACCATCAATACAATATGACAGATTTTTATCATAATAAATTAACTTCAAATAATCTTAAAATCCATCAAAAGATGTTGACTTAGATAAAATCAAAACATTATTAGAAAAATATCTCATTATATTTTGAAATCGTTTAAAATTCATATAACTATAAAATAAAACATATATTATGAAAATATTATTATATAATTGTATGGGAAGCTTTAACGGTGTTATAACGGTGGATAATAGCTCACCCTCCGTATAAGATAAAAAGATACATTCTTACTTTAATTTTGTCGAAAAGGTCATAAATCACCTTGTTTGGAAACTGATGGAAAGATTATTTTCAAAAAATATATGGTAAAGTAGGGGTATAAAGGAAATTAAACCATATTCTGGTAAATAGTAATAATGTTTTGAATTACAATTTTAAGAAAACACGAATGTGGATGATAATGAGGTCCCAGTAGATACTTACGTATTAACAACCTCAGAAAAGTAAATAGATTGTATAAATAACCCTTACCATGTACTTTTCCTTGGTCGAGGGTATGTTAACCTCCTGTATAATAGATAAATAATTTTTATTAAATTATACAATAAATATATACATAAATATTATATAATATATGATCCTCTAATATTGCTTTGTTAATAATATTTTAGAAGTATCATCGTTTTAGGTGTTAACTGATCTGTTTTTCCTTTATATGATCAGTTATGTAAGCCATGTTTGTTATGGATAGGATTTATTTTATTCATATCCATAATTATATTAAGTTCTAAAACATTATTTTTAATCATGAAATTAAAATTATTCTTGAATTATTACGATGGGGAATGAAGCTCATCGCGGTCGTGGAGACGGTAATCCCTACGTACGCACGAGCGACAATATCATTATATTGATGGTGAAATCAAGTGTAATTGGATGGTATATCATATATAAAAATTCAATAACATGTTATATTTATTATTTAAATTAGTTATAACCATTATTATACCCATCCAAATAATGATGTGCTTGAATGACAAACTACACCACGACGTGGAGACGGTGAGCGGTACGTATGCATGTATGGTGACTTGGTCATTCATATGATGGGTAGAATAAGGAATATGTTTTAAAATTTTTATAATAACCTCATAGTATATATGAGATACTGTAGTTATTATTTTATAATGGAAACAACAATTAAAGTGGAAGTGGAAGACAAAAATAACTTGGAAGTGGTGATGAAATATTTACCAATTCTTCAGGTTCTTCCTTTTTATTTGATCAAAAGGGATCCTTAAGTTGGCTATATGACCAAAGTATTGCATCTAGGATTAAGGTAATGAAGATTTTTATATATTTGGGTAGGTTTTTTCTTATCCAAATGGCTTTGGAGATGTTAAATTAAGAGAAGGGAAATTACCCTTTTATAAGAGAGGTGAGGGTCACTTTAGGAAAATCTTGAAATATTATTTTATAATAAAATACTTTTCTTTTTATAATGGCTCAAAAATGAGTCATTTAGAGGATAAGGTGGGTATGGTTCTAAAACCTCTCAACCAATACGTTTTATATAGGTTTAGGTCACCATATTAACCTTATCTTTTAGATCTAACTCTTAGTTAAATAATTTGACATTTACCATGTCTCTTTGTATTTTTATATTATATGGTTAATAAACTTACTATAACAAGACAAGAGAACCCCAAGTGGTTCATTATTAATATATATAATCTTATCTATGTCCTTTGGTTGAACCTTAGTTCTTTATAAATATTATGTCAATTAATAATATAATATTTGATTTAAAAAATCAAGTCTGTCAATGTTGACACTATTTAGTGTTTGGTTTTTGTGAATATCATAAACGTCAGATTACTTGGAATAAAATTATGTAATAAACCCTAGAATTTCATATTAACCTAGAAAATGAGTGTAATTTATCAAAAGTCTCAATTTATATTTATTTGGATATTTATAATATCAATTGTTTTAATCTTTCTTTAAAAAGGTAATTATTGCATCATCATTGTGTAATTAATAAATTAAATTATTTAATGTTTAAAAATTATAAATAAAATACCATTATGTAGGAAATATTTTTATCTTTTTAATTAATATTTATAGTCGAATTTTTATTGTGTATAAACCAATATTAACAATGGTTTAGTTATTAAACATTGAATTTAACTATTTTAACTCTTCTTGAAATAGCATAATAATAAATGTCCTAATAAAATCCATGTGGATCAAATGGGATCATATTTTCTTCCTAAGGGTTTTTTGTCGAATTACACTTATCCAGTGGAATTAAGAAATGTGTTAGGGTAATTATGATATCATTTTTACCCTTAATTACCCTATTTACTTTTAACCGTGGTAAATAAAAGTCAAAAGATATTATTCATCAAAAATTATTTTCATCTTATTGAACCTTATTTTACTCACTGATATCAACCATGTCTCTCAGATTTTTGAAATTTAACTCACAGAAGTGTTCAAATTAAGTTTTATGTAAATTTTCAAATGCTCCTAGAAGGTGGGTAAAAGACCGTAAAATGATCAATAAAATTTCATATATATAAACTCATTATAAAATGACTCGAATGAATTAAGTTGAACATATATAGGTATTATGTATCTATATTGACCTTAAATAAATTAAAATAAAATAACTAATTATTTAAATAAAAAGTTGGTTTTAAACAATAACGTAGTGTTTCTCACTATTCCTAAAAAAATTGATAGTTTTCCCAAAAATACAAACAATTCACCCTAAGATAATTTTGATATTCTGAATCCAAAAATGAATTGAATTTTGAAAAATAAAATTTATAAAATTTCAAAAAGTGGGTATTACTATTCATAACAGCTAGTTTGATTGGTCGAGGTGTGTTAAAACTCCAAGTTGCGTACAACGCATGCTACTGCATTATTCAAAGGGAAAGGTACCGTGGAAGCTTGGGGTGTTACATTGTCACATATTTAAAATAATTTCATCCTCGAAATTTCTATAAAATTATTGCACAAAATGATTTTGCTGGTTATTCATCATAATTTCATCAGGTTCCCACGTTGCCTCTTCAATATTATGGTTTTTTCATAGAAATTTTACCAGACATGTCATCTGGTTTCTCAACACTTGTTCTCTGGTATTAATAATTTTGATAGGCTCTTCACAATAAGACAAATCGGGTTCCAGTTCAATTTTCTCATAGGTGAGTACATGCATTCAGCCAGACATGTATTTTTTCAATAGTCATACATGGAGCACATCATGAACGTTGGAGATATATGGAGGACTTTCAAAATGATAAGCTAAAAATCCAATTCATTCTAGAATTTAGAAAGGTCTAATGTACCTTAGACCCAATTTACCCTTCTTACTGAATCATATAACACCCTTCCCTAGAGATACCTTCTAGAAAACATGATTTCCTACTTGAAATTTCAAATCCTTCCACTAATTATCGGTATAGCTCTTTTTCCAATTTTGGGATGCTTTGATGTGGGTTTGGATAAACTTCACCTCTCCCATTGTTTCCTTAACATGTTATGGGCCTAAAAGTTTTCTTTCTTAATAATTATCCCAACATGCTGGGTTGGGACATCTCTTTCCGTATAACGCTTCATATAGTTCCATCTTAATACTTGAATGAAAGCTATTGTTATAGTACAAGTCTACCATAGTTAAATATTGATCCCACATACCTTGAAATTCAAGTGAGAAAGATCTCAACATTGCTTATATGGTTTGAATAGTCCGTTCTTATTGTCCATCAATTTGAGGGTGGTAGGTAGTGCTCAAATGAAGTTTAGTATCCCAGGATCTCTGATGACTTTTCCATAATCATGATATAAATTGTGGATCATGATCTGAAAGAACTAATAGGGGTACTCCATGAAGTCTTACAAATTAATTAATATATATTCTAGCCAGACGTTCAAGTGGTAAATCTTATTTTATAAAATTAAAATGTGCTGACTTAATTAGACGATCAACAAAGACACATATTACGTCATTCCATCTAGGAGTCCTTGGTAGCCCCATGACAAAGTCCATTGTAATATTATCCAATTTACACTCAAGTATGGGAAGAGGATGCAAGACTCCTCCAGGCTATTACCTTCCATCTTTTATTTGTTGACAAACCTTACATCTGGACACATAATCAGCAATCTCTCTCTTCATATTGTCCCACCAAAAATGATCTTTCAAATCTCTATACATATTGGTGCTCATAGGGTGTATAGAGAAATTGGAGCTATGATCATTATCCAATAATTTCCCTTTTTAGAATAGGTATGTTCGGAAAACAAAGTCTTTTACCAAATTTCAAAATTCCATCATCATATATTAAGTAACTCAATCTCTAATCATTCACAACTTTAATCTTATTTTGAAACACCACATCATCAGTCTGAGAACTCTTTATCCTTTCTAGTAAAGAGTGTTTGGGAACCATTTGAAAAAGCATTGATGTTTCACCTTCCATTTTTATTCCCATATCCATATATACTAGATCTAGGAAAATAAAATCTCATTCAACTCTCATTTTTTTCGAAACACCATAATCCTTTATACTCAAAACATCTTCCACCTTATTTTCCTTCTCCATGTGGTATTGTATTTTGAAATCATAATCTCTAATTTGTTTAAGCCATATCCTTTGTCTCATGTTGAGTTCTTTTTGTGAGAAAATTTATTTCAAACTCTTGTGATCAATATAAATCTCACATTTTTTACCATAGATATAGTGTCTCTATATTTTTTGAGAAATGATTACAGCTGCTAACTCAATATCAAGAGTGGGATATTTTTTTCATGAATTTTTAGCTGTCGTGATACATAGGAAATAACTCTATCATTCTGTATAAAGGCACAACCAATTCCTTCCTTTAAAGTGTCACTATAAATAACAAACCCAACATTCCTTGATGGTAGATTCATGATTGGATCATTGAATAATATTCTATATAGTCCTTCAAAACATTCTTCACACTCTTTTCTCCAAACAAATTTAACCCCTTTACGTGTGATATTGGTTAATGAGTTATCCAATGGATCAAAATTCTAGATAAAATATCGATAATAAACTGCTAAACCAGTTAAAATTCATACCTCAGTTATACTCGTCGGTGATAGATTTTCATGGATTACCTTGGTATTTGAAGGATAAATAGAGATTATATCCCTAGATTCAAATGGCTAAGAAATTAAATCTCCTGAAGCGAAAATTCACACATTCTAAATTTCCCATATAATTCATTTCTTCTAAGAGTCCTTAAGATAATGTGAAAGTGAATTTCATGATATTCATAGCTTTTTGAGTATACCAAAATATCATCAATAAATAGCACTAAAAAGTTATCAATATATTCCTTGAAAACTCTATTCATTATATCCATGAAGACAGAGGGTGCATTAGTCAATCCAAAACGAATAACTATATACTCGTAATTCTCGTACCTGGTTCGAAATGCTATCATTGGTATATATTCCTTCTTCACGCACAACTGATGGAATCCAGATCAGAGGTCAATATTTGGAAAATATTGAGCACGATGATGTTGGTCGAATAAATCATCAATGCGAGATAGGGGATACTTGTTATTTATTGTTATAGCATTGATATCTCTATAGTCAATGCACAACCTCATAGAACCGTCTTTCTTCTTAACAAAAAGTACATGGGCTCCACGTGGAGAAACACTAGGGAGAATAAATCATTTGTTACTCAATTCCTCTAGGTGTTTATTTAGTTCTACTAATTCCATAGTGTCCATTCTATAAGGGGTCTTCGTGAGATGCCTTAAACCAGTAATTAAATCAATAGAAAACTCAAGTTCTCATTATAGAGGAAGTCCAGGTAAGTCATGTGGAAACACATCAACATATTATTGCAGAAGAGGTACGTCCTATATTCAAAATAAATCCTCACCCATAGTTATTTCATTATCTTCTTCTCCAATAATTAAATTTAGTTGAGCTACCGGCGGTGGATCTAGATAAGAATCAGGTGGTGATGTTTCTACTTTAATGATAAGGTACTCCTTATAATCATAAAAAAAATTAATCTCCTTCTTAAAAAAAATTTCGCATCATGGTCCAAAAGTAAAACCCTTATGAAGATTATATCAAATTCAATCATGTGTATGATGATGAGATCATTAGATAAAGAACATTTATATTCCCTAATGGGAACTGATTAACAAAACATTGTTGTGATGATACTTCCCTTAGGTGTTTTGATTGAAAACCCCCTTACTAAGTCAAATTAAAAATATCTAATTTTCATAGCACATTGAGAAGATATGAAACAATGTGATGATCCAGATTCAAAAAAAGCATTTGCTAAACTTGTTAAAACCATTAAATTATCTGCCACCACATCTTTCAGAGCTTTAACCTCAGTATTAGTGATCACATAAGCTTGGCCTTACCCCCTCGGAATTTTATGGGATCAGTTTCCTTGTCAATTAATAAATTCATTTGCATTATTTCCCTTTTCTATATAATTGTAGCATTCAACATTGACAACCTCCTTCTTCCCCTTACAGTCACGAACATGGTGGCCTTTTTCACCACACTTGTAACAAACATCCATTCTCTTCAGGAATGTACATGGGTGTTTCTTCAAATATTTACTTCATGATGGATATTCAAATTTTCCCTTCATTTCATTATTTACAATTCTAGAGTGTTCAACAGATCTCTTCTTCTCTTGCTTTTCATTAAAGTCATAAGACATATAGAATTAATTTTTTATCTTGATAGTGTATGAGAAAATATCTTTGAACAATGAAAAGGATTATGAGACTAATGCATGACAAAGAAATGTCGTAAACCCATCATTTAATTCATAAATCTTAATTCTTTGGTTACATATAAAATCAGCCAAATTCCTTGATAACCATTAAAGTTAGACTTATACTTTGCGACATTCTCATCCTCCTTTTTCCGCAGATGCAGAAATTTTCTTTCCATATCCGCTCAATGGTCACAAGGAAAGTATTTTTCAAAGATAACTTATTTAAACTCCCTAAATTCCATTTTAGATACTTATTCATATTTATTTTTGTTTTTGGAATAATGACCACCATTGATCTGAATCTCCCGTGAGGCGATAAACTGCCATGACAACATTTTCCCTTTTTCTATTCTCCAAAGAAGAAAATATAATCTCTATGGAATTTATCCATCACTCAGCTACTAATGGATTTGTACTGACATTGAATTTTGGTGTTTTTTTCCTCATGAATCAGTCTAACAATGATCCTCTACATTTTGGATCAGGGTGCTCCATACAGGTAGGTTTATTATTCATAGCCTGAGTGAGTTGTCCCAGAATGGTGATAAGCTGATCATCATCAATTGCATCACCATCTCCACTATAATTATCATGAGTAGGAGGGAAATCCCTACATGGATTATGTCGGTTGATATGGTTTCCATTCCTCCCACTAGGCACCAATTCTAAACAATGGCTTACACCAGATTAGTTTATGAATCACAATACATAATTCCAAACTTGTAAAACAATTAACATAAATTGATCAGTTTATGGATATAATCCATAGTCATAAAAATGTTTTCATTGAGTAAATATATACTCATAAACCCTTTATAATGGTTTGTAAAGAAAATGAGAATTATCCAAAGCATATCCCATGGGAGTGTCGTAACCAAGCGTGCAACAAGGCCCGTTATTGTGCTACAGTTCCTATTCAAGTCTAGCTTAAAGTGGTGTTTTCAGGTTTTACCCCTAGGTAAATCTGTGCCAAATCCACCTCTACTTGCTCATATCCTGACAGTGATGTATTTATTTGAAAATTCACAAAATCACTAAAGTACCAAAATTATAGGAAGATATAATACACTAATCCTCAAAGTTTATTTTTGGGTAGTGTTCCCTAATCAATGTTTTTCTAAATCTAGTTTACAAGGTTTGTATTAAACTTCCTCTCATACCAAATGTAATTCCTCAACCCCTGTTACCCAGATTCACTACATGATTACATAACATTGGCATGATACAAGGAATCATGTCCTGAAAGATCAACCTGTTTAGTAGCCTTGGAAGTACTAGATACATTCATAAGTTTTATATTAAATCATGAAATAAAAAAAACAAAAACATTTTCCCCCTTTTTAACACACTTATTGTAGAGACCCAAAGATTGATGTACGTAGATATTACATTACTTTTGAATAATACACAATACATAACAAAAACAAACACACAAGGACCATAATAGTTTAGTGTCTTGGGAAACTTGGAACGTAATTTTCTAATCGTGGTGAAAGATCTTCAACATCTCCCATAAAGATCTTCCACTTTTTGTTTCCTAACCTAAAACCATTATTTTAATCCTGGGGGAAAATAAACATAAAAAGGGTGAGCTCAAATTCTACGTAATGGTAAGCATGGATAAAATAAAAAATACAATATACATTTGAACTTAAAAACATGAACATATGTTTAAACATCAAAATCTTGAGCAACGACTTAAAACATGGAAGTACATAAGGCATAGATAATAATGGAACATAAATCATGATAACATAGTATGGGAATAAAACATTTAATTGTTGCATCAATAAAGCACTTGTAATTATTTCCATAGTAGCCAAGGCATTGTTGCCAAGACCATCTTAGAGGAAAAAGTCCCTATCTGAATCGAGTTTACTCCTCGTTCCAGTCATGTAATAATGAACCGGATTAACTTACCATTCCAGCCATGTCTATCTCATTAGATATAAATCTTTACCCAAATCATTATTGGGAGATATCGGTCCCACCCATCTCATAATGAAATCATTATTACTTGTGCCACAAAATAAACAAACATCATTCAAAATAACCCAATAAATAAAATGGGATTCATAAACATCATCCCATCATCATATAATCCATATAAAAGAAATGGATATCATTTCATAATAAGAAAATTGAAACCATGTAAATCATAGAGACATGTTACTTGAAATATTCACATATGAAATAGTGTCATCTTAGATGAAAAATGTTTTCGATAAAATACTTGAAATGAAATCTTTTGGAAAATATCCTTTCTTCTTCAAAATCAATCTCTTTCCACAAAATGGAATGAAATTTTAAAAGAAAAGGATTTTGTTGAAAATAGTCATGAAATATTTTGGAGGAAGCTTCATGAAAATAAGTCTTTATAAAACCGTAAAAATCCATTCATGCCGTATAAGTTAAAAAACATTCTCCTCGTACTTTTGTCGAAAAAGTCAAAATGTAGCTCGTAGGGCAAATAAAAGAAAGATTCCTCCCATACCATGGGGTAAATGTCGAAATGGGTAAAAAGGATGTAAAGATACATGAATACACTTTTAAAAAACATGGACATGGATGATAGAAATAACCCCAGTAAATACATACAAATAAGCAATCTCGGATAAAAATGAAATTTGGAAAATTATCCCTTACCATAGGTCTGATATGCTTCGTATATATATGATCCTCCTGTATAATGATTTAAATAATGTCATTATCTTGTTACAGAATCATATTCATTGTTATGATATCATATATGGTTCACTTATGACTTTATATTACCCGTTCTTTTGTAAATTCTATGTTAAAGAGTGTTTTGGGTAAAATCGTTTCATTTGTCGTCTGTGTTTTGACTTTTAATTAATCATATGATTACATAGATCATGATTAATTAATTCGAGAATATAAAACATGATTTATATATAATATATATTCATAATATGATTATATATTATAGATCGATAAATGGAAATCAATACACCGTTCATGGAGACGGAAGGCCGTACGTACGCATGAACGTTGTTTTCGTTTCCTCATTGAATTGAATGGAATTAATTGGATGACATAAATATATATATACATAAATCCAGTATCATTTTTATTTCATATATTTCATGATTAATTATTATATATACTTTATAATCATTCATGAATGGTTAATCATTGAGAATGAATCTCATCGCGTCGTGGAGACGGCATTCCGTACGTACGCACGAGTGATGATATTGTTCCCATGATCATGGAATTTTATTGGAGTGTATGTATACTATTACAGAATCAATATCACTTCACAATAATCATATATAGTTATTATTTACACCATTATACCCATCCAAGTAAGGTGGTGGTGGAAAATACATTACACCACGGCGTGGAGACGGTATTCCGTACGTACGCACGCGTGGTGATTTTGTTTTCCATAGGATGGATAGATGGTGAAATAGGGTTGTTTCATACTTATAATAACATATCCTTATATGAGTGATACTGATGATATTACTTCTTAATGAAATAACCTAAGAAGAAGAAGTGGAAGAAGAAATAAAGTTGTAAGAATCGGTAACAGACATTACCTCTTCTTTGAAGCGCCTCCTTGAGACCTCCTCTTAGGGCACTAAAATTGGTCTTTGAAGAAGACCAGGACCTCTAGGATTATTCTAGGGAAGTTCAAAAGAGAATTTGGTAGGGTTTGGCCGAGATTGAAGGTGCAAAGTGGTGTGAGGAAGAGAGGGAGGAGGTGCCCTTTTATAAGGTAGGAGAGGGGCACCTTTGGAATAACTAAAAATGTTATTTTATTACATAGTCATATTCGGGTTTTAATAGCTCCAAATTGATACATTTCGATTCTAATGTGGTTATGGGTCGCAATCCTCTCATAAAATATAGTTTAGACAAGTTTAGGTCATTATATTAACCTTATCTTTTAGTTTTAACTCTTAGTTAATTTGATTGACATTTACCATGTCACTATGTATTTTTATATTATATAGTTAATAAATTTACCATATACATCCAAGAGACCCCCAAGTGGTTCATTAATGATACAAATATCATGATATATGTTTAATGGCCGAACCTTAGATTTTTAGTAATATAATAACAATTAATAATATAATATTTGTTTTAAAAACTATTTTATGTCAATTGTGACACTATTTGTTAATTGATTTTTGTGAAAATAATAAAAGAATGATTAGTTCGAAAAAAGTTAATTAAATCAATACTAACATGTCATATTATCATATAATTATTGGAATTCATAAAAAGTCTCAAATTACATTTATTTGGGTATTTATAACATCAATTATGTCAATATTTCATTAATAAGATGATTACTGTATCCTCATTGTATCATAAATAAATTAAATTATTTTAATTCTAAAAATTAAAAATAAAATACAATTATGTATGAATTCTTTTTAGCATTCTAATGAATATTTATAGTCAAATTTAACTTCCTTATAACCCTATATTAAAAATGATTTAGTAATTAAACATTGATTTTAACTATTTTAGCCCCTTTTTAAATAAATTAATAATAAATGTCCTATTCTAATCCAAGTTGGCCTAAATGGTCATATTTTATTCCTATGGTTGTTTTGGGTCGAATTAAACTTTTCCAATAGAATTAGGACATGTGTTAGGGTAATAATAATATCATTTTGACCCTTAATTACCCTATTTACTTTTAACCGTGGTAAAAAAAGTAAAAAGTTACTATTCACCAAAAATTATTTTCATCTCATTGAACAACATTTTAGTCCTTGATTTTAACCGTGTTTCTCATATTTTTGAAATTCCACTCACAGAAGCGGTAAAATTATGTTTTCTGAAAAATGCATTTTTTAACTACCACTTAGTGGTTTCACTATTAATCAAAAAATGAAAGTTTACAGAAACATACCAAAAATTATGCCTAAGCTATATTTGATATTATGAATTCAAAAATTATGTCTTTTTTACCAAATTCAAAACATAGCAAGTACATTAATAATTTAAAAATTAATTCCCATCGTCAAAACAAATAGAGTGTTTTTAAGAGATAATAATTATCAAAAGATTGACAACTGTTTATGTCTGGTTTAAATGTGAAATTACATCCAATGACCAACATTGTATTAAATTGTAAAAATATATTCTAAATATACTTTTAAAAACAATAAAATTAATAATTTATCACTATAAATTATTTCAATTAAAAAAGTTGTTTTTAATTAAAATTTAGTAATTTTCAATATTCATCAGAATATGAAAGGTATCCAAAAAGTAACAAAATTTCACCCTAAGCTAATTTCGATATTCAGAATCCAAAAATGAAGTCCATTTTGAAAGATAAAATTTCAAAAAGTGGGTATCACTATTAATAACAGCCAGTTTATAATAATATTATAATAATATCTCGTTTAGTGAAACTCGGTATTGCGTACTACACACGCTATCGAGGAAGGTCGTGATTCCATGTAATGCAAGGAAAGCCAGGGATGTGTGTTGTGCAAGATCCTTTTGGTGTAGCGTACAACACAAGACATTAATGAAATTAAAAAGAATATTTTTCATAAAATCTCGGGGTGTTACATTCTACCCCCCTTAAAATGAATTTCGCCCTCGAAATTCTTCGGGGTTATAAATGGTTTATTACTCGAAAGTTTCTTTAATATAAAACCACATCGTAAAAAGGAATACCAAAACGTGGCTTTAAAAACTACTGTATTAAACGTAACGGTTACCCAAATTAACTCATCACTAGGTTTCCACATAGGAGGACATAGGTGAAAATATGGATATAGAAGAAAAATCTAACCATCAAGATCTGATGGAGAGTGGTAGAGAACATGGCTATGAAAAATCCAACTATCACAAAGCCATAAATTTTTGAAATTCTAAGGTACCATATGATTCATCGGATATAAGAGCAGTAGGACAACATTTTTGGTTTTCAGGATCATTTCCCTAAAGTTGATGAAATTTGAATTAGAAGAAATACTTTCCTGATTTTGGTACAGTCTCACCGTTGGTCATTCTTTGGACAATTTCCACTTCATCTCTTAAATAAATGAAGTTGAATTTTTCATTCGTGAAGTGTTAGCAGATCATGTGATAGAATGATGGGTCATTCCATCTGTCTCAAACAAAAGGTTAGAAAAGTTATCAAAAAATACATAAGTCCATCAATAGTGAGATTAATCATATATGGTTCCTAAAGTGGACTTATACTTCATATATCATACTGCTTAATATAATAAAACTAGTTTCTACTAAACAGGAACTTCCTGTAGGCCAGTGGTAGGCAATAAAGGCTAGTCGAACTTCAGTTCTGGGTTCGATTCCCACATCCTTGTCTGACGTGATGGGTTGTCACATGTCCTGTAGGTTATCCATTTTCTAAAATTACATCATTACGAAATTCAATCGATAATATCGAAAAAAATTCTATCCTTAAACAATACTAACTTATGTCCAATATAATCCATTCCAATCTTTAAGATTATCTAAAATACTTCGGTCCAAGCTCATAGTATAATGAAAACAATTACTAGAATGGTTACCTACCAAGAATGTGAATACAAACATTTATCTCACATATATCATAAGATATATCTTATTGGTTGAATTCCAAACACATGAATACCTTAGTCATATATTCTCTTGAAACATAAATTACCATAGAACCTTAGTGAAAACATGAATACTGTCAAAAGGTAACTCTTTCCGCATACCAAAATCCACAAAATTCTTTATACTCAAACCATGATATCACTTAGTCCTTATATAAATCATGAGCTCATGAATATTTTCAAACATTTCATTTTCATCTTATCCCTTCATTATGCGCATATCATGTTCTTTCTGAAATATTTGAACCACTTTTCATGGTTACTGGTACCATAAAATTATTGAAAACCACAATAAACTAATAAAAAAATATTCTAATACACCATAGAAGTACCTCAACAATAGTATTCTTGAATACCAGTACAAAAAAACTTCAATCCATCCTCTTCAATGATTGTCCAAGAATAAGTCCTTCCTTGATATAAAAGTAACTTTTATGTCAGGGCATTGAGTTGGGTAATGCCCAGGTTCTCCACAAATAAGACATTGAACTCTATAACAGTCTGTCACTCTATGACCCTTTTCTCCACACAGATAACATATGTACCTCCATTTGAGGTATTCCTCAAGGTTCTTCTTCCCGTCTTTAGAAATCTAAATATTCTTTTCTTTATGCTCCTCAACATACGAACATGTATAAAAGTCTGTCTTCCTCTTATTTGATGAATTAGGCATACCACTAAATTACACCTTGTTAATCATATACTGCAATGACTGATTCGACATAATCACAATATATTTCTCTCTAGGAATTACACAATTTTGTTGCTCATAGTCACCAATTTGTCCATTGGATTCAATGTTAACCGAATTCCTTCTGGTTCCCTCCACTAACTAAAACAAAAAAAGAATTCTATGAGAGGAAAAAATCTTACAAGGAAAATAACATAATCAATGGGGCATACCTTCAACATATAACATCTTAGGTTTAATTCTAATATTGTTATCGTAATTCTAGGACTATAATCTAACTTATACTTAACCTTAGGGACATCCCTAGACATACCTTAGAAATATCTCTAGGGATCTCACTATAGTTTTCGCATCCATGTTTCCAAAGGTTAACTGAACCATTCCATTGATACCAATTGTAGAGACCCAAAGCATGACGTACATAGATATTACATTAATTTTTCGGAATACATAATACATAACAAAAATAGATAGACAAGGACCGTAATAGTTTAGTGTATTTGGAGACATGGAACGTAATCTTCTAATCGTGGTGAAAGATCTTCAACATCTCCCATAAAGATCTTCCACTTTTTGTTTCCTTACCTAAAACATTTCTTTTAATCCTGGGGGAAAATAAAACATAAAAAGGGTGAGATCAAATGCTCAGTAAGGGTAAGCATATATAAAATAAAACATACCACATACATTTGAACTTAAAAACATGAACAAAATGTTTAAACATCAAAATCTTGAGAAACGACTTAAAACATGGAAGTACATAAGGCATAGATAATAATGGAACATAAATCATGATAAGAGAGTATGGGAATAAAACATGTAATTTTGGCATCCATTAATCACATGTAATGACTTCCATACTAGCCAAGGCATTGCTACCAAGACCATCTTAGTGGACAAAGTCCCTTTATGAATCGAGTTTACTCGTCGTTCCAGTCCTGTAATACTGAACCGGATAAACTTACCGTTCTAGCCATGTCTATCTCATGAGATATAAATCTTTAACCAATGCATTGGAGGGAGATATAGGTCCCACCCATCTCATAATTAAATCATTCTTACTTGTGCCACAAAATAAACATACATCCTTCATAATATCCCAATAAATAAAATGGGATTAATAAACATTATCCCATCATCACATAGTCCATATAAAACAAGTGGATATCATTTCATAATAAGAAATGTGAAACCATGTAAATCATAGAGACATGATACTTGAAACATACACATATGAAATAATGTCATCTTAAATGAATAATGTTTTTTATAAAACACTTGAAATGAATTCTTGAGGAAAATATCCTTTCATCTTCAAAATCAATCTCTTTCCACAATATGGAATGCAATTTTAAAAGAAAAGGATTTTGTTGAAAATAGTTATGAAATCATCTGGATGATGCTTCATGAAAATAAGGCTTTATATAACTATAAAAATCCTTTCATTCCGTATAAGTTAAAAAAACATTCTCCTCGTACTTTTGTCGGAAAAGTCAAAAAGTACCTTTTAGGGTAAATAAAAGAAAGATTCCTCCCATACCATGGGGTACAACTAGAAATGGGTAAAAATTACTTCAAACATACATGAATAAACTTTTATAAAACATGGACATGTATGATAGCAATAACCCCAGTAAATACTTACGAATAAGCAATCCTGGATAAAAATGAGATTTAGAAAATTATCCCTTACCTTAGGTCCGATATGCTTCGTACGTATCTGAACCTCCTATATAATGATTTAAATAATGTCATTGACTTATTACAGAATCATATTCATTGTTATGATATAATATATGGTTCACTTATGACTTTTTATTACCCGTTCTTTTGTAAATTCCATGTTAAAGAGTGTTTTGGGTAAAATCATTTCATTTGTTGTCCGTATTTTGATTTCTAATTATTCATATGATTACTTAGATCATGATTACTTAATTCCAGAATATAAAACATGATTTATATATAATATATATTCATAATATACATATATATAATAGGTCTATAAAAAGAAATAAATACTCCGTTCATGGAGACGGTAGGTTGTACGTACAAATGAATGTTGTTTTCGTTTCCTCGTTGAACTGAATGGAATTAATTGGATGAAATACATATATATAAAAATAAATCCAGTATCATTATTATTTCATATATTTAATGATTACTTATTATATATACTTTATAATCATTCATGAATGGTTAATCATTGAGAATGAATCTCATCGCGTCGTGGAGACGGTATTCCGTACGTACGCACGAGCGATGATATCGTTCCCATGATCGTGGATTTTTTTGGAGTGTATGTTTACTATTACAGAATCAATATCACTTTAAAATAATAATATATAGTTATTATTTACACCATTATACCCATCCAAGTAAGGTGGTGGTGGAAAATAGATTACACCACGGCATGGTGATGGTATTTCATACGTACGCACTCGTGGTGATTTCGTTTTCCATAAGATGGATAGATGGTAAAATAGGGTTTTTTCATAATTATAATAACATATCATTATATGAGTTATACTGATGTTACTACTTCATAATGAAACAACCTATGAAAAGGAAGTGGAAGAAGAAATAAAGTTGAAAGAATCTGTAACGGACATTACCTCTTCTTTAAAGGGCCTCTTTAAGACCTCCTCTTAGGGCACTAAAATTGGTCTTTGAAGAATACCAGGACCACTATAATGTTTCTAGGGAAGTGTAGAAGATAATTTTGCAGGGTTTGGACGATCATGAAGTCTCAATGTGGTGTGAGGAAGAGAGGGAGGAGGTTCCCTTTTATAAGGGAGGAGAGGGGCACCTTTGGAATAACTAAAAATATTATTTTATTATAAAGTCATATTAGGTTTTTAATAGCTCCAAATTGATATATTGAGAAGATAATGTGGGTATGGGTCTAAATAATATCATCCAATATAATTTAGACATGTTTTGGTCATTATATTAACCTTATCGTTTAGTTTTAACTCTTAGTTAATTAGATTGACATTTACCATGTCACTTTGTATTTTTATATTTTATAGTTAATAAATTTACCAGATACATCCAAGAGACCCCCAAGTGGTCCATTAATGATACAAATATCATGATATAAGTATCTTGGCCGAACCTTAGATTTTTAGGAATATAATAACAATTAATAATATAATATTTGTTTTAAAAAGTATTTTATGTCAATTTTGACACTATTTGGTAATTGATTTTTGTGAAAATCATAAAAGAATGACAAGTTCGAAAAAAGTTAATTATATCAATAATAACATGTCATATTAATATATAAAATAATATTAATTCATAAAAAGTCTCAAATTACATTTATTTGGGTATTTATAACATCAATTATGTCAATATTTCATTAATAAGATGATTACTACATCATCATCGTGTCATAAATAAATTAAATTATTTTAAGTCTAAAACTTACAAATAAAATACCATTATGTAGGAATTATTTTTATAATTCTAATGAATATTTATAGTCAAATTTATCTTATTTATATCCCTATATTAATAATGGTTTAGTTATTAAACTTTGATTTTAACTATTTTAACCATTCTTTAATAAATTAATAATAAATGTCCTAATCTAATCCAAGTGGGCCTAAATGGTCATATTATATTCCTATGGTTGTTTTGGGTTGAATTATATTTGTTAAATAGAATTAGGACATTTTTTAGGGTAACAATAATATCATTTTTTCCCTTAATTACCCTATTTACTTTTAACCGTGGTAAAAAAGTAAAAAGTTACTATTCACCAAAAAATATTTTCCTCCCATTGAACCACATTTTAGTCCTTGATTTTAACCATGTCTCTTGGATTTTTTAAATTCCACTCACAGAAGCGGTAAAATTATGTTTTATGAAAAATTCAGTTTTTTAACTACCACTTAGTGGTTTCACTATTCATCAAAAAATGAATGTTTCCAGAGAAATACCAATAATTAGGCCTAAGATATATTTGATATTATGAATTCAAAAATGATTTCTATTTTACCAAATTCAAAACATATCAGTTACATTAACTAATTTAAAAATTAATTCTCGTCGTCAAAACAAATAGCGTGTTTTTAAGAGATAATAAATATCAAAAGATTGACACTTGTTTATGTCTGGTATAAATGTGAAATTAAATCCAATGACCAACATTGTATCAAATTGTAAAATTATATTCTAAGTATACTTTAAAACCAATCAAATTAATAATTTATCACTATTAATTATTTCTATTAAAAAATTTGTTTTTAATTAAAATTTAGTAATTTTCACTATTCATCAGAATATGAATGTTATCCGAAAAGTAAAAAAATTTCACCGTAAGCTAATTTCGATATTCTGAATCTAAAAATGAAGTCCATTTTGAAAGATAAAATTTCAAAAAGTGGATATTACTGTTCATAACGGCTAGTTCATAATAATATTATAAGAATATCTCATTTAGTGAAACTCAGTATTGCATACTACACACGCTATCGAGGAGGGTCGTGATTGTGTGTAATGAAATTCAAGTCAGGGATGCAAGTTGTGCAAGAACATTTTGGTGTATCGTAAAACACAAGATATTAATGAAATTAAAAAGAATATTTTTCATAAAATCTCAGGGTGTTACACTTATATCCTTAGCCTATCATTATAGGTCAACCATAAAATACCTCTTCACATCCTGGGAAAAATTAAACATAGAAAGGGGTGAGCTCAGATGCTCAGTAAGGATAACAATATAGTGGAAACTTTCCTAAATAAGCATAACCATTTAAGGAAATTAATAAGACTAAAACAAAATCAGTTTAAACTTAAACATCAGCATAATATGGCAAAGGTAAAATAAAATAATTCCATTTACTTATTCACATGGATATTCTACTAGTCGAATAATCACATGCAATATCAATAGCCACATTCATAATAATGGAATGAATAATGCCAGACATCATAACCACATAGTAAAGGCCATGTGCTAATACTACAAATAATATTTTTTCAAGGATTTGTTCCAAGAAACTAGTTTGTCTCATGAGACATACCAATGCATTGAGGATCTATAGAGGGCTCCACCCATAACTTATTAAGTCCATTGCATTCCTCATATTAAAAGGATTAAACATAACATAAACATTCGTATTAAAACTATCATACGAAAAGTGAATACATTATCCATAAACCATGAATGGTGTAAAAATAACACATCCACAGTAAAAAAATATCACAAAACCATCACTACAATATGTAATATTAGTACCGAAATAAATCAACTTCAAACAAGCTTAAAATCCATCAAATGATGTTAACATAGATGAAATCAAAACTTTTTTAGAGAACTATCTCTTTCTATTTTGAAATCATTTGAAAGTCTTATAATTATAATAGAAAAAATTTATTTTGAAAATATTCTTATAAGATTGTATGGGAATCTTTGACGATGTTGTAACGACATAAAATAGGTGCACCCACCGTATAAGTTAAAAAAAAATACATTCTTACCTTAATTTTCTCAAAAAGGTCATAACGAACCTTGTCTGGAAAATGATGGAAAGATTACTTTCAAACATATATAGTAAAATAAGGGTATAAATGACCTTAAAACATAGTCTAGTAAATAGTAACAATGTTTTGAATTACATTTTGAAGATAAAAAAGATTTGGATGATAAATAGGTCCCAATACATACTAACATATTAACAACCTCAGATAAGTAAATAAACTGTAGAATTAACCCATACAATGTACATTTACTTGGTCGATGGTATGTTAACCTCCTGTATAATAGTTAAATAATTGTTATTAAATTATTAAATAACAACATACATAAATATGGTATCATATATGATCATTTAATATTACTTTGTAAATAATATTTTAGTAGTATCATCATTTCGGGTGTTAACTGATCTGTATTCATTTATATGCTTAGTTACATAAGACATCTTTGTTATGTAAAGGATGTATTTTATTCATATCCAGAATGATATTATGTTCTTTAAAATTATTTTTTATCATATAATGAAAATTATTCTTGAATTATTACGACGAGGAATGAATGTCATCGCGTTCGTGGAGACGGTAATCTATAAGTATGCACAACCGACAATATCATTATATTGATGGTGAAATCCTTTGTAATTGGATGCTATATCATAAATAAAGATTCATTAACATGTTATATTCATTATTTACATCAGTTATACTCATTATTATACACATCCAATTAATTAAGTGGTTGAAAAACAAACTACACGACGTGGAGATGGTAAGCCATACGTATGCATGTATGGTGAATTGGTAATTTATATAATGGATAGAATAATGAATATGTTGGAACCATGGTCATCTATGCATGAATTGGATAATGGTTTTTTGTTTTTTGTCAATCCTCAGAGGTAGTTTAGAATGTGTGCCAGCAAAATACGCATATAGGTCAAGAAGATAACAGTATTGAAGGTGGCACTGTTTTCCACTGTTTGTAAAATTTATGGACCACAAACTTGAAAAAAGAGTAAAGCAATGTTTTTTTGTTAAAGGGACTTACATGCCAGACATGTGTCGCGCAAGTGACTTGAGTTCTGAGAAAGTACTTTCACATCGGTGCCTAGGAGGATTGGCAAGGTGCACTCCATATGTTTTTCAAGATTATAACATCAATATATGGCAAAGGAAAGAGGCTCGCACAATTATTGGTTTGGTCGCACAACTGAGTAGCGCGACCGAGGCTAGGACGGTTGGAGTTACGTGCTGGAACATGCATGCCGAAAGGATACTGGTGCGCCACTGCACAAGGTGTCCAGTTTGCCTATAAATAGTGGACCACCCCTCCTCATTTTTAAAAAAGTTCAAGACATAGAGAAATTCAGTGCTCCCATCACACAGGTGTAGTGGTCGCGTAGGGGTTGTGGGTCGCACAAGTATAAGTTGTGTGATAGTTGATTATTTCGCACAAAAACAGGTTTGGGTGAAAAGGGATGTGGGCCACAAAAGTTTGAAGTTCTTGAAGTGAGTGTCACATAAGTCATTGAGGTGGACTTGTGGGCCAGTTATAACTTGCACGCCATCTTTGAAACTTGTGCACCAGCTTGGGGAAGCACACTTGGTGTTGTTGAAGTATTCCCATCCTTTTCGAAGCTACACGAAAGCTAGGAGTTTTTCCAGTACCCTCAGTGCAAAGTGAGATTCGTCTACTGGTTAGAGTTGGACTTCAAAAGAGAATCTATATACAATAGAGGATGCATTATTTTGTAATGATGAAGAGACCTTCACATCTATAAACTGAGTGGGACTTCACCAAAGTCAATGAGCCAGGGTGAGTCAATGGGAGTGACCCGAGGGATGCAGTGAGCTATCCCTGAACCTTTGTAATGGCAGTGAGGCTGGGACAGATTGATTGTGCCCAATCCATTTTAATCCACAGCTAGTGAAGTTTATTGAAATTTGGTACAACTGACAACCTGTTGGTGTATGCTCCTAGGATGGTGCTCTTAGTGGTGGTCCAAGTAAAAAGTGTTGTGTCATATCTCTGCATGTGAATGTTTTCTTTCTGATCATATTCATCATACATGTTTTAAATGTTCCTACCAATGTGGGAACAAGACCCATCACATTAAAGGAAAAATTGGTCACCCTGATTCACCCCTCCCCTCTCAGGCTGTCCCGGGGTCCTACAGGTGGTATCAGAGTGTATAGGTTACTGGTGTTGAATCTTTCCTTTTTCATCATGGAGAATGCAGTCAATGTCAGGAGAGCTCCTCTCTTCGATGGAAGTAATTTCCATATATGGAAGAATAAAATGAGATATCATCTAAGATCCCTTGGAATGGAAGTCCTTTTTTCCACTGTCCATGGTATATATGTTACTGATCCAAAAGTGCTGGCTATGACAGATGCTGATATGAAAATTCATGATGCTGATACTAAAGCGCAAAATACTCTCACCAAATCCTTTTCCGATCATATCTATCTAAAGGGAATGAGTTTCATCTCATCAAAGCCCATGTGGGATAAACATGAAAATATTTATTAAGGAGATAAAAATGTGAAGGAAGAAATACTAAAATTCCTAAACAACAGGTTTGATGATCTAAATATTCATCCTAATGATAATGCGGATTCATTCTTAAATAGAATTACTAAATTTGTTGGTAAAACTAGATGTCTTGGAGAAGAAATATAATACATTGATATCATAAAGAAAATCGTGAGAAGACATCCCCCTATGTACAATGCAAGGGTGTTAGACCTTGAAGAAAGAGATCTATCTAAACTATCTCTAGATGATCCTTTAAGTAGTCTAGTGGCATAAGAGATGATAGTCAAACCCGAAGATGCCACGACTCGTGTACGCAAGGAAATGGAATTCAAAGCCATGGAAAAATTGAAAATTTCAGAAGATAGTGGTGGTAAAGATGAAGAGGATATGGAAATTGTCTCTCTCATCGCCATGAAGCTGAAGAAGGGAAAAGGTAAATTCAAAGGTAAGCTACCTCTGGCATGTATTATCTATGGAAGAGTCGCGCACATTGCCTCTTAGTTCCAAAGAATGTTTGATTATGATGAAAGAGAGGCCGAAGTCATTGAGAAGCCTCAGAAAAGGTTTTTCAAAAAGGGAGACTTCAAATCTGGGAAGAAGATACAGTGGAAACGGTTGGTCTGTGAAGAGGAAGATGATGATATTTAATTTTGTGATGAAGAAGAACTAGAATTTAAAACTGGGATCCATGCTTCCATGATGGCCACTATTGAAAAATTAGAAGATACTGGGGCAGAAAATCAGTTGAAAACTGGTGATGATCCCGAGTTGCAACTTAAGGATGCTGTTAGTAAGCTCCAAATTAAATTTGAGAGATGCAATAAGTGGAAATCAATTGAATAAGAATCAAATGAATATGTCGACCAACATAAAGCTGAAATTGAACGACTGGATGAATTAGTGAAAGTACAGTCTAAAATACTTGAAAGCAATGATGATGTAGTGGATTTGAAGCTGAGAATTGAAGAGAAGGAAAAGGTAATCAATGACCTCACCTCCAGAATAGAGGAAAAGTCCAAGACTGTTGAGAGTCTTGAGGAGGAAGTTTTTAATATTAGGAGTAAACTTGAAAAAGATTCAATTTCAAAATAATCAAGGAAGAAAATACAGTTTGGAAGGTTCTCAAATGCTGAGCTGTTGGAGAGAGAAAAATGTGGCTCTAATGGTTTAGAAAATATTTTAAATGATCAAAGACCTTCCTCCATGGGAAATTGTGCAATTGGTTGTGAGGAAGAATCATCAAATGTTGCAAATAAAGGTGACCAAAATAAAGGCAAGCTGAATGTTGGTGATGTGGGAAAGTCTTCTGAAGTGATGAAACAGAAACCCCCAATTCAATCTTAAAGAAGAAAAGAAGATTATCCTCAAGACTCGTAGAAATAGGAAACCTCATACTATTATCCCAAAGAAGAAGGTATGTAAATAAATTCAAGTGAGAAGACATTTCCTCTCATGAAGTGTCAGTTTTATGGTTATTTGGGCTATACCATGTCATATTGCAAAGAAGAAAGGAGCTACTTGAACAGGGAAGATATGGGAGTTCAATAAAAGAGAACAAATTAATATCCTAATCCTTTTAGAAGAAACAAATTCTATGGATATTGTTTTCGTTGTTATAACTTTGATCATTAGGCTATTAATTCCAGGCAGAGAAGGGACATGGACACATCATACCAGAGTTCAAGACAAGTTAAATCTCGTTAACAAGATAGTGTTGCTCTTATAAACAGGTTTTCTCCTCTCGAAAAAGACGTTTAATATGAAGAAACAATGCATACATATGAGATAATTGAAAGGTCATCAGTTCTCTATACTCAATCCAGTGTCTCAAGGAATTAAAGGAAGAAAATTGAGATATCCAACCTTGCAGAGGTGGCACTAAAAGATTCAAAAAGTAATAGTACCTGGATTCTGGATAGCAGTTGCTCTTCCCATATGACGGGAAGTGATGACCTTTTTAAGAACATTTAAAAGAAGGTTGATGGAACAATGAGGTTTGGTAATGATGGTTCATTAAAGATTAAATGCAGTGGGAATACAACTCTTGCCAGTGGAGAGCTAAAGAAGACTGAAGTTCTTTATGTGGATGGTCTACGTCACAATATCCTCAGTGTGAGTCAACTCTATGACTCAGGGAACAGAGTAACTTTAAATCAAAAAGGATGCACTATAATGGTAAAAATAGGGAATTATCTCATGAATGGCTATAGAATGGGTGGAAACTTATATCAGGGTGACAACAAAGTAAACTCCTGCTATTTTTCTGTTCAAGAAGAAAACAATTTGTGACATCGAATGCTGGGGCACATTAACCATCAAGACACGGAAAAGATATCTAAGCTGAAGATAGTCATGGATATCCCCATTCTAAAGCGTGAATGCGAAAAGTCGTGTGATACTTGAATTCGTGGGAAGCTGTTCTGCAGTTCATATCGGCCAAGGAAGAAAATAGCATGTCATCTTCTTGATCTAATTAATAAAAATGTATGTGGGAAGATAAATGTTGACGGAACACATGGAGAAAGGTAATTTGTCCTTTTTATTGATGATTATAGTAGAATGGCATGTGTTATGGTCATTCACAGGAAACAAAAAGTGCTTCACTACATGAAATCATATCAGTGAATCGCCGAGAATGATATTGGACAAACAATCAAGGTGATGAGATCTGACAATGGAGGGTAATACACATCCATTGAGTTTGATAATTACCTAGAAAAACATAGAATACAACATGAGGTAGATGCTGTGAGAAATCCACAGCAAAATGGAGTTATTGAGCAATGAAACTAACAGGTCAACAATATGTCTATGAATATGATGATTGAGAGTGGTATCTATCGCCATTACTGGAAAGAAGCTGTTGAAACTGCAGTGCACATTCAGAATGGAACAGGGTTTTTTATGGGAGAAATGAAGGCACCATATGAATTTTGGAATGGAAGGAATCCTTCTTTGAAATACTTTCGTGTTTTCTGAAGAAAATGATTCATCCAAAATAAGGAAGTAAAACAAAGGAATTTTGGTGACAATGCTGATGAAGAAATTTTTCTTGGATATCCAATGAACCGAAAAGCCTATAAGTGTTTCAATAAGCGATTAGGAAGGATTTTACAAATCAGTGATGTTAAAATAATTGAAGAGAAACCCACAAATTCTTCAAGGATGTCATATGCTGATGTGATAGAAAGTGAGGAAGAATGTGAACGTGGAGAAAATACAAATAATGAAAGAGAGGAAGCTGTAAAAAACACTCAGCAGTCACAACATGATATTGACTCAAAAGAAGAATCTTAAGAAGAAACTATTGCTGGAGAGAATACTCTTGAACCACACATGAGAAATCGTAGAGATGAGATTGATCCATCTAACATAATTGGGGACATGAGTTCACCCACACAAACAAGGAGGATGAGGAATAACATGCAATCTATATTTTTTGTCAATTGTGGAGCCATCCTCATTTGAAGAAGCTGCAAAGGATGAATCATGGGTGAAATTTTTGAATGTATAATTAGATCAGACTAACAAGAATCAGACATGGGATCTTGTCTAGAGACCTGAAGGCCACAATTTGATTGGTACGAAATGTATCTCCAAGAACAAGTTTGATGAGCATGGATGTTTTATTAGAAACAAGGCTCGACTGGTATGTCAGGGATATTCCCCGATTGAAGGTGTTGATGTTGAAGAAACCTCTTCTCCAGTTGATAGACTGGAGTCAATCAGGCTATTCCTTGCCATGGTTCTCCAAATAGGATATAACTTATATCAACTAGATTTCAAGACAACATTCGTAAATGGTTACTCGAAGGGGAAGTCTACATTAAACAACCAGTTGGTTTTCTTCTTGGTACTGATGAAACAAAGGTCTGAAAACTAAATAAATCATTTTATGGCTTGAAACAGGAACCACGATCATGGTACTCTCGTCTGTAATCTTCTCTGAAGAAAATGGAATTCAAAAGAGGAGGATTAGATCACAATCTATATTGAATAATTCTCCAAAATATCAGTTCATGGTTCTAGTCTATATTGATGACATCATATTTCGTGGCAGCAAGTAGAAATCAGTGGATGAGTTTTCCAATTAAATGTATTCAGAATTTGAAATGTCTATGATTGAGGAGCTCACATATTTCTTGGGGCTGTAGATAATTCAAAAGAAGGATTACACTTTCATTTATCAGGTAAAGTATTCAAGAGTACTACTGATGAAGTTTAATATTCAAGACTCCAAACCACTTTCAACTCTGATTGCAGTTGGAACTAAACTTGGAAATCATGAGGGTGGGACCCTTGTAGATCCCACCATGTACAGGAGGATAATTGGAAGCCTACTATACCAGACAGTGACATGTCCAGATATTTATTTTAAACATGTCTTGCAGCCCACTTTCAGAGTAATCCAAAGGAGGAGGATATGGGAGTAGTAAAAAGAATCATGATATATATTCATGGTACTCACAATTGTGTCTTATACTTTGCTGCCGGAAGGAACAATGAATCATCATCATTTTCTGATGCTGACTGGGCTGGCGATGTTGTGGACAGAAAGTCCACCAATGGTGGAGCATTCTATATTGGGAATAAATGTGTTGGCTGGTTGAGAAAAAAAAACAAGAATGTACATATCTTAGTACTGTTGAAGCTGAGTATATCTATGCCACAAAGGCATGCAATCAACTACTATGGATGAAGCAACAATTAACAGATATTGGTGATGAGGTGAAGAAACCAATGATGATTTACTGTGATAACAAGAGCTCAATTGATCTTACAAAGAATCCGGTTCAGCATTATCGTACAAAACATATTGAAATTCGGTATCACTTTATCAAAGGGAAATTTGAACAAGGCTTGATTATAATGGATCATGTCGGAACTAATGAGAAAGTGATTGATATCCTGACCAAGCCACTGTAAATGACTGTATTTGTGAAGAATCAGTTGAACCTCGGCGTTCAGCTACCTCCCAGTGCATAAGGAGGTTACAGAAATCCCCTCTCCCAAGCTATGTTAACTTTTTTTAATCTGTTTATGAATGTGATTATGGTTTGTGAGGGAGATAATATCCCGGGGGAGTGTGGTTTGATCTAAACATGGAAAAATTACTGGTCTTTGGGTTTATTGTGAATGGGGGAGAAAAGATTAAATTCAAGCATGATCAAGCATGTAATGCTTATGTGACACTGTAAGGGGATTTCATGTAATGACTCTGTGACATTGTAAGATAACTTTTTGGGAGTAATTGAGAATTCCAAAACATGGGAACCCAATTCAAGCTTTCTCTCTTTTTTTCTACACCGAGCATTGCTCTCATAGACTTAGAGTGTTGGATGAGTTGATTCTTTCATTTATGGTTTGCATGTGGATGGTGATCTATTTAATTTATTAATTGATTTCCAAAAAACTTAAAGGGGGAGATTTTTGGAACCATAGTAATCAATGAATGAATTGCAGAATGGATTGTGTTTGTTGTCAATCCTTAGAGGAAGTTCAGAATGTGTGCCAAAAAATTACTCATATTGGTCAAGTAGATAACAGTATTGAATGCGGTACTATTTTCCAATGTTTTCCAAAATTATGGACCTCAAATTTGATAAATGGGGAAAACAATGTTTTTTTTGGTATGGGGACTTGCGCACCGGACATGTGTCACCCAAGTGACTTGCGCGCCGAGAGAGGACTTACACGCCGGTGCCGAGGAGGACTGGAAAGTTATGTGCCATATTTTTTTTAATATCAGAACATAAAAATATGGAAAATGAAAGTGGTTCGCACAAGTATTGGTTTGGTCGCACAAGTGAGTAGCGCGACAAAGGCTAGGACAGTTGGAGTTGCACGCCCGAACTTTCTCGCCACAAGGAGGCTTGCGCTCCACCACGCAGGGTGTACAGTTTGCCTATAAATTATGGACCACCCCTCCTAATTTTTAACGAAGTTCGAGACTTAGTGAAATTCAGTCCCCCCGTTGCGTAGGTGTAGTGGTCGCCCAAGTGGTTGTGGGTCACACATGTATAAGTTGTGTGACATTTGTTTTGTTGTACTCCAAAACCGGTTTGGGTGAAAAGGAATGTGGGTCGCACATGTTTGAATTTGTTGAAGTGTGTGTCGCACAAGTCGTTTTGGTGGACTTGCGCACCAGTTATAACTTGTGCCCTGCCTTTCAAACTTGTGCGCCAACTCGGGGAAGCACGCTTGGTGTTGTTGAAGTATGCCCGTCCTTTTTGAAGATACACGAAATATGGGAGATTTCCTGGTACCCTCAGCAAAAAGTGAGATTCAACTATTGGTGAGATTTGGACTTCAACAAAGCATCTACATACAATAGAGGATGCATTATTTTGGAATGATGAAGAGACCATCACGTCTAATAACAGAGTGGGACTTTACCAAAGGTAGTGAGCCAAGGGGAGTCAATGGGGGTGACCAGAGGGATGCATTGAGGAATTCCTAAACCTTTTTAAAGGCAATGATCCTAGGACAGACAGACTGTGTCCAATCCATTGTAATCCACAACTAGTGAAGTTTAGTGGAATTTGGTATGGCCGGCAACATGTCGGAGTATGATCCATGGATGTAGCCTTTAGTGGTGAACCAAGTAAAAATTGTTTTGTCATCTCTTTGCATGTGAATGTTTTCTTTCTGATCATATTCCACATATAGGTTTAACAAGTTCCTACTAATGTGGGAACATGATTCGTCACATTAAAAGATAATGTGGTCACCCTAATTCACCCATCCGCTCTTAGGGTCTCTCAGGGTCCTAAAGAATATGATAGTTCCTTTTTTATAAGAAAATCACAATATATAGACGATACTAGATTTATTATTTTAAAATAGAAACAACAAATAAATATGAAGTGGATGAAGAAAAGAACTTGATATAGGTGATGAAATATTTACCTCTTCTTCGGGTTCATCATTTTGATTTGATCAAAATGGATGCTTAAATTGGTTTTATGACCAAAGGAAGGCCTCTATGATGAATGAAGGTATGTTGGGAGGATATTTGGGTAGGGTTTATCCGACCCAAAAGGCTTTGGAGGTGTGAAATTAAAACAAGGGTAAGTACCCTTTTATAAGAGATGTTAGGGTCACATTAGGAAATGTTTGAAATATTATTTTATAAGAAAATAATTTTCTATTTCAAATGGCTCAAAAATGATTTATTTCGAGGATAATGTGGGGATTGGTTGAAAACCATTCAACCAATAGGTTTTAGACTGGTTTAGGTCACCATATTAACCTTATCCTTTAGATTTCACTCTTAGTTAAATAGTTTGACAATTACCATGTCTCTTTGTGTTTTTATATTATATGGTTAATAAACATACTATAATAAGACAAGAGATCCCAAAGTGGTTCATTATTAATATATATAACCTCATTTAAATTTTTTGGCCGAACCTTATATTTTAAGGATTATTATATCAATTAATAATATAGTATTTGTTTTAAAAACTCAATTATGTCAATTTTGACACTATTTAGTATTGGGTTTTTTTGAAAATCATAACAACATGATTACTTTGAAAATAAATAAATTAATCAAACCTGACATGTCATATTAACATAATAAATAAGTGTAATTCATCAGAAGTCTCAATTTACATTTATTTGGATATTTATAATATCAATTCTTTTAAACATTCATTAATAATTAATTACTGCATCATTATTTTGTAATAAATAAATTAAATTATATAATGTATAAAAATTATAAATAATATACCATAATTTAGAAAATATTTTTATCATTATAATGAATATTTATAGTCAAATTTATATTGTGTAACCGTATATTAAAAATGGTTTAGTTATTAAACATTGAATTTAACTCTTTAAAATCTTCTTTAAATAATATAATAATAAATGTTCTAATCTAATCCAAGTGGACCAAAGAGAATCATATTTTATTAATAAGGTTGTTCTTGGTCTAATTACACTTATCCAATAGAATTAGGACTTGTTTTAGGGTAAATATTATATCATTTTTACCCTTAATTACTCTATTTACTTTTAACCGTGGTAAATAAATGTCAAAATTAATATTCACCAAATATTATTTTAATATTATTGAAACATATTTTACTCACTAATATCAAATTTGTATCTCGTAATTTTGAAATTCAACTCACAGAAGTGATAATATTATGTTTTATGCAAATTTTCAAATGCTCCTAGAAGGTTGGTAAAAGACGACAAAAAGTTCAATAAAATTTTATATATCTAAACTTATTATAAAATGACCTCAATGAATTCGGTTGTACATATATTGGTACTATGTATCTATTTTGACCTAAATTAAATCAAAATAAAATAACTAATTATTTAAATAAAAATTCAGTTTTAAATAACAACGCAATGTTTTTCACTATATATAAAAAATTGAATTTTAAAAGAAAAATACAAAAATTCATCCTAAGATAATTTTGATATTCCGAATCCAAAAATTAAGTCCATTTTGAAAAATAAAATTTATAAAACTTTAAATATTATGTATTACGCTTCATAACGGTTAGTTTTATTGGTCGTGGTGTGTTAAAACACCAAGTTGCGTTCAACGCAAGCTACTGCATTATTTAAAGGGAAACGTATTGTGGAAGCTTGGGGTGTTACAGAAAATATATTTTTTCAATTTATTTAAATATATAAATAGTGAACTAAAAAATGAAATTATGTCTATAGAATCTCTAGTGAGATTATATTATCCATTAAACTCACAAAAAATGTTTACACACTTTGTGTCTCTGTGTTTGTAGTTCGGATGTTGTACAAAGGTTCAATATTTTATTTTTAGATTATGTTCTCTTTATAAATACACTAATTTTTATTTGGGATGTTGTGAGAAAGTTTTTTTCCATGGATCCAATCTCATTGTAAGGATCAGGTTTTTTGTGATGTTATTTTTTTAAAAAAGTGTTCCATTCGATTTATTATATTTCGATTCCTTTATATGTTCCTTATTGAATGTTTTTATGTATTTATTTTTGATGTGAGGAGGTTTATTTACATGGGTTGAATCATAATTATTTTTAATGAATATTTTATTTTATTTATCTATTTTTGTTCATATTATTGATGTTTCATGGATATCCAATGTCTAGAATGTCGATACCAGACCATCAATAAAATATTTTTTGTGTGAAAAATCAAATATTTGGGTAAAATAATTCAAAAAAGAATTTTTCTTAATGCCCAAATACATGTTTCTAGTCCATGGTTATTGGGAACACTATTTGGGACTAGTAGTGAGCCAGGTTGAGTAATGTGATGGGTTGGCCAAGGCTATTTTGTTGCAAAATGTATTAGATCATAAGATAAAAGGAAACAATATATTCTAGATCACTCTCTTATTATTTGTAATTCTAGTAGAACTAAGAATAAGAGTTTTAGGACATGTTAGGTGGGTGAGGGGTGATCCTTTCTAAATCATTCTCACCCAGAGCCTTGATTTTCCAAGGGTGTTTGGGTTTCATATTTCATTTTGATTATTCTTGTTGATGGTAATTTTTGATGAAGGTGTTTGATAGTAATTGGTATTTTTTTAGTTTCCTTGAGGTTTTTTCTTATATTTATGATGAAATTGAGAATTAATTTTAGTTTTGGGGGTTGATTAGAAGGCCCAAAAATCTTTTCACAACCAAATATATGATTCAAGAAATTATTCAATTTCTATATATTATAGGATTGGATTATGGACATTGTCTATTAGGAAATGTTTTTCATGGATATATATCCTATTTTCTTAATTTAAAACTCGTGATCCTGTTATTTTAATTACGTGGCATTCTAGAATGGGATTTGAATTAGGGATGCTTTTGTGTTATATTAAAGTGGTTAGAGTGGTTTTATCTTGAGATTTGGGATATTTCATCCTTGGTTGGTGTCGAATGTTTTTGTTTTTAGACTGTATGATATATGGTTCTATAAATAATTCAATTAGGCGTAAAATGAATCCTTAGGGATTGTGTGTAAATGAATTTTTTTTATTAAAGGCCTTTTTAAAAGTGACTAATTTCCTTTTGGGGTTTCAAAATTGTATCGGTTTTGAAATGAAAATTCTTAAATGCCTTAAAAACTAAAATAAATTTCCTCGAATTTTATAGATTTTTTGATGAAATTCATTTATTATTTTGGAATAAAAGGGTATAACATTAATGAATTTATTTTGAAAACATGTGGGTGGTGTTTTCATCAATACCCATACTCGAAGAGTGTTTTATAAACTGTATGTTTGGAAAAAATTTAGAGTATGAATTGTTTTGGGTATAAAATGATAAATTTAGTTGTGAGATCCTCATTTTGAAAGAAAACATCTGTCTTTATGGTTGGTATTATTGTTTTAAATAGTTGATGTGATTTTAAAATGAAAGTAAGATTTTTATTTGAAATTAAACTATGAAATGTAATTTCATGTGTTGTTTTTTGAATAAGTTAAATTGTTTCAAATTTCATGGCCTATTTGAAATATGTCTTTAATTTTAAAATGAGTTTTTGGAAGCTTTCATAGGAAATTACTACACTATAAAATAGTGAAAATACCAACATAAATTTTTCATTTGATATTATATCTGTTAGAAAAAATGAGCAATTCCAAAATATAAATATTTTGTTGAAATTCTCTATAAGTATTCAAAATTATTTTTTATGACATATTTATTTGTTAATATTACCTATTTTATTCCAAAAAAATGATTTAGTATCAGTTAAATTTGTCTATATATCATACAAACACCAAAAATTATGTTTAAATATATGAATATATTTTTATGATTTATTATGAAGGATAACATATTTACTTTTAAACACATACATTATAATAAATTATTCACTATAAAAAATATTTTACTAATAATTAAATATATATATATATATATATAATTCTTTTATTAATAAAAATATAAGCCTATATTCCAAATTAAAATATTGATAATTTAAAACTTTTCATGAAAGTAATTTATATAAATTACATTATTTAATATATGATTCAAATTTATGTTGACTATAACAAAATAAATTATAATCTTATAAATAAAATAATAGGTAACTGGATGTATGGGCATGGTATGCCTCTAGGCTTTCAGGTCATGTATTGCGGGTCATGTCGGGCCATGTGCCTTGGACCTACGGGTCATGTACGGGTTCACCATCAACCCTTAAAAGGGGGATTATCTATAATAAAATAAAAATAAGGCTTTTGGGCCATTCAGAGAGTTTTCTCTTAAGGGTTTCTTGGGTTCTAGCTTGGCATTGGAACTTCCTAGTGTCGTGGTATGGTGGCGGTGGAGAATCACTTGTGTGGTTATTTCCTTTTTGTTGTCGGGGTGTTGTAATCTCTGTCGTCTCCTTTCTGGTCGTTGTCTGACGAGATTGCTTCTCCTTCTTTGTTGCAGTCTGATGAGTTTGGGTACTGGATCTTCGGATTCTCTCTCTGTTTGCGGTCTGACATTTTGATGATCTCCAGCTTCTTGTTCATTCCTATGGGTGTCAATTGCGGCCCTCCCGGCTCATGCTGAGCTCGGTTTCGACGGTGGGTCATTGTGTTGGTTGGCTCTATGTTTTGTCTTCTCTTCGGCCCGAAACTGCGGTTCCATGCCAGTGGTTCACTAAAGGGTTTGTGGGTTTGTAAAGGGGTGGCTCACGAGCGGGTATGATCATCTGTGAATGGGCGGATTGTAAAATCTCTCTATTTGTGGTTTCTCTATTTTTCTAGTGGAGGTTTTACGCTGGAAATTGTGGACACAACAACCAATAAGGGTTTTCCTGCGGGGATTATGATCTAGGAGGTTTCTACTTGCAGAGCTTTTACACGGGAAGTTGTGTCGACATTGGATCTACGTGATCTCATGGTGGATCCTATCTAATCCATGTTATTTAATTGTTGGCAGATGTTTTTTCATAGACAAAGATAAATCCATGATTTCAAAACCAGAAAAAGAAGACATGTTTCTTGCACATTGCATGTCTCTTCTGATTGTTGGGAATTTTTTTGCAAAATAGTCTTTCAATCGAGGAGCTATAAAAAACACTCTTGAAAAAAATCTATATATTGGAGGATTGAGTGGCCATTATAGAGGTGGGATATGGCTTCTTTATCTTTGAATTACTCAGGGAAAAGAATAAATAAAAGGTCTTAAAAGGTAGACTATGGTCCTCTGATAATCAGATCATCCTCATGGAGGACATGAATGGTGGGGAATATTTTCAGAAACTTAATTTTTATAGCTCTCCCTTTTGGATATGAGTCATATTAGTCATGTATTCTGTTTGAGCTGAGAGAGTCATGTGGGAAATTGGAGAATGTATTTGCAATTTTATGGAATGGGATCGGTCTGACCCAACCCACTGGGGACCCGTGGTGCGTATAAAAGCTTTGGTGGATGTATCATAAACACTTATGAGGGGAATGTTACTGGTAAAAGATGATTCTAACTTTTGGATATCCTTTTAGTTTGAAAAGATTCCAATATTGTACTTCTTTTGACAGTGTATCAGACATTTGGTAAAGGATTGTGGTTTAAAATAGAGGATGATCAAGGAAATGTTATTTTGACATACAACCCATGGGTTCGTGAAAAAACTAATTGACAATCGTTTATCTCTAAGGTTGAAAAAAAAGGATCATGGAAAACATTTGAGGGATATCATCATAAGGGATGAACCATGACACAATAATATCACAATGCTTGGGCCACCAAATTTTTCAAAGGGAAATAAATTAGGTCATTGGGCGGAAGAATGACCTTTGTGTAGAGTAGTAGTTGTGATCAAAACACTGGGAAAGCATGTGAATCAGAGTTTGAAAATGGTTGTCATATCAGGCCACATTCATGGTTCTATGAAAGATAGTGTCTTACCATAATTTGGACTGATGTAAAAATGTAGGGAACCAACAGACCCTGTTTCTCAACCGATGCGACTTTTTGGAAAATCACGAGAGCCTACTCCTAATCCAGATTTTGTTTCTCTAGTTTTCACCTCCCATGATGAAACTGATATGGTTGGGATAACTTCATCAGGTTCTTTAAAACATTGGATGTAGAAAAGGATGTTCTGCGGCGATAGGGGTGGTGATACTATCAATGCAAACCCAGGGAGTAGAAACGATGATTTGAGGGTTGTTAGTTAACTGTGAGACATCCAAGTAGGTGGAAATCTATGGGAAACATATAGTTCTTTAAAGTTAAATAGGTGGAGGTAGGTATGTCTCATCCCCACCTAGTACAATGAAAATACATTGTTGGAACTTTTGGGGGATTGGATATCCCTGAAAGGTTCATGTTCTCCATCAATGGAGTTCAGAATACTTCCCTAACAAAGTTTTGTATCCAAAACAATGTTGGATTTCAAGGAAACATGACTTTTTGGTGTGAATATTGGTTTCAATAACGTCCTTCACATTGGATGATAGGGACATTCCAGTGGTCTGTGCTTCCAGTGGAATGAGTAACATGGTGTTATGATTACTAATTTTTCAAGTAACCACATCCCAGTGACTGTTGGTGCGCCTGGATCGCCAACTTGGCCTTCTGTTGGCATCAATGGGTGGCATGGTGGTTAAGGTAAACCCAAATATTAGATCATATTTAACTGACTACGACACTTTCTCCTTATCCCTCATCTAATTGGGATAGATATCAATGATGTTCTTCATCATCACAAAAAATAAGGGGATGATTGAGGCGTGGGGTTGCTATGATGGACTTTAGGAATCCCCTTATGGTGAACTCTCTTCATGATATCAGGTTTTCTAGGTATCCGTTCACATGGCACATGGGTAGATCAAGGGAGATTAGTATGTATGATATGTTGTATTGATTATTCAAAATTGATGAATGTAAAACGCATTTCTATGACATCTCTGTTTTTTCACCTGCCCTCAGTCTGTTCAGACCACTGCCTGATCATTTTTTCAACTATCTCTCAAGGAAAAATGAGGAGGCATGTGTAGGAATTTCGGTTTTAAAGTATATAGCTTCATGATTTTAACTATTAAAAGTTAGTTCAATCAGCTAGGGAGGGACCGAATCAGTGCATTATGACCAATATCCACAATATGTCATCCTATTTGCAAAATCGGAGTTTGGCTAGGTTCAAGGATTTCAACAGAGGCATTAATAATGCAAAAAAATTGATTAAAGACACTTCAATCCCACCCTTATTGTGACTCTATTCTTAGGGATATCTTATATGTGGGTAAAAATCATAATGTGGAATTGAGGTAGAAGGATATTTTTTGGTTCATTTGAGAAAGAGAGTCCCGCAATAGAAATGGTGATCAAAATACAGATTTTTTATCACCGAATAGATTCTGAAAGGAGGATGAAACCCGATATTTCTCAACTTCAGGATCATGTGGTGTGAGTGGTTTACGACCTCAATGATATTCAATCCATTATTCTGAATTTTTTCAGAAACCTATATAATGTGGAAATCATCAAAACTATTGCATGTCTGACTAGCTGCATCCCGAAATTATTCATGGAAGATATGAATATAAAGTTGGAAAGAGATATCTCTGATGATGTATTGCTTGGCGATCTGAATCTTATTCTTGCTACTAAGACCCCCCGTGCCTGATATATTTCATGCTTTGTTCTTTAAACTCTTTTCGAATATTGTGGGTCCTGATGTGGTGGATCGGATGAAGGAGGTGTACGAAGGAAGAGCCCCTCTAAATTCCTTAAATGAAAACATCATTAATCTTATCCCAAAAACCAATTCCCTCACAAAATCATAGAGTTTCAACCAACCAGTTTGTGCAATGTGATTTACAAAATCTTCTCCAATGTCTTGGTGCTCAAGATTAGGGATTGTCTCTCACTTCTTATTGTGAATAACCAAAGTTATTTTATTCCCAATAGATCTATTAAGGATAATGCATCCATTTATTTTTAATTATTCCACTCTATGAAAACTTGTTCCCTATTCAAAAGCGGAGTTATGGCATTGAAATTGTATATTATGAAATCTTATGACAGAGTCAAATGTCCTTTTCTTGAACTTTTTATCTCCAGTTTGGGATTTGGGACAAAATGGATATTCAATATCATGAACTCTGTTATGGTTGTCCCCTAAAAAATTAATATTAATGGTCCCCTTTAGAAATCATTAAACCATAAAGATGTTTGAGACAAGGGGATCCTCTTTCAATTTATCTGTTTATTCTGGGGGCAGATGTATTTTCATATATCCTTTTGAATACTACAGATCAAGGAATTATTCATGGTGATATGGTTTGTAGAATTGGCTCCTATTTCCCATTGTTTCATTGAAATTGATAGTATACTTTTTGCACGTGCTACTCCACATGAATGCAGTTCAGTGCTCTATATCATCAATCTATACAAAAGGGATTTTGGGAAATGTCTTAATCCCTTGAAATTATAGTTATCATCCAGTAAAGGTGTCTTACAAGCAAATTGGGAGGATTTGAAGTGAATTTTTAGTTTTCCACTTGTTGATAAGCATCCACAGTACATTGGCCTCCAAACCCTTGTCGGTAGGTCAAAGAAAGAAGTGCTCGCTTTGATTATGGACATGGTGGATAATTTGATTTTTCTTTGGTATATTAGGATGATTTCCATGGTGGGAATAGATGTTCTCGTTATGTTAGTGGCCCAAGAAATCCCATCTTATGCGATGTCATTATTTAAATTCACAGAAACTATTATTGAATAAATCCATTCCCATTTGACTAATTTTTTTCAGGGATCTCATGAATGAAAACATCACTCCCACTGGATGTCTTGGAAGAAATTATGTGTTTCAAAGTTCTGTGGGGGTCTTGGCTTTTGGAATTTTAAAAGGTTTAATAAGGCTATTTTGGAGAATCAAGAATGATACCAATTATCATATTCAAATTCCCTATTCTCAAAATTTATGCAAGAAAAATATTTCCCCCATTTTGACTTTTTTCATGCCCAATCGGGGCCACAAATGAGTTTTATGTGGAGGAACATTTGGGGTGTAAAATATCTTCTTGACATTGGAATCGTATGGAGAATCACTAATGGAAACTATGTTTGTGTTTGGACTAATCTGTGGCTAGAAAATGGCATTAACGATAAGGTTTCCACGGTTACTATTCCAGGGTTCGAAAATGCATGAGTGTGGGATATAATTAATGACTCACATGAGGAATGGGATCAAGAAAATATTTTTAACTAGTTTATTTTGCTGATCATCTCTTAATTCTAAGTATACCTCCCACACAAGCAATGGGAAACAACCAAATTTTATGGTCTGGGGAATCTCATGGGAGGTATTCTATTCGTTTGGGGTAAGAAATATGGGTTCATGGTTTTCCTCGGGTCTATCGCGATGATCACTATAAGAATATCTAGTTTTTCTCTATTCCACCCAAGGTTAATTTTTTTCGGTGGCATGTATTCTCAGGTGTTATTCTAACCCATGACTTTTTGGTGAGACGCTATCTTGAGAAGGACGATAGCTACCCTTTGTGCCTCTAAGAGGATGAATCTTCTTTGCATGCAATTATTTTCTATCATGAGGTAGAAGGGGTGTGGAAGGAATGGAAGCCATATTTTGTTATGTTCTTGGACTCTTCTTTTGGGTTGGTCCAAAAACCTATTAAAATGGGTGTCTTCGTTGGAACCAAGAGTGGTGGGGCTGATTTTCAAAATTTCATGGTTGGTTTAGATGAGAATAAATGATTTATCTACAAAATTAAGGTGACTGAAGATCAGATTTGGGTCTATCAGGGCATGGAATTGATGAATTGTTTGAAATAACACGATCTAAGGCTTGTGTTCGGTCACATGAGGCAAGAATCTCACTATTATTACCTCTATATGGATTTGTGAAAATTAACACTGATTCCACCATTTCTACTACATCTAGGGTTGATATTGGAATCATTTCTCATAATAGTTATAGAAAGGTCATGGAATGCAATTATAGTGCTTTGAAAAGCACCTGGAGTCTTGTGGTGGTGGAGGCATCTATCATTATCCACAGGATCCTCGTTCCCCTTTAAAATTTATGGCCCAATTTTTTGGTGGGATCTGATTTCCTCGAGGTGGTTACTGCCATGTCAAATAAGGAGAAGGACTCTCATCCTTTTTTCCATATCTTGAGGAAACTTTGGTACTTGACAGAAAGATTTTTGGAATGCAGATTCTCTTTTATCAAAAGAGGTGGTAATCTGGGGGCTCATCATTTGTCCTATTTTGGGAAATCTGAAGGTAATCATTGTTGGGCGGACTCTTTCCCGTAGTGGATTTGTAGGTCTGGATTGGCTAATCAATAATAATTGTTCCCTGTTCAAAATAAAATTTTTTATTTTAGAAATATATATTTGTTATTCCAATAATTTTTTTTCATCCACATACTTTCCCCCATCTTCTCTACCTCCCTACTCAACTCCCCTCCCCACCTTCACTTCCCTCCCTCAACAACACCCTACTCACATCTCCTCTCCATATTAAAATCCCTCCCCGACACCCTACCTGACTCTTCTCTCTACCTCTGACTCCATATTCTGACCTCCTCCTCGAAACCACTAGAATTCAGGGCTTCATATCCTTATGTCCTTAGGTATTTAATATCATTGTCTTCAATGATGGATTTCCTTCACACTCATGTGTCTTGTAATATTTTTTTTCATTTTTGGGATTTCCTTTCTATTCATGGTCTCTCACATGTGTGTTCCCTTCGAGGTGGGGTAATATCCAGCTAATATTCAATATCACAAATCATGGACACCTATCATCAATTTTTCATGGTAATTTCTCCAGTTAAAAATCATTTCGTCATTGATACATGTTTATTTATTTAATTCTATTTTCTTACTTTTACTATTGAACCAGATATAAAGAAACCTATAGTTCCTCCATTGTGATAGGTTCTCTTAAAATACCTATAAAACTAATTTTTTTTCTTCATCCTTCTATGGTTCTTCTCCTTTATTGAATGGTTTTTTCTAGTTATCCTCCATTATGAATCAAATTGTATAATGATAATTTTGTATCCTTGATTTAATTATTCTTCTAAGCACTATGGTTATTCCACTTTTATAAGTATAAATTTGTAACCATGATTTTATTCAGTTTCTATGTTTTGTGGTTATAACACTAATTCTTTGATGATGTTTCATATAATGTGTAAGAAAAATCTATTCTCAATAATTGGTGGCTTTCCAAATACTGTTATATTATACAGAATCCTTTTATAGTCTGAACCATTTCTCTTCGAACATTTGAAGATTTATTTTCAAACCAAATTATTCTTCCTTCTAAATCATGGTTAAATTAATATTCCAATGTATCCTTATTTATGAAATATATTCAAAAATAAACGTCCATTACCTAGATATTACATTCCATTAATTACTATTATAGTACCTGCATTTCTAGTTGTAGTACATCATTTCACTATTAATAGAACGATTTATTTTGATAGAACTGTTTTTTTATAGATTATATATTTGTAACACCTGAGACTTTTATGAGAAATATTTTATTTTTATGTTATATAAATCATCAAAGGGATCTTTCACTACACAAAACAGTAGCTCGGATTGCTTTACACCCAATCGCGACCTTCCTCAATAGCTTGCATTGTACACAATAACTAGTTTCACTAAACAACGATATTCTATTAAAATATTATTAAAACTAGCCGTTATGAATAGTAATAACAACTTTTTTAAATTTTGTAGATTTTTTTTTCAAAATGGGATTCATTTTTGGATTCGGAATATCAAAATTAGCCTAGGGTGGAATTTTGGTATTTTTCTGAAAACTTTCAATTTTTGATGAATCGTGAAAACACTGGGTTACTATTTAAAAACCAACTTTTTATTTAAATAATTATTTATTTTATTTAAATTTATTTTAGTTCAAAATTGATACATAATACCTATATAAGTTTAATTCAATTCAATGGAGTCATTTTATAATAATTTTAGATATATAAAAATTTTATTGAACTTTTCACTGTCTTTTAGCCACCTCCTATGAGAATTTTGAAATTTACATAAATCTTAATTTTACCGCTTCTGTGAGTGGAATATCTAAAATCCAAGAGACACGCTTAATATCAAGCACTAAAATGTGGTTCAATGAGATGAAAATAATTTTGGGTGAATAGTAATGTTTTACTTTTTTTACCACGGTTAAAAGTAAATAAGGTAATTAAGGATAAAAATGATCTTATTATTACCCTAAATCATGTCCTAATTCTATCGGATATGTTAAATTCGACCAAAATCAACCTTAGGAATAATATATGACCATTTAGTCCCACTTGGATTAGATTATGACATTTAATATTAATTTATTTAAAGAAGGGTTAAAATAGTTAAAATCAATGTTTAATAAGTAAATCATTTTTAATATAGGGTTATACATAAGATAAATTAGACTATAAATATTCATTATAAAGATAAAAATATTTCCTACATAATGGTATTTTATTTGTATTTTTTAGACTTAATATAATATAATTTTCAGGACACAATGATGATGTAGTAATTATCTAATTAATGAAATATTGACATAATTGATGTTATAAATACCCAAATAAGTGTAATTTGAGACTTTTTATGAATTAAAATAATTTTATATGTCAATATGGTATGTTAGTATTGATTTAATAAACTTTTTTAGAACTAATCATTTTGTTATGATTTTCACAAAAATCAATTACCAAATAGTGTCAAAATTGCCATAAAATAGTTTTTAAAACAAATATTATATTATCAACTATTATTTTATTCATAAAAATATATGGATCAGCCACATTACTTAGATAAGGTTGTATATATTAATAATAATCAACTTTTGGTTCGTTTTGATTGTTATAGTATGATTATTAACCTTATCGTGTAAGAAAACATGAAGACACGGTGAAAGTTAAATTATCTAACTTAAAGTTAAATCTAAATGATAAGGTTAAAATAGATACCTAAGCTTCTCTAAATTCTATTGGATGAGAGGATATATACCCATTACTACCTTAGATTCTAAATAAATAAATTTGTATCCATTAAAAACCGAATATGGCTTTATAATAAAATAATATTTTTTGTTTACTCAAAGGTTCCCCTCTCCCCCCTTATAAAAGGGATCTCATCCCTCTTTTCCTCACACCAATTTGATCCTTAAAGCTCAGCCAAAAACTACCAAATTCTCTTCTCAACTTCCCTAGAAACATTCTAGTGGTTCTGGTCTTCTTCAAAGACCAATTTTAGTGCCCTAAAAGCAGGTCTCAAAATGGCACTTCAAAGACGAGGCAATGTCCATTACCGATTCTTTCAACTTTATTTCTTCTTCCACTTCTTCTTCATCAGTTGTTTCATTATGAAGTAATAAAATCAGTATAAATGATATACAGATATGTTATTATAAGTATGAATCAACCCTATTTCACCACTTATCAATCCTATGGAAAATGAAATCATCGCGCGTGCGTACGTACGGAATACCGTCTACACAGCATGGTGTAATCTATTTTCCACCACCACCTTACTTTATGGGTATAATGGTGAAAATAAAATACTATATATGATTATTATAAAGTGGTATTGATTCTTAAATAGTATACACACACTCCAATACAATTCCACGATCATGGGACCCATATCATCGCTCATGCGTACATACGGAATACCGTCTCCACGATGTGATGTGACTCGTTCTACATGATCTTAATTGAATAAAGATTATATAAATGAATTGAATGATTAAATATGATATATAGTACACTAATAACATTATGGAAATTAGGTATCTATAACCTAAAGAGAATAATAAGAATTTATTCGACAAAACATGTATAAGAACAAAAAGCAACAAACACCCGAAGAAAAAGTGGCAATGAAATATTACTAATGAGAAGATAAGAATATAACTATATATGATATAATAACACTGAGTATGATTCTGGAACAGTCGATGACATTATTTAGATCATTATACAGGAGGTTTGGACACTTACGAAGCAAATCGGACCTAAGGTAAGGGAAAATCTCACAATCTCACATTTATCCGAGATTGTCTATACATCAAAATTTTATGGCGAATATTTATCATTGACATCAATGTTTCCTCAATATGTAATATTATTTCCATCCACCTACAATTGTTTAAATCCAATTTTACCCTTTAGTGTGTTTTTAGTAAAAGATATGAAAGGAATCTTTTATCGTTTTTCGTACGAGGTACTTTTTGACTTTTGTGACAAAAGCATGAGAAGAATGTTTTTTTAACTTATAAAACATGAATTGATTTTTAAAACATTATTTATTGGAAGCTTCCTTTACTAGTTTTCATGTTTCTTTTTAATCAACTGAGTTTTGTTTAAAATTGTATGACATGTTAATAAAGGAAAATGTTTTTGAAGTATAAAGGATATTTTCCTCAAGAATAGAGTTCAAGTGTTTTATCAAAATTATTTTCCATATAAGATAATATAGGGTTCTGTTTCTATCCCTATTATTACATTGATTTGATTATGTTGTGATGGAATTATTTTTATGAATTCCTTTATCTTATATGAATTGTTTTACGATGTCATGATGATTAAGAATCCCATTTTTATTACATAGGTTATGCAATGATGTATGATTTATGATTTTGTGTAACACATAAGAATGGTATAATTATGAGATGGGTGAGACCTATATATCCCTCCAATGCATTGGGTAAAGATTTATGTCTCATGAGATAGACATGGCTGGAATGGCAGGTTAAACCGGTTCAGTGAAACAGGACTGGAACAAGGAGTGAACTCGGTTCAGAAATGGACTTTGTCTGCTAAGATAGTCGTGGATATGAGTCTTGACTAATAAGAAATGATTCTCTATGATTATGTGTGTATTAGACAAAGTTTCATGTTTTATGTTATGATTATTGAGATTACATTTAACTTCTATGATTTATCCCATGTTATGAAATTATGATTTCTTTTGCAGGTTAAGATTTCCAAAATTTTATGTTCTTATGAATTTGATGTGATTGATTTTTCTTTTCTTTACCCTTACTGAGAATTTGAGCTCACCCTTTTGTTAGTTTTCTTTCCCCATGTCACGAAGAAGGTTATTAAGTAGGATATGCCAAAAGGGAGTCTAGATAAGATGAAATAAATGGGAGATAATGTAGATGCTTTATGAACCATTTGTTTATGTTTCCTAGTTTCTGAAGACACTATACCTATACGGTCCTTTCATGGTTTTGCTATATGTTGTAATAAGTGTGCTTCAATTCTAATGTAATAACAATGTATGTAAAGTATGGGGTTTTATAGTCGGTATCAGAGGGAGGTTATAGTCAACCATTGGAAACTAGGATGTGATAGCCTTAGTAAGAACCCTAAGGATAAGTCTAAGAATAGAACACAATCATAGTTTTTTAGAAATTCCCATGAATAAACTATTATAAGACATTAAGTGTGAAATTTTATTGATGATTATGTGTTCTTCCTATTATATTTAGTGTTTCTCACACTATTCTTCTTGGTTTTATTCAATGGATGGAACCTAAAGGAACCGTGTTAATGTAGAATGCGACAGGAAATGCAATGATTATCCCCCTGAGCAACCAAACGTTATGGGAGTTGGAATGAAAAATAATTAAGCCATGCTCACACAAAATTTTCAAGCTATGAATCATGCAGGAATTCCAAACGAGAAAAGGGATGAGAAACATTCTATTGAATCATTCATGAGGTAGCGTCCACCTTCATTCAGCGGGTCTTCTGATCCAATAGTGGCTGAACAATGGATCAGTACCACTGAAAATATATTTTCAGTTCTTCAATGTTCTGAACATGATAAAGACATCGTAGCAGTTTATCATTTGAAAGGTGATGCTGATCAATTGTGGAATCTTATTAAGAATATGAGGAAAAGGGATGAAATTGAGTCCATGGAATGGGACGAGTTCAAGAACATATTTTTCAATAAGGACTTCCCTCATATTCTTCAAACAAATATGGAGAAGGAGTTTCTTGAATTGAAGCAAAAGGATAATGAATCTGTTGGTAACTATGCAGCAAATTTTACAAGACTTGCAAGGTACACTTCTGGTATTATTATCCAACCTGAGAGTATGATCGATCGATTCATTGGTGGATTAAAACCATGTCTTCAAAGGGCATTATCCATAAGGGACTTCAATAGCTACGAGGAAATCGTTTGATGTGGTCTCAAAGTTGAGAAGGAGATTAGAGTAACCCATTAGCCATATGGGTTTGATAAGAAGAGGAAAATGGAATTCAAAGGAAAATCTAAAGAGCACACTGAAAAGAAGATGAGTTTTCCCTTATGCTCAAAGTGTGGAAAGAATCATGGAGGGAGTTGTCTTAAAGGGACAAGTAACTGTTTCAAATGTGGAAAGGAAGGCCATCGGGAATTTGAATGCCGCAATGATGGGAAGAAGATGTCTGGTGATGAGAACAAAGAAATGGATATACAGAGTGCACCTCCTACACTTCAATGATACATGTGCAAGGAAATGTGGAATTATGCTAATCAATGCCCTAATCCAGGGGTTGTTGATGATGATCGACATCAACAAACTCTTAAGGCTAAAGAAAAAGGAAAGTCACATGCAATTTCTATCAGCGATGTGGAGTACGATAACTAAGTGGTGAAAGGTACACTTATCATCCACTCTAAAGTAGCAAATGTTTTATTTGATGCTTGATCCACCCAATCTTTTATTTCTGATGAATTTTCTAAGGGTATCTCTGTATTGCCTCACAAATTAGATGTTTAGTTAGCTGTGACAACCCCTAATGGCACAACAATCACATCAAAAAATTATAATTCTTCTCCGATTGATGTTTGTGGGAAAGTGCTTCCTGCAAATTTTGTGATCCTTCCTATAGTGGAATTTGATGTGATTCTTGGCATGGATTGGCTTTCTCTATATAGAGCTCATATCAATTTCCAAAGAAAGGAAGTCACATTTTTATATTCCAGATCAATCTATGATCTTCTATCGATGAAATGATGAACATAACCTTCCAGTGGAAATTTCTTCCATATTATGGGTCTTGATTCCACTGAATGAAGGTTATTTATCTCAAATGGTTGGTGAGAAACTCACGATTAAGAATATGACCATTGTACTGGTGTTTGACGATGTCTTTCCAGAGGAATTCTCAGGTCTTCCACCAACTTGTGAAGTTGAGTTTTAAATAGAACTTTTACCTGGTGCTTTTCCGATTTCAAAGACACCATATAGAATGGCCCCAATTGAGTTGCAGGAATTGAAGAAGCAACTCCAAGAGAATCTTGATAAGGGATTCATATGCCCTAGTGCATCACCATGGGGGGCACTAGTTCTGTTTGTTAAGAAGAAAGATGGATCAATGAGACTCTGCATTGATTATCTAGAACTTAACAAGACCACTATCATGAACAAATATCCTCTCCCATGCATTGATGACTTATTTGACCAACTACGCAGAGCTCAATAATTTTCCAAGATTTATATTCATTCAGGGTATCATAAATTAAGGTTTAAAAGGGTGATATACCATAGACGACTTTCTGTACAAGGTATGGACACTATAAATTTATAGTTATGCCATTTGGTCTTACTAACGCCCCTGCTGTCTTCATGGATCTGATGAATAGAGTCTTTAGAGACTATCTTGATCAGTTTTTGGTAGTCTTTATAGACAATATTCTTGTCTATTCAAAGAGAAAGTAAGAACCTGAAGATCACTTGAGAATTATATTGATGTCCCTGAGAAAGGATAAGCTTTATGCCAAATTTACCAAGTGTGAATTTTGGATTCAAAAAGTTTCATTTTTGGGTCACATAATCTTAAAATAGAGGATATCTGTGGATCCAGCAAAAACAGAGGTTATCAAAATATGGTCGAGAACAACAACAGTAACCGAGATCCGATGTTTTCATGGTTTGGCTGGATATTATCGACATTTTGTGAATGATTTTTCACGATTATCTAATCCACTCACCAAGTTGACATGAAAAAGAGTTAAGTTCGCGTGGATGGAGGAATGTGGAGAGAATTTCAAGGAGTTGAAAAGATGGTTATGCAATGCACCTGTACTCACACTTCCTTGTAGTGGAGAAAGGATTGTGATCTACAGTGATTCATCCAATAAGGGGATGGGGTGTGTTCTTTTGTAAAATGATATGGTGATAGCTTATGCCTCACGACAGTTGACAATTGATGAGAAAAATTATCCAACTCTTGATTTGGAGTTAGCTGTGGTAATCTTTGAATTAATTATTTGGAGGTATTATCTTTATGGAGAAAGGTGTGATATTTATACTGATCATAAATGTTTAGAGTATATTTTCATACAAAAGGAGCTGAATATGCGCCAAAGAAGATGGTTGGAGCTGATTAAGGATTACGACTGCTCAATTCATTACCACCCTAGGAATGAAAACTAGGTGGCATATGCATTAAGTCGACAAGACCATGATAGATTATCCATGATGAGGATCACAAAAGATCAAATATTTATGGATTTACAAAGGATGGATCTTGTAATTTTAATGAAAGGGGAAAATCGTATCTTTCTCAAATGAATGTTCAACCATCTATACATGTGAAGATTAAAGAGTCACAGAAAGAAGATGTAGAGTTACAAAAGAAGGTGAGAAATGTTCCTGACATCAACCCTGATTGTGAGGTAATAATAAGGTTCATGAATTAGGTTTGTGTTCCTCCCATCCCCGAATTAAAGAAGGAGCTACTGGATGACGCTCATAGTTATTCATTCTCTATTCATCCTGGAAGCATGAAGATGTATAGGGACCAGAAAGAGTAATTCTGGTGGGATGGCATGAAAAGAGATGTTGCTGAATATGTCTCTCGATGCTTGGTTTGTCAACACGTTAAAGTTGAGAGACAGAAGTCTAAGAGGATGTTACAACCATTACCCATACCATAATGGAAATAGTAAAACATCACTATGGACTTTGTCACTGGACTTCCAAAAACATCCAAAGGCAATAATGCTATCTGGGTCATAGTTGATTGACTTACAAAGTCGGCACACTTCATCGCTATTAGAGAGGATTTCTCTCTAGATCAGCTTTCCAGGATATATGTAAAGGAAGTGGTAAGATTGCATGGAGTACCACTTTTTATTATATCTGATCGGGATCTGAGAGTTACCTAGAAGTTCTAGAAAAGTTTTCAGCATACTCTGGATACTGAGTTGAGTTTCAGCACTGCTTATCATCCTCAGACAGACGGTCAGTCTGAGTGGACAATTAAAACTCTAGAAGATATGTTGAGAGCTTTCTCTATGGATTTCAAAGGTGGTTGGGATCAACACCTACCTTTGGTGTAATTTTCGTATAATAATAGCTTTCACTCCAGTATTCAGATGGCTCATTATGAAGCTCTCTATGGATAGAAATTCAGGACTGCAACTTGCTGGGATGAAGTTGGGGAAAGAAAGATATTAGGACCGGATCTTGTTGATGAGATGGAAAAAAGGTCAGATCTATTTAACAACACATAAGAGAAGCTCAGAGTCGGAAAAAAGGTTATGACGATAACTGATGAAAATACCTAGTGTTTGAAGTTGGTGATAAAGTGTTCTTACGAATATCTCCTTGGAAGAGAGTAATGAGATTTTGAAAGAAGGGAAAGCAGAGCCCTAGGTATATCAGTCCTTTCAAAATACTGGATCGTATTGGGATGGTAGCTTACCGATTGATGCTTCCACTGAATCTCTCTCAACTTCATGATGTGTCCCATGTATCTCTCCTGAGAATGTACATACCTAATCCTTCAAATGTACTCAGCTCAGAAGTTGCACCGCTGGAGCAAGATCTTTCTTATGAAGAACAACCGATAGAGATTCTGGATCGTAGTTAAAAAGTCCTACGGAACAAGACCACTCACTTGGTGAATGTTTTATGGAGGAAAAACAAATTAGAAGAAGCTACATGGGAGCTTGAGGATATGATGAGTGAGAGGTATCCTCATCTGTTTGTTAATAGGTGATGAATTTCAAGGGTGAAATTCATTTTAAGGGGGGTAGAATGTAACACCCGAGACATTTATGAGAAATATTTTGTATTTATGTTATATAAATCATCAAAGGGATATTTCACTACACACAACACTAGCTTGGCTTTATTTACATGCAATCACGAACTTCCTTGATAGCTTGCACTATACGCAATACCAAGTTTCACTAAACAACGATATTCTATTAAAATATTATTAAAACTAGTTGTTGTGAATATTAATAACCAATTTTTGAAATTTTGTAGATTTTATTTTTCAAAACGGACTTCATTTTTCGATTCGGAATATCTAAATTAGCCTAAGGTGATATTTTGGTATTTTTATGAAAACTTTCAATTTTTGATGAATAGTGAAAACACTGGGTTACTATTTAAAAATTGAATTTTTATTAAATAATTATTTATTTTATTTAAATTTATTTTTGGTAAAAATTGATACATAACACCTATATAAGTTCAATGCAATTCATTGGAGTCATTTTATAAATAATTTAGATATATAAAATTTTTATTGAACTTTTCACTGTCTTTGACCCACCTCCTAGTAGAATTTTCAAATTTACATAAATCTTAATTTTACCGCTTCTGAAAGTGGAATTTCGAAAATCTGAGAGACACAGATAATATCAAGGACTAAAATGTGGTTCAATGAGATGAAAATATTTTTTGGTGAATAGTAACTTTTTACTTTTTTACCATGGTTAAAAGTAAATAGGGTAATTAAGGGTAAAGATGATATTATTATTACCCTAACACATATCCTAATTCTCTTGGATAAGTTTAATTAGACCAAAAACAACCTTATTATTAAAATATGACCATTTAGGACCACTTGGATTAGATTAGGACATTTAATATTAATTTATTTAAAGAAGGGTTAAAATAGTTAAAATAAATGTTTAATAAGTAAATCATTTTTAATATAGAGTTATACATTATATAAATTTGACTATAATGATTAATTATAATGATAAAAATATTTCTACATAATGGTATTTTATTTATAATTTTTAGACTTAAAATAATTTAATTTATTTATGAAACAATGATGATGCAGTAATTATCTAATTAATGAAATATTGACATAACTGATGTTATAAATACCCAAATAAAGGTAATTTGAGACTTTTTATGAATTTCAATAATTTTATATGTTAATATGACATGTTAGTATTTATTTTAATTATCTTTTGTTTGAACTCATCATTTTGTTATGATTTTCACAAAAATCATTTACCAAATAGTGTCAAAATTGACATAAAATAGTTTTTAAAACAAATATTATATTAATAATTGTTATTTTATTCCTAAAAATCTATAGTTCGGTCAAATGACTTAGATAAGGTTTTATATACTAATAGTAAACATCTTGGGGTTCGTTTGGCTTGTTATAGTACGTTTATTAACCTTATATTGTAAGAAAACCAGAAGACACAGTAAAAGTTAAATTATCTAACTTAAAGTTAAATCTAAATGATAAGGTTAAAATAGATACCTAAACATGTCTAAATTCTATTGTATGAGATTATTTAGACCCATCCCCGCATTAAATTCTAAATAAATCAATTTTTATCTATTAAAAACCGAATATGGCTTTATAATAAAATAATATATTTAGTTTGTCCAAAGGTGCCCCTCTCCTCTCTTATAAAAGGGCACCTCCTCCCTCTCTTCCTTGCACCCCATTGATCCTTAAAGCTCATCAAAACCCTGCAAAATTATCTTCTCCACTTCCATAGAAACAATATAGAGGTCTTGGTATTATTCAAAGACCAATTTTAGTGACATAAAAGGAGGTCTCAAAGAGGCGCTTCAAAGAAGAGGTAATGTCCGTTACCGATTGTTTCAACTTTATTTCTTCATCCACTTATTCTTATTTAGTTGTTTCATTATGAATTAATAACATCAGTATCAATCATATACTGATAGGTTATTATAAGTATGAAACAACACTATTTCACCATCTATCCATCCTACGGAAAACGAATTCACCGTGTGTGCGTACGTACGGAATACCGTCTCCACGCCGTGGTGTAATCTATTTTCCACCACCACCATACTTGGATCGGTATAATGGTGAAAATAAATAACTATATATGATTATTTTAAAGTGGTATTTATTCTGAAATAGTATACATACACTCCAATACAATTCCAAGATCATGGAAATGATATCATCGCTCGTGTGTACGTACGGAATACCGTCTCCACGATGTGATGCGACTCGTTCTAAATGATCTTCATTGCATAATGATTATATAAATGAATTGAATGAATAAATATGATATATAGTACACTAATACCATTATTTAAATGAGGTATCTATAACCTAATGATAAGAATAAGAATATATTCGACAAAACATGCATAAGATCAAAAAGTAATAAACACCTGAATAACAAGTAGCAATGAAATATTACTAATGAGAAGCTAAGAAAATAACCATATATGATATCATAACAATGAGTATGATTCTGTAATAAGTCAATGACATTATGTAAATCATTATACAGGAGGTTCAGACACTTACGAAGCAAATCAGACCTAAGGTAAGGGAAAATCTCACAATCTCATTTTTATCCGATATTGTATATACTTCATAATTTACTGTGAAATATTTATCATCCACATCAATGTTTCATCAATATTTAATATTAATTCCATCCACCTACAATTTTTTAAATCCAATTTTATACTTTAGTGAGTTTTTAGTAAAATATATGAAAGGAATATTTTTTCGTTTTTCGTACGAGGTAATTTTTGACTTTTCCGACAAAATTTCAAGAAGCGTGTTTTTTTAACTTATATGGCATGAATTGATTTTTAAAAAATAATTTCCAATAAGATTCCTTTACATGTTTTCATGTTTATTTTTAATCAACTTCTTTTAGTTTAAAATTTTATGACATGTTAAGAAAGAAAAATGTTTTAGAAGTATCAAGGATATTTTCCTCAAGAATGGAGTTCAAGTGTTTTACCAAAATTATTTTCCATCTAAGATAATATAGGGTTATATTTCTATCCCTATTATTAAATTGATTTGATTATGTTGTGATGGAATTATTTTTATGAATTCCTTTATCTTATATGAATTGTTTTATGATGTCACAATGTTTAAGAATACCATTTTTATTACATGGGTTATGCAATGATGTATGATTTATGATTTTGTGGCACACATAAGAATGGTATCATTATGAGATGGGTGGGACCTATATCTCCTTCCAATGCATTGGGTAATGATTTATATCTCATGAGATATACATGGCTGGAACGGCAGGTTAAACTGGTTCAGTGAAACAGGACTGGAACGAGGAGTGAACTCGGTTCAGAAATGGACTTTGTCCGCTAAGATAGTCTTGGCTATGTGTCCTGACTACTAAGAAATGATTCTCTATGATTATTTGTGTATTCCAAAATGTTTCATGTTTTATGTTATGATTATTGGGATTACATTCCACTTCTATGATTTATCCCATGTTATGAAATTACGATTTCTTTTACATGTTAAGATTTCCAAAATGTTATGTTTTTATGAAAATGATATGATTGATTTTTATTTTGTTTACCCTTTCTGAGCATTTGAGCTCACCCTTTTGTATGTTTTCCTTCCCCAGGTCAGGAAGAAGTTTATTAAGTAGGATATGCCGAATGGGACTCTAGATATTATGAAATAATTGGGAGATAATGTAGATGCTTTATGAACCAGTTTTTTATGTTTCCAAGTTTCCGAAGACACTATACCTATACGATCCTTTCATGGTTTTGTTATATGTTGTAATAAGTGTGCTTGAATTCTGAGGTAATATCAATGTATGTAAAGTATTGGTCATTATAATATTTTCATTTTTTAATATATTCCTTGTGTTACACTCCATAATAATACTCTCAGTAGTCAGTTTTTCATTACTTCATTCATTTTATATATACATTGGTATAAGAATCTCATTCATTGTGTGATACTGCTTAATGGAATTTTTCTATAGATATTATTTCTCCCTTGTTATAGAATCTTGGATTTATTTAATAATTATCTTATTTCACTTCCCAGAAACCCTAAATTTTGTGGGTGTCATCTTTTAATAACCTTTACGCCATTCCTCACTATTTTCTTATTCTTTTACATCCATTACCAGTTCTTATTATTCTCTTCCATTTTTGGAATATTTTTCTTCATAATTTTATTAACAGTTTTGTTTTTTATTTTTTATTGTAATTTGTTATTTAATTTTATTTATTTTTTTTTCAATTATAATCTTTATATTGCAATGCGTCAATTATCACATGTAATTTTTGTCTATATTATATTCCCTCACGTGTGAATTATTCATTTAAATTTTTTATTAGTATTTACAATATCATGCATTCAATTACATGATATTATTAATATTTCAAAAATCTATACCATTTACATATTTAATCACTAGTAACTATTTATGTCTTGGTTAATTAGTATCCTACAATTTTTTCCTATAATCATTAAAATGCATTCATTATATTTTGATAATGTTTTTATATTATTTACATGGTTTCAAATAAATTTTTTTAAGATAATCTATCTTGATACCCATTATAATGGCTTGGTTATCAAAACTAAAAACAACTATTCTTTTATATTGCCACTTTCAATATGCATGCAGATAACTATGTAGTTTGACGAAATAATTAGTATCCTTTTACCCTATAATATGAACATTCTCTATAAAATTTCAATGAAACATTATATAACTATACAGTTTCAGTATGACTTTTAACTAAAATTTCATCATTCATTCAGTCTTCATGATTTTATATAACATGATCAGAAAAATGGTGCTAAAAAGGGATTCATTTTCCATTTTAATATTGATCTAAATCACAATGAAATCATGGGGATAAAAATTGAATATTTGGCATTCAAAATTCATTACATCACCCATCCTTTACTTTTAAAATGAATATATATCATTTTTATCTTTAATGTTAAAATATCACATTTAATCAATCCATTTTGTAGGTAATTTTATAAGAATAATTTTTTTGGATATCGGTGAATATAAATAATATATACACTCTTTATTTTAAATATATATCATTATCAGGTTTCATTATTTTCATTTGATTATAATATTATAATTAATGTTTTATCTAATTTTTTGAATATGTTTTTGATGATATAAAATTGGATTTATTTTTTGATAAGAAGGTGGATGGTTCTTTCAATTCAATCCATATGATAACAACAATAACTCAAAGAGTTTATTTTTTTACTATTAGTTGTTATGTTCTTTCAATATACATTAATTTATGTATACTATTAAAAAAAATTGAACAAAAAACTGTGAAATTTCAAATGTTTTTGATACAGGTTTACAGTAACATTCATGATTTATTTTTTTACATGATGTTTTTATATTTTTCTAAAAATATATGTCAGGTGGCATTGAAATTCATAAATTAATATTTTTAAAAAAAATTAGCTTTTTATTGTAGAGAATTTATTATATTCCCATTAAGTACATATCATTTTTTCATCATATTTTTTCAAAATCCCTATCTTTAAACACACACATTACATGTTCAACAAGAATTAATATTACTTAATGATCTTTTTTTTATTATAATTATTTGGAAAAAATTTCCCTTATATGTTTCCCTATGGAGGTTCTTATTGTACTTGGTTGGAAAATAAATATTATTGATCTAATTCACATGTTACGTCGAATAATGCAACATTAAATATACTATATCATGACATAGAAGGAACAGAAAGGATAATAATCCTCAAAAAGAGTAATTTGGGATATTTTTGAAGGCTTTTTTATTTCATCTCCATCTTAGAAAAAGCAATAAATTGTCATTTAGTCCCTCAGTTTACCATATTACTTTTGTTCATAGAATTTATGGAAATTAATTCAAAAATAGATGCTTGAGAATACTATATGGGTCAAGATGATAGATCACATAGATCATTTTAAAAGGTATAACTAACACCCAAATCTATATTCATTAATTCAATGGGTCTTGATTTTCTATATTCGGTGAAACTTACTCACTTGAAATGACTAAAGAATACTCTAGGAGATGGGTTATACCTGATTGAAGATTTACTATAGCTTTCTAGTTAGCTTTAATTAATTAGGGGTAGTTTCCAAACAAGAAATGTTGTTGAGTATTATATGTAGAAAGCTAAAAATAATGCCTCTCTTCTCTTCTCCTTATTTATTATTCTTCACCTCCTTCTTGGTAATCAATCACATTTTATGTTATAGTTTTTTAAAAATATTAATATAGGATGACATCATTGTTGTTTTTTTATATTGATGTGATTAATATGAGTGTTTATGAAGAGAAAATAATGCATCTGAATAAAATGGTATTTTTTTCCTAAATTGTGTATGTATATGATCGATTTGATGTCCCAATAATGGGAAAATTTAAAAAAATGAATATCATAATAAAATACATAATACCCATTAGAAAAATATAAAGGAATTTTCTTGTTTCTTATCATTATTATCACAATGTTTTATACATTTTAACACTTGCATCAAATATTTGGGGATCTCTAACACATGAAAAAAATCTATCTGGGAATTAAAATAACTCAAGAAATTACTCTCAATACAGAATGTGTATAGATTCTTGAAATGATTATAACCAAAACATTTTAATGGTGGTAATGTTTCGAATATCTAAGAATAGTTATACGTGATTTGGGTGTGTAAAGGGCTACACATTTACATATTTTTTACCCTTTAATAAAAGGGTATTTGTTATTTTTCTTTTCTTATTTCAATAATATTTGTGTCACCTATTTATTTTTATTCTCATTTCTTATGACCATTTGGAAAAACAATATAAATTACAAATTCTTATTTCATGCATTCATTTTTTATGTTCTTTTATTGGTAAATATTTATGATTTTTAACTCATCTTGAATATGAATGATTGATTTAGTATGATTTTGGATTTAAAGATGGATTTTATCTATTTGTTTCATCATGATTGGTGAGTAAAATATTATGTTGGACTTTAAAATTGTGTACTATGATAGAAAAACTACATATAGAGAGGCTTTGTTTTTAGGTTTATCATTGAGGTGTTGGCTTGTGGGCATCATTGAGACACTAGGTTTTTATTAGGTATGATATGATGATGTTATTATAGAGAATCACGTGTGGTGATGTAACATCATGGGAAATGCATGGGTAGAATCTCTTGGTAAAGATTTAGATGATTAATACATTCATGGGAACCACTACCAGTGTGAACCATAGAATTAAAAATAATTTTTTAGAGTTTGATGTTTCAAGTAAAGTCTATTGGGGTTTAGATTGTTATATACATATTTTTAACATGTTTTTTATATATTCATGTTGAGTTTTAAAATGATCATATTATATAATATTATAATTTTTATACAAAATATATTTTATATATAATTATATATATAATTATAATATAACAATTTAGAAATAAATATTGTAATACTCACATATAATATATTGTTCAAAATATATTTTACATTGTGATATTTATCCTTATTCTTAATTATATTAAACGGAATGATAAATGCTGATAATATTATGAACACAAAAATATTTCATATTTATCTATCGATAAATATTTTGATCAACATATATATTATCAATTGGTAATAATAAAATTCAAGCATAATCATTTTATCTATCACAAGAACATTTAACGGTAGGGTTTTTTCTTATAATTTATTGATATGACAATTTTTTTAAAATTAATTTATCAAAATAAAAATATTTATAAATAGATACACCCATGATGGAAAATGATTTTTATATTATACATATATAAAATATGGAAACAGTTTCTGGAAAGGTGGTTTTAATAATAATTTTACTTATAGAGTGTTCTTTGTAATTTTTACCATGTTTAATGATTTGACTTTTTCATTGATTTGTAAAACATGAATAGATGGGATTTATATTTCATTTTTTTATTATGACCAATAGAAATATCATGATAAATAGTTGGGGGTTTTTATTTATGATAAATCCCTCTAGTTATTAGTCTTCAGGTATTGATACTACCCACACTCTGAATAGATTGGTGGATGATGTTGTTACTTATTAGTGGTGTGGTAGTATGTGGGGATTCCTTAAGAATGTTATAGATGGAGTTGTGTGGTTTGTATAGTATGGGACTTTTTTATATGATTGGGTTGGTATAGATTATTATTCTTATCATTTTATAGTCTCTAATGGTATGAGGAGTTTCAATTTAAGATATGTTTTTTGGTTTCATCTCGGTTGATGTGTATTTAACTAAAGCTCCGTAGTAGGTCTGGTTGAGTGTTTCCTTTAATACCATTATGTTCATTTTCTTTGATGAGGAATTAGTTTTTTGTGGTTATGATCATGGGTGGGTTTTGTAATATTGTTTCATGATGTATATGTATGTTATATATTTGTGATGAGGTTTAATTATTGATGGATGTACTTGGGTAAATCAATGGATGCACATTAGGGTAACATGGGATTTTGATACACATGATAAAATTATTTAATGGATGCTGTTTGGTTTTGATCATATTTGGTTTACCATGAATGTATATTCCATGCATGAGGATATAGGTTACCCCATTAATCTATTTTTCTTTGATATAATGTTTGACCTATGTCACTCATTTTTCCGGTCAGTTTTAATTTCACATTTTGTGAATTTTTTGTTGGAGTTTTGTTAGTGGATCCTTCAAGGATTTTGATAGAATTTGTGTGTATGTTCAGATGTTTTATGGGTTTTATTTATCTTTTGTTTTGTAGTAATTTTATTTATTTGGGTTTTTGTTGGAATAATATTCCTTAGTGTTAGTAGTACCCTTATTTGAGTGTTTTCTCATCTAATTTACCATTATAGATGAATTATAAATTGTTAGAAGACCCATGGTGGGTCTAAATTTTCAATTGTTCTTTGTCTTATTGTCGTATTTTGTTTCTTATTGGTTATTTTTATCAGATTTTTTGTATTTTTTGGTTCCATTTATTTATGTATTTATATTTTTATAAGTTCATGTGGATTATTTTTTAGAATCATTGGTGTTTGGTTTGGATATTAGATCATGTTAATTGGGTTCCCCCATATCTGAACCTCTTGAGTCTTTTCACTATATATCACCCTTATTGAATTGTGATAATGGGGTTTTAGATTCTTATGTTGAGGCCAAGAGTTGTTTACATAGTTTTATTAGTAAGTGAGGTTGATGAATTGGTAAAGATGATATGATTGTTTGTATTGTATGTTTTTTCAATATATAAATCATATATTAAGATAATTTAAACAATTCTTTAGAGAGTTTAAAGTGTATACATATCTTTAATGTATTTCATGATGCATGAATAATGAAGGAGAATAAGGTGTCTAACTATACTAGGCATGTTATTGTGCTGTATATTTAATTTTTAGATATAGTATTTCACTTTAACCAATTTCCTTGATGTAGCCCATTGATAATGAGTTGTATATTCTACAAAAAAGGATTCCATACTATGGTGATTCTGAAATTGGAAGGAGGAAAAAAATAATCTACAGGATCTTCTTACATAGAGTAAGTGTTCATGCCGCAAATGAAACTCAATCTGAGTTCTTAATTCCATAGAAATTGCACCACACTGTGTAGGATACTACATCTATTTAAGTGTATTTAGAAATTCTAGGACCTCCTTGCAATAGTTAATGTTCATTCAACAATGCATCGAAAGATAGAAATTAGTGGATCTAGTGAATTTAGGACCTCCACACCACATCCTGATTTCTACACTATAATTAGGAAAAATATTGAGGATTATGCTTTAGTGAATACACATCATCATAGAAGTGATCAGAATTTTTTTAATGGTAGTGGATATTTCATGAAATCTATATGGTAGAAACTATTCTGTGCTATAGTATTATGTTAATGTTGGGTGAAGGTCACTAAAACCAATAAGAAAGATTTGAAATCCCCAGACTTCACTGTATATGTTTTTTTACACTGCTAACGTAGCCTCATCGTCAGTGTTTGGAAGACATTTTAATCTATTTTAACTACCAGTTCAAATTTAATGACCGTGATTAAGATGGATATAATACAAGGTGTTACAAATGAAAATAAATTATAATAAGTTAATATTAGTATTTAACAGAACGACAATACAATTTACATATTATTTCAGCAAACAAAAGTCCCAATTTAATAGGATGAATATATATTTTAAACATACTCAGTTAAAATAAACCAAGAATCAGTTTTTAAACATTTCTATTAGAAATTAGAATCAATAAATAATTTTAAATGAAGTTTTTATATATTAATATATTTATATATTAAAATGTATATAATTAACCAAGTATCAACTTTGAATTTTATGGAAATAAAGATAATATCATTTGAAGTTAAAAAATGTATATTTTTCAAAAACTATATTCAAATGAATAATGTATTTCAATATTAGGTAATAAAAATTCCAATTAATAATGAATGATTTGAATTAAATTTAAAGATTTATATCTCACTATATGAATTTAATTTCATATAATGTTCATTAGTAGTTATATAGTTTATATAAGACCATCTTGTGCTAGAAATATGAAATTATTGAAAAAATGTTTTTCAACACATTTTATAGGTTTATTTTTAAATTTAATTCCACCACATATTTGAATTAGGTTTGGTAAAATATATTTTGTTCTTTGAATAAAAATAATTACTATTTGGTAATAATTTTAGCTTAATGTTTCTTCATACTAAATATTAGAAACATTAAAAAATTAATTATCACAGTTATGATTAAAACATGATTGTTTCATGTTAACCAAAAAAGATAGGGGTTAAAATAACCTAAAAATTTTGGAAACATCATCAGTTTGTTGAATGTTTATCTTAACCTTTTTACCTTAAAATATGTGTAATATTGGATCCAAATTGTCATGAATTTCACATGAAATTTATTTTAATCCTAGAAAAACAATAACTATACCACTCAACTCAATTATAAAAGGAAACCTACCCACAAACTTATTCACACATATTAAGCCATGTAAATTGATAAAAATAAAAAAACATACCTACCCAACATCCTTAGACATGTTATAGAGGTTATGTTATTCCAAAAAGTATAACCCTATTTTCCTTAATAAAATATCCACTAGAAGTTTTTCTAAGTGAAGGTAAACATTTTAAACAACCTCTTTTATTTTACATCTTCTTTTTCCACCATCAATTATCTCAAAATAATTCCAATATAATAAAATTTGTATATAACTTATAAAAAATGATATTATGTTTGTTGGATAACCTATATCCTTATCCTCTTCCACAAAAATGTGAATAAAAAACAATGATTGTGTGTACCATGGATTACCGCCTCACGAATGATTATAATTCATTTTCAATCACCACCTCTCAAAGGAGGACATAATTTTCAATTTATTGTAAACTTATATGATATTTTTTAAAAAATATACCTCTATAATTATTAAGTCACATATACCTTATTAACATATAATCTATTGAAAAATGATAATTTCACTCGTATGTACATGTGGACTACCACATAAACGAAGAAAGGTTAATTGTTTCTAATTTTATTTTAAATTGTATTGTGAAAAAGATATATTTAATGAATATATAAGATTTATATGATATAATAATTATTATTAAAGTGTCAATTACTATTTAACTTTATTTTTTTTGTCCATTGAAAAATAAAAATAGAATTTGTGTGTACATACAACCAACTGTCTCTAGGAATCGAGTAATTAATTTTTATGTATATAACTCTTATGGATGACTCTAAATATGTATATAATTAATATATATATGATATTTAAATCATGATTAAAATTTGGGAGGTGATGGAACCATGATAATTTTATAATGACCAAAACTACCTGAATAAAAAATTTATAAGAAAATAATATATGTTATGATATATATGTGTATGGTTCAAGGATATATGTATAAGAAATCTATATTTATTAAACATGTTTTTATGATACATATGACGGAATTAAAACCACAGGTAAGGGTTTATTACATAATCTCAACATTATCCCGGATTTTTTATTCTTAAGTCTCCATTAGGTGAATTATTTGATCATTCTATCTTGAACCCAATCCATTTTGTACTACAACGGTTATTTCTATAAATGATTTTTTTTTAAATTTTCATCTCTTTAAGTACTCAAGATACTAAAATAATTTTTTCATGTAAAACGAAACTTTTTTTACCTGGTCATGAATATTACTCTTCCACATCAATTTTTTCATTTAAATGTATAAAATAATATTTTTAATATTTTATAACAATTTATTAGATACATTTTTAGACATGTTTTACTTTTTAAAAAGGGTTTAATGTGAATCTTTTCTGTGTTTTCCAAATGAGGTACATTTGAAACTTTAAAAAAAGTTTGGATGGAATATTTTTCTATTGACATGGAATGAAAATAATTTCCCACAATATTTAATTATCATTTCATTTAATCTTATACTACTTTTTTTCATGATTCCTTTCAGTTTTTTTAATATTTGGATAATTTTTTGATTTTCAATAAGTTAATTCAAAATAAAATAGGTACTTCCCTCAAAAAATAATCATGTGATATTTGAAAAGTATATTCATCGATTTCAACAAAAATATGGAAAATATTATGATTTAATAGGTATATATTATTCTCTTTCCATTCATCATATTACTCTAGGTAGATTGTCAATGTGTTTATTGATTGGAAAATTGTTAACAGTTTGTAATATAGTTTTCTAATATGGATATTTACACTAATTATGTTTCACCCCATTCAAATAATGAATGCATTGTTTTAGTAAGTGATGAGCATGGAAAACTATAGACCATTGATGCATCTGTAGGTCTAAATAGACAAACTAGTTTTTATATTTGGAATAAACTTTACTTGTTTATGTATGTTGTCAAGGAATATATCCTTGGGGGTAATATTATAATTTCCAATATTATGAATTTTATTATTATGAAACAAGTAATTATTATCTATGAGACTATTTGTTTTATGTTGTATGTGGATTTAATTACATTTTTATGCTATTTGTTATCTAGAATATTTGATAATTGTTTATCTCGCATGTATTTTTCAAGTTTTGTTTACAATAGGAAAGATTCTATTGTATGTTTTCCATTTCCAAGCATCTGAGACCACCATATTTATATTTTCCTTTACCCAAGATATGAATACAGTATATAACAATGAAATAATAGATTTAATATAATAAATAATGTGGTTCTTACATGAATTATTATATTATATTTAATGTGATAATCATGAATGTATATAGTATCCAAAGACAATGAAACTATTATATCATTAAACATTGTGATCTCAAATTATTGTTCCAATTTAGTAAAATAACCATTGGCTCTGGGATACTATATTTTGGGTGTTATAGTTTGTATTAAATGATTTTTAGTAGAAACCTAAAGAACTAGATTTTGGAAAACATAGATTAGTGAACATAAACCTATGAAACATACTAAGGATATATAAAATTATAGAATAATATCATAATTTTTTTTGGTAATGTATAGATTATGTGTATTACCTAGAAACAAAACATTATCTGGATAGTATAAGTGGTCATTGTATTATCATTGATGCTTCTAGTTCAAATTACACCGAAAATATTTGGTCAAGTATGTCATGTCCATAATTCTAGTACATATAGTGTGTTACCTTACTGAACACCTAGTTAGATACTCCCATAAGATATAACTATTTTATTTGAAATTTTTTTATAAACTATTTTTAAATATTGGAAAAAATTTCTAATAATACTAAGATTATTATTCTATGATTATCCAAGAAAAAATATTCAAGTTACATCATGTGTTTCACATGTTTCAAAAATATAAATTATGTTTCATAATGTTATGATATAATTTAAATTATTATATTATTTATAAATAGAACCTAGTAGAATGAATGAGAACCATATCAATGCATGTAATCCATATAGGTATTTCCCTCACATGCAGGATAATGAATCCAGAGATGAATTTGTTGCTATATCTGAACAAATTATAATTATATTACAGAAACTGACTCCGGATATGACCAATAACCTTGTCAATATGGAGCATCCAACTAATCTGAAACATGGTGAAATAATTTTGGTCTGTTTCATGCATCATAAACCTCCATCATTCAATGTGACTACAAATCCATTTGTGTCCCGGCAATGGATAAGTTCCTTAGAGAAAATATATTCATTCATGTGGATGTAATGAAAGAGAAAATGTTCTCATGTAAGCTTATTGTATCACTAGGGTAGAAAATAAATAGTGGAAATTATTTTAAGAAATGAGGAATGACGAAGAAATAGCTAACATGATGTGAAAGGGTTTTAATATAATTTTCTTGGAAAATTATTTTTTCTCATGAGAAACAAGGAGATATGGAGAGAAATTTTTTAGTCTAAGACAAAAGTAAGATATTTATGTTTCTAAGAAAATATTTATCTTTAAAATATTATAAATGCATGTTTCAGACTACTTACATAATCCAAATAGTAAGAATGGATGTTTATTTTATTGGATAAAACCAATCCTTCGATGGGTACTAGTATCCCAAACCTACTCATCATAGGAAGATATAGTATCATGTTCTATTATTAAATAGAAATAATTATCAAAGTTATAAGAATTTATAGTATATACATATTAGAAGATGGAAGTTGAGTAGTTGGGAAAAGAAAATATGAAAAAATAAAATAAGGGAAAGGTGGAATTTCTAACTTTTAATAAATGTGGATGGAAACACCATAGAAAATTCTTGCAGGGAATGGGATTTTGACTCATGTATACATGAAAATCCCTCCAGTTCATGACTGTAAGGGAAATAAATAAGATTCCAATGTTCAATTCTTTAACTATTATGATATGGGGGTACAATGAAAATGAATTTCTTTAGAATCAAGGGAATATTACTTAGAAATGGACAAGAGAGGGAGGCCATGGTATTATGACCACAAAAGCTATGTTTGACATTAAAAAATATGGATTGGAATGTAATTTAATTATAAACTCAAATTTATCTAATTATTTATTTGATTCTTGATCTTCTCACAATTACATATCTTCCATTTTTCCATGAAAATTTATTATTACCATATCATCTTATGATGGGAGTTATTAGTTCAGAATCTATGTGGAGGTATCTCCATAATCCGGATGTGTCAATCAGTACCCATTACGACACATAACTATTTCCTATTTTATGTATTTATAATTATACCTATTTTTGATTTTCATATAATCCAGTGTATGGAATAGATATTAAAATATGATGAAAAAAATTATTTCAAAGATATTGGAATTGACATTTGTGATAAAGATGTTGTTGAGAAAGTGTTGTTTTTAATAATACATGATTTTATTATTAATATGTGGGAGATTGTTGAGAACAATACTCTGTTTCTTTATGATGATTTTGATGCTCACAAAATACCCTTAATTATTTTTTATTTATTTTACTTTAATTGTATTTCATGAATTAAAAATTTTATATATTCATAATTTTTGGAAGAGTATTCAATTATTTATACAGCCTAAAACAATTTTTAAAGAGTTTAGAAATCAATTTAGCGTGTTCTGGAAACACTGTTCATTATCTACATGGAGAAGTGTACTGTAAGGATGGAATGTGATGTATACATTAAAGATATATCAGAAAATTCTGGTTAATCAACCAAACGTTATCGGAAAATTATAGAAGAGGAACCCTACGTTTGGAAGGAACCCTCATTTGGGATATTGAAAAGTATGGGAGCAGAATCGTATGTAATTTTTAAACTTTACGTTTGTTTCTCAAAAGTATGGTTCATCAACCTTACTTTTTTGAACAACCTTACGTTTCATCAAAAGTGTGGATCATGTACCTTACATTTCGAAGCCTATAAAAGTATGGATCATTTATCATTCATTTAAATGTTGAAAAGAAAAGTATGGATGATCAACCTTACGTTTGTATTCAACCTTACATTTGAAGGATGCGTCATAAACTTTACGTTTGTGATATACCTTACATTCAGAATATGAATGCTATATAGTTCAACGTTAAGTTTGGCATCCGAAAATTAAAGATGATATTATTATGCAACGGTCTACAAGCAGATTATTAGGCTTATTTAAGTGGGATTAAAAGCTGTTTTTAAAATGTGTCTTTGACTAATTCAAAATAGTTTTATCTACAATTCGATGGATTAATTTAAAAGGATCCTTTCATGCCTAATTTCAAGGGGAGTTTTGACTGCTCTGTTAATTCAAATGTTTGAATATAGTGAGTCAGAAGGTGACATTTGTTTATCTAAATTTGTAGAAGAAGTGATCCTCGTTATTTTATATTTTTTAAAATTAAAGATGTGATATGGATGGATATTCTATATACAATAACTTCTGAACAACAATGACGTATACAAAAAATAGAAAAATAGATACTATCAAGATCTACAGATCAGGTGATTACAAAGAGAAAAAAAGATCTATTTTGAATCTACTGATAAAGATTTGAATTATATTTTTACATCTACTACAACTGGATTGACTCAAGATGACTCTTACATGAAGATAATTATTTCTGATGGCGATGATCCATCTACTGTCAGTTGGATTCTTTTTAAATTGTGAAGAACAACTCAGAATTAATTATCAAGGATGAAATACTCTTTTATCTTGAGTGATCAGATTCTCTTACTATGTAGTGTATTAGATTCCGTGTTTGAACCAGAAGGCCATGTTTTCCTTCGCTGGTAAAGGTTTCAACTTCCTGTACTCAGTTGTGGAAAGATCTATTGACATGAGGACCATAAAGTTAAAATCACCAAGCTTATGGAGTAGATCATTGGTGGAGTGGACTGGGGGCCTTCTTTTCCCCGAATCATTATACATCATGTGTCATGCGCTATTTATTTTTCACTGCTAAACTCATTGGTATAAAGGTAAAAGGACATGACATAGTTATGAAAAGAAATTGATAAAGACACAATTCACCCCCATCTTTTGTATATTTGGTATAAACTGATCCAAAAATTGGTATAAGAGGAAGAGATTTTTGATAAAACCTTAACAAGATGAAAGTGATTATACACAGAGCATGATGACTGATACAAGAGATGGACGTTCTATGTTCAGAGTATCATACTTCAATGGAGAAAATTATGGATGTTGGAGGTTTCGAATGATAATTTATCTGAAAGAACTTAGATACAGAGTATATTCTAAGATTCTAAGTCTATATGAAATACCTGAAAAACCTGAGACATGGAGTGCATCCATAGAAGTAGAATATGATATGAAATTTAAGGAAATGAATGCAATCATATGTGTTCTATGACCTAATTAATTCAATACAGTATCTCAATGTCTAATAGGATATGATATGTGGAAACCAATTTCTATTTCCTATGAAGGAACTGACAATGTCAGGAAAATGAGATATTCTACTACTAAGACTAAATTTGATACCTTCAAAATGTTTGAAGGTGAAAGTATTACTCAAATGAATATATGATTGATAGAAATTTTTAACAATATAACTTCTTTGAAAGACCCAATCAAACAAGCTGATCATGGTTTGAAAGTATTGAGGGTAATACCTACTAAATGGAATGGAATCATTGTTGAAATCAGACAATCAACACCTACCAAATACTTAACAATTAGAGAGATGACTAGAACACTTATGATGTATTAAGCCAAAATAGAAGATGAAACAAATGATAATAAGTTTCTAATAAAGAGATAAGGCATTGCCTTTAATGTATCGTCTCATGGGAAAAGAAAAACAAATTAAATGTGAAATCAGAAGGTTCTGATTCATCAAATTCTAATTTAAAACTTGCTCATCTAGCTATAAAGATTAGTAAATTCAACAGAAAAAATAAAGGCTTCAGAAAAACTTTAAAAAATGATGAAAAGGAAGTTAGATGTTACGAGTGCAAGAAAATGAGGCACATCAGGCCTAACTATCCTCAATTAAAGTATGATAAGAAGAATAAGTACTTCAAAATGAATGATTATGAGAAAAAAGATAAGAAAGAAGTGAATTATACATAGAGTGTGTATGAAGACTCCAACATCCCTTTAGAATCATACTTATAAAAGGAAGAAGTAAATATGAATTCCAACATGTGCTTTATAGTAGAAACAGATGAGGTACAATTATATAATTCTTCTTATTCTAATACATACTCTAAATCTAAAACAAGCTATTCTAATGAAAAACGTGCAGCCTACTGCAACTTGATTAAAGAAAAAATGTTTCTCTTTTTAAGAAGAATAAGCCTTTAAAGAACATTCACAAGGTTGTTTTAGATGAAATAGATACAATACTGAAACAATTGAAAGAGTTAACTGATAAGTATAATTCAATTAACACTAAATATACAGATTATGAATCAAAGGTAAAAACACTGAAAAATGAAGCAGAAATATATAAAAGTGCAGTTATTTTATTACAAAAGGAGAAAAAACACTAAATCAAATCCTAGGAAAGAATGTGATTAAAAAGGGGAGATATGTAATAGGTAGTAAAGGTGAAATGCCTAAACTTTAAAAAATTACATTGTGTTATGTGCTAGAAAAGTAATCAGTAACTATTATTGTAAAATAGGTCATCTTTCTAGGAATTGTTAAATAAGGAATCCCCAAAAAAGTGGAATAAAGAAATCCTTTGTCTCAAAAAATTTATATGATTCAGTTGATTTTAGAAAAAAAAAAGAAAATCTGGATTCCCATATCGTTGCGAGCTAATACAACTGAACCCAATAGAATATGGGTACTAAAACAATATGTTTAAATCCCTTTGCAAGAGGTAGGTCATAGAAGAAAAAAGGCCATGTGGTATATGGATAGTGGATACTCCAGGTATATGAGTGGAAACTCATCAATTTTCAGAACACTAACTCAAAAATATGGTGGACTAGTCACTTTTTGTGACAATGCCAAAGGCATGATAATTGGAATTGGAATAGTTGATGATCCAGAAGTTGTCTCAATCAGTAAAGTACTTTATGTACAAGGATTGAAACACAATATGATAAGGATATCTCAACTCTATGATGATGGTTATGCTGTTGATTTCTCTAACAATTTTTGTTCTATTTTCAAAAATAAATTGACTAAATTTAGAGCACCTAGAACTGATAATGTGTACACCCTGGACATAAATTCCTTGTGTAAAAAACAGGTAAACTGCTTAACTGCTAAGATAAAAGAATCCTAGATATAGAATAGAAGACTTGGAAATTGCAATATATATTCTTTACCTAAGTTATCCAAGAAACAATTAGCTTATGATTTTCCTAGTCTCAAGTTTGAACGTGATAGTTTTTGTGATGCATCTCTACTTGGAAAGAAGCAATAATCATCCTTCAAATCTATTAACAAAATTTTTACATCTATTCCTCTAGAACTTGTCCATATGGAATTTTATTGGACCTTCAAGAGTAGTAATCTTGGATGGTAAATTATATGTATATTTTTTGGTTGATGACTACTCTAGATTTACATGGATTTTCTTTTTAAAATTTTAAAATGAAACTTTTACATTATTTGAATGTTTTTTCAAATATGTTCAAAATTAAAAGGGTTTTAAAATTATTTCATTAAGAAGTGATCATGTTGGATAATTTTTGAATCTGGAATTCAATTCATTTTTCTTAAATATGGGTGTTAAACATACCTTCTCTGCACCAAGAACACCTCAACCAAATTGAATTGTTGAAAAAATAAATAGGACTATTCAAGAAATGGCTGCGACTATACTAAATGAATACTATCTTCCTACATATTTTTGGGAAGAATCTGTAAGTACAAACTGTTATATAATGAATAGAGTCTTAATTAGACCAATTTTGCAAAAGACACACTATAAACTCTGTAATAACAAAAAATCTAAACTAATTACATTAATGTTTTTGGATGCATTTTTTACACCTTAAACACCAAGGACAATATTGGTATGTTTGATTGAAAATATGATGAAGGCATTTTCTTAGGATATTCTCGTACTTCCAAAGCTTATAAAGTTTTTAATAGAAAGTTAAGGATTGTTGAAAAATTGGTTCATATGAAATTTGAATAATATGATCCCTTTGAGGAAAGGATAGATCAAATTAATGAATCTAACTCTAATTATAACATGAGACATGAGAACCTAAAAGATGATTTTGAAAAAGATATAAATAAAATTCAGTCCAGTCTAGAAGAGCATGACACTAAAGAAACTATAATTGTACCACCTGGACAGTAAAGGACCCTAAAGATTCGCACTTTATAAACTAAAATAGGAGACTTAGAAACATGAATAAAAACTAGAAGGAACATAGGAAATCTTGTTGAGTTTTCTGCCTTTCCATCCCAATTAGAACCCAAGTCTATAAAAGAATCTTTAGATAATGAAAGTAGGATGATAGAAATAAAATAAGAACTAAAACAGGTCAAAAGAAACAAAATCTAGAAATTAGTTGAAAGAGTATAGAATTATCTAGTTATAGGAATGAAATGGGTCTTTAGAAATAAAAAAGGTGATCACGAAATAATAACTAGTAATAAAGAAAGACTAGTAGCTAAATAATATAATCAGGAAGAAGGTATATATTATGATGAGTCCTTTTCACCTGTAGCTATATTAAAAGTCATTAGAATCCTTTTAGACTATGCATATCATATGAACATTAAATTATTTCAGATGGATGTTATGTCTACCTTTTTAAAAAGTTATTTAATAGATGGAGTTTATGTTGAGTAACCTCCTGGTTTAGAGAATTCAGAAAAACCATATTTTTTTTAAACTTGCTAAATCTCTTTATGGGATTAAATAAGAACCTATACCTTGGTATGAAAGATTAAGTTCTTTTATTTTGAAAATTAATTTTACTATTGGAATGACAGATCTAACACTATTTAAGAAAACTATAAATTCTAATATTTTATTGGTTCCAATTTATGTTGGTGATGTAATTATTGGATCAACAATTAAATCTATTTTTCATGAGATTTAAAATCTATCTCAAAAATAATTTGAAATGAATATGATGGAAGGATTAAATTTATTTTTATGCCTAATATTTTTTCAAAAATATTTTCGAAATGTCTTGAATCAAAGAAAATAGATTACTGATTTACTAATGAAATTTTGATTTGAAAATAGCAAGGCATATACAACTCCTATGTGTACTAATATAAAAATTGATTTGAATGAAATTGTAAAATCATTTGAAAACAATTTATATAGAGTTATGATTGGTAGTTTATTATATCTTACTACTATCAGACCAGATATAATGTATTCAGTATGTCTTTGAGTAAGATTTCAATCAAACCCTAAATAATCCCATATAACTACTGTTAAAAGAATTTTTATATATTTAAAAGGAACTATTTTTTAATCTTTTCTTTATCCGAAAATGTCTAATTATAATTTTGTTTTATATTTAGATGCAGAATTTGGAAGATGTAGATTATATAGAAAAAGAACCTCAGGAACTTGTCACTTTTTAGGAAAATTCTTAGTGTCAAGTTCAAGTAAGAAACAACACTCAGTTTCCCTATCAACAGCGGAGACATAATATGTATCTACTGGGAGTTTCTATGCACCTGATTTGAGGATAAAAAAACACTTATAGATTTTGGAATATGTTTTAATAGTATGCCTATTTTATGTGGTAATACTAGTTCTATAAATATTTAAAAAATCGTATTAATCATTATAGGACTAATCATATTTATATCTAGAACCATTTTCTAAGAGACCATGTTCTTAAAAAGAATATATTATTATAATTTGTTGGTAATGATATTAAATTAGATGATATATTCACTAAACCACTACCCAGAGCAAGGTTTGCTTTTATTAAGGGGTAGCTAGGTTTATTTAGTTTTTGATAATGATTTATTTTATTCAATTAATTATTATATTTCTATTTATACTGTTTAAAATAACTTAGTTATTTTTTTTCAAACTGAATATTTTATTTTATTATATTAGTTTTAAATTCATACAATTTTATTTGTTATTAAAATTTATGTAAGGATTACTGATGACATGAGAATCAAGGCTGTCAGAATCCTTTAAAATTATGAATCATTTCATTTCTACGAAAACCCATTTCGTACCTGCGAAGCATTACCACTCTTTTTAAATAAAAACATGAAACTTGAAAACCCTAATCCTTTTTTGAACCTTCATAAATTCACGACATAAATGGACAAGACCAAAAGAACCGATGAGGATGAGACCACCACTGCCAAGAGGCAGCGCTCGATAGGAAGGAAAATTTTGCAAGTAAAGGTCATAGATCAAGAATGATTATATCATACAAACCTATTGCTAAAGAAATATCTTTTGATTCAAAACCTCGAATATAAATTTAATGGAGATCATATGAAGTTTCTGTATGTGGTAGAACTTCTTTATTTATTGATGTTAGTATAGTTTAGTTTGGGACCTGATTAGGATAAAATTGTTACTAAGATTGAGGATCGAGATTTTTTAATATCATCTGTAGAAATAACATGATTTCATAACCTTCCTCATGAGGGAGTTTTTCATTTTGATTTAAATAATATTGGTGATTTTGTTCATAAGTCAGATGATATAATGTCAATGTTTTGGAACTACATAAATACATAAAATTTTTGTGAATGATTAGGAAGTGGATTTGAAATTTTGATTATGTTTGTGAAAACTGGTATTTCCCCTAGAATTTATGAGATGGAAAATATAATTTACCCAGATATGTACATAATGCTTTTACTGCTAAGTGATATCAAATTTAACTTCCAAACATACATGGTAAGGTATCACACTTACTATTTCCAACCTGAGGCAAGGATGTACTTTTATTATTTTGGATGGTTCATCTCAAAAATTATGTTTAAGACAAATATGACAAGATTAGTGGATGCTCGAGTGAGATGCCACCACAATAATATCTTCAATGCTGGTATGTTGAGGAAAATTGGATTTTTCTAGAGAACTATCAAAGGCAAGATCCTAACTATTGGAGCTGAAGAGGATGACAAATGTGCTCAAGACCAACCAGAAAAATCAATACAAGGACAAGATGAATCAAGAATCAGTGCTATATCAATAAGACTTAGGTTTGAAGCTATGGAAGTATATGAAGAATGAAGTAGGGAAGTACTTCAATTAAAAATGACCAGGGATCCAAATCCTGTTGAAGAGCCTGCTGTAGCTTCACATGTTTTCACATATATTGATCTCTTAATCTATAAGTTTTTTAGGGAATCTACAGTTGAAGAAATACTACAAGGAGAAGTGGCTCAATATAAGGTGACTCCTCCAATAGAGTAAGAATTTTTTTCTCAAGAAGTCATAGAACAAGAAGCTAAAAAATATATAACTGAGACAGTGCCGGTTAAAGGAGAATCAGTGGCCTGAACTCCAACTGATCAAGTCCAAATTGATAAAGAAAATATTGTTTTGGAAAATCTAGTGATAGAGTAAGACCATGAAGATGATGCTCATGAGGAGAAATCTAAAACACATGACAACCCAGAAGAGAATGCGTCTAAGTTTCATACTGATGTATTTAATCAGAATTTTTCTATGAATGACTCTGGGAAAGACTTCTGAGGAAAAATCTATTGAAATACTTGCTCAAAATGAAGATAAGGAAAAATCTGATGGAGCATCATTACCTAGAGTGTTGCTGCATCATGTAAAATCTAAGGATGAGAATCAAGCACATGGTGCCTCTGATTTAGTGAATGAGGAAATTGAATAACTGTGTAGTAAGCTGTGTGGTTTTGAATCTCAAAATGTTGCCTTGAAGAGAGCCTTAGAGAAAGAACAGTTCAATTTTCAAAGACTAAAATAAAGTATTATTTCCATACAGGAAGTTGAAGTGTTTAAGAAGGAAATTTTAAATGAAGTTACAATGTTGAAATTAGAGATGGTTATGAGGACAGATTTAATGGAATTTAGATGTTTTAGGGAGTAACAATTTTCATTTTTCAAACCCAGTGAGGCCAGTACATCGGGTACTTCCCCTTATTTAATCAGAATATTTTAGGATATTACAGTGGTCTTGGAGATTATGAATGCTAGATGGTAGGACCATCAATTTAATAGTTCCCCTTTGTTAGTACTGTTAGATAATCATGAGTTTCTAGTTGACCAGTTGAACTCATGTGAACCATGTATTAGAATTGTACTGACTTAGTTCACAGAGATGTCAACTTTGTTTATTGAAAAGGAAGAGAGGTTTCTTGAGTTTTTAGAGTAAATATGATCAAAGATATTAATATGACTTGTTATAATAGAGATCTTATTATAAAACTAAGAGATGGAATGATGAGAAGGCCAAGAGAGCAGTTGACAGAAATCAAGGCAGTAGATAAGAGGAGATAGACCCTCTCTCATACCCTTGCCACACCTTGATAACTGTGTTCATCATAATTGTAACTGTTTTTCACTGAAATGTTATTTCATTCTATATTAGTGTGTTTCTATTTGTTTTATTTTATATGATTAGATATTCTAGTAATCCAGATTCATTTAATAACCAAAAGTTCATAATAGAATTTACTTATGTTCAGTGCTACATTAAAATTTGTTCTATTCCATCTTCTATCATTATTTTTGATGTCACAAAAAGGGAGAGAAATTTGGATAAACACATAATTTTATTTTAACTATTTCACATTGTACTTTAATTTCTTTTAAATGTTTCGAAATATATATTTTAAATTTACTGGATAATTTTTTTCTTTTTATTGTCAGAGAAATTTGATAAACATTTTTTTTCTTCACTTTAGAAAAAGGGGGAGAAATTTAATTTTACGATTATGGATAGCGCATTTTTTTTACAATCATGTTAAAATTATTTCTTGTTTTATCTAAGAAAAATTCTAAACTATATGTAATTAATTTTGGAAGTAAATTTCATTTATTATTTTATGGTTTTTGTAATCAACAAAAAGGGGGAGATTGTTGAGCAGGTGTTGTTTTTAAAAATACCTGATTTTATTGTTAATAAGGGGGAGATTGCTGAGAACAATACTCTATTTCTTTATTATGATTTTGATTCTCACAAAATACCCTTAACAGTTTTCTAATGATTTTACTTTAATTATATTTCAGGAATTAAATATTTTATATATTCTAATTTTTGGAAGAATATTCATGTATTTATACACCGTGAAAAAAGTGTTAAAGAGTTCGGAAATCAATTCAGTATGTTCTGAAAAACAATGTTCATACCCTACGTGGAGAAGCATAGTGTAAGGATGGAATGCGATGTATTCTATAAAGAGATATCAAAAAATTATGGTTAATCAACGATACATTATCGTAAAATTGTAGAAGATGAAATCTAATTTAGGAAGGAACCCTACGCTTGGGATGTTGAAAAGTATGGGAGAAGAACCATACATAAGTTTTAAATGATACATTTGTTTCTCAAAAGTATGGTTCATCAACCTTACATTTGTGAACAACCTTACATTTCATCAAATTTATTTATCATGTACCTTACGATTGGAAGCTTATAAAAGTATGGATCATTTATCATTCATTTTAATTTGGAATGAAAAGTATGGATGATCAACCTTACATTTGAATTAAACCTTACTTTTGAAGTATGCGTCATCAACATTACATTTGTGATCTACCTTACATTCAGAAGATTCATGTTATACAGTTCAACCTTACGTTTAGTGTTATAAAATTAAAGATTATATTATTATGCACCCATCTACAAGTAGATAATTATGTCGATTTTAAACCTGATTAAAAGTTATTTTTAAAATTTGTCATTGACTGATTCAAATCCATTTTATCTAAGATTCAAAGGATCAATTTAAAAGGATATTTTCATGCCTTATTTCAAGGGGAGTTTTGACTGATATGATAATTCAAATGTTTGAAGATCGCGAGTGAGAGGGAGAATTTTTTGGATCTAAATTTGTAGAAGTGCTCATCATTATTATATATATTTTAAAAATATAGATGTGATATACACAGACATTATATATACAAGAACTACTGAACAACAATGATGTATATACAAAAGAGAAAAACAGAGACTATCAAGATCTATAAATCTGCTTATTACGAAGAGAGAAAAAGCTCTTTTTGTTGAAGAAGAAGAAACATGAAAAAATATTCACCTATTCAACAACAAAGATATATTGTGAATCTACTACTGATGTTGTGAATTATATTTCTATATCTACTAAAACTAGATCGAATCATAATGACTCTTACTTGAAGATCATTATTTCTTAAGATAATAATCCATCTACTGTCATTTTCATTCTGTTGCAATTGTGAAGAACAACTAGGAATGAATTTTTAATGATCAAATACTCTTTTATCTTGAGTGATCAGATTCTCATAATAAGTTGTGTATTTGGTACTATGTTTAAACTAGATGCCTCTATTTTTCCTTAGATTGTATAGGTGTCAACTTTCTATACTCAGTTGTGGAACGGTCTATTGACAAGATGACCAAATAGTGAGAATCACCAAGCTCGTGGAGTAGAGCATTGGTGGAGTGGACTAGGGGCCTTCTATTCCCAAAACCACTATTCATCGTGTGTCCTGCACTATTTATTTCTCACTGCTAAACACATTGATATAAAGGTAAAAGGAAAGGTCGCAATTAGGCAAAGAAATTGAAAACGACACAATCCAACCCCTCTTGTGTATATTTGGTATAACTCGATCCAATAGATGTATAATCCCTTATATTTAGAGTGAATACTTCATCATCTAATTCATGCATAAATCCACCCATTTAGCTCTTACAAATCATATTCTAGTGGAAGAAGAGAAGAAAAAATATATCGATATAAAAGGAAATATTAAATTTTAGGATATACATTTTTATAGTAATACATAGAGTTATTTTGGGTGGTATTACTGAACAATCCACTAGAACATAATGTTGAGTTTTTCATTGATTTCACCATCGATGTAAGAACTATATAAAATATTCCCTAAAGAAAGGTCACTCTAGAATTAGTGAAATTTAAGAAACAATTATAGGATTTTTGTTATAAGGAATTTATATTTCATAATGATTAACCTTGGGGAGCCCCAGTTTTTTTAAAAAGAAGGATATATAAGGATGTGAATTTATTATAGGGGAATCAATGATATTATAATAAAGTATAAGTATAATTTTCCCTATACTGAAGAATTATTCAATAAAGCTCACAATGATCATTATTTTTCAAGGATTTTAAATCATTATGGGTATCATCAACTGTGGGTAATGAACAGAGGCATTGAAAAGACATCATTTTTAATGAGTTATGGACATTGCAAGTATAAAATAATTCAATTATTATTTACTAGTGAACCCTCTATTTTTATTGATCTTTCAATAAATATCCTAATGTTTTTATGGTAATTATTGATAATATATTGTTGTATTATAAAAGCTATGATGACCATGAGAATCACTTTGGGTCATTCTTGAGAATCTTACAAGAAAAGAGTTATATGGGAAATATAGAATTTTTGATTTTTGGCATCAAGAATGTTTTTATATTTGAAATATTATCACAACGATGGAATCTCTAATGATACTTTGAAAAAATTGTTAGATAAAGAATGAACTACACCAACAAACATAATTGAGGTACATAATTATTTTTAGTTTTGCAGGTTACTATTTATGATTTTTTAAAATAATTTCCTGATTATCTTACATATAAACCATGATAACACATAAATAGGTTTAGTTTATATAATAAAATATTGAGATGAATGTATTTATGATGTGAAGAAATGATTGTCCAATCCACAATTTTGACTCTACCATCAGAAAAGGAACGATTTCTGATATATAGTGATGCATAGAATTAGAGAATAAATAATTTCCTTATGAAAAATGATAAATTTATTTCCTACACATAAATGTTGTTAGAGACTCATGGACAAAACTTTTCAAATAATGACCTCGAGTTGGAATTTTTAATCATTTCCCTGAAGATATGGAGTCATTATCTCTATAAGGAAATAAATGACATATAGACATATCATAAGATTTAAAAACATCATAGAAATAAATAAGCATGAGGCAATGATAATGACTCGAGATACATAAGGATTATGGTCTTTTAATACTCTAACATTTAATAAATTATAATAAGGTATCATATGTAATAGGTAGGAATGATCGTTGATTATTGACCAAAATAAAGATTAATAGGGATCCAATGTTCAAGGATTAAGTAAATATGGATCTCATATTTATTATGTAAGGGAAAAAATCAATACTTTTTCAAAATATTTCCAAAATATATTTATAATGAATATAAAATTTTCTCATCTAGTTGAAGAAATTTTTTTAAGGTAAATTAATTCCATGAATGATGGAAAATTGGAAAACATCGTATATAAAGATGATATTATGAAATTTAGAAATATTTTATCTATTCAATATATACCTAATATGAAAAAGAAATTATTAGAGTATTACTATATCATTAATTTATCTATAAAACCAAGTAGCACTTGGATGTAAACATATTTTAAGAGACATTTTCGGAGGGATAACATGAATCAGGAAATTGTAGATTATGTATGAAGATGTTTAGTTTTTTAACATGTGACGGATAAAAGAAAATACCCTTGAAGAATCAAGAAACTATAATTATTTCTATGAATAAATGGGATGAAATTACAATGAAATGTGTCACTTGATTACCAAATACTCCTAGATGTAATGCTACAATATGGGCTATTGTTGATCGCCTTACACACTCTGCATATTTCTTCATAATATAAAAAGATTTAGCTATAGATAACTATATTAATTATGTTATAAGACATCCTGAATTTCTTCTTTTATTTGTTTCTGACTATGGTACATGATTTAAAATGAAATACTTGAAAATTATTTTTATGTATCTTGATACTGATATTTATTTGATAACCAAATACCATCCCCATAGAGATAGAATTTCCAAAATAACTATTAAAATATTAAAAGACATTTTTATATCATTCTCACATGATTTAAAAGGAATGTGGTATCATTATTTACATTTAGTAGATTTCCCATATTATTCTAGCTTCTATTTAATTTTGGAAATAGTACAGTATGAAGCATTATTTGGAAAAAAAATGGCACACTCATACTTGTTAGGGTGAAGTTGGTGGATGGAAACCCATAGACCAAATTTTTTTGATGAAAAGATGAAAATGGTAAAGAATATTCATACTCATATTAACGAATCATTAAGTAAAAAAATATTTATACTGATAATCAGATGATAGATTTGCAATTTAATGTATGAGAGCTTGTTTTATTGAATGTTTCTCCTTTTAAGGGTGTTATAAGATTCAGTAAGAAGATAAAAAATAAGAACCTAGTACATTATAAAATTTTAAATTATATTAATAATTTCATTTCGTTATTATTGAAAAAAATACACCAAGGATCTCTAATGTAAATGAATTGTTCCACATTGTAACGTCCCGGTTCTGGGTGCCGTTCAATGGGTTCCCCAAACCCAGTTCGCCACGTGAACACAAGTGCATTTCCACTAACTCCAGAGTCTGTCGACTACCAGTGAGGGCCCAAGTATGATAGTGGGGAGACTATATCCTCATTTGTAAATGTGTACCATAGTGGAATAAAATAAAAATAATACTACAATAGGGGAAGAAATAAACCATACACATTTAACATTAAAAATACAGTAAAAGATAACCAAGTAGATATATAGATATGATGCACCATTTCTCCAGTTCTAAAAAATAGCCAGCACATTTTACACAGCATTACAATACAATACAGAGTACAATAAAACCAAAACAAACAGCCTGTAGCATCGTGAGCCTAAGCCCGATCCCATGACCCTCATACTCCTCAGTAGCAATCAATTACCTGTATAGGGACCCTTTCCCTTATCCACACCTGCAGAAACGTATTCTGTTTGGTCCGAAAATCATGGCACAAACATGGTGTGAGAAATAAATCCCAGTAGGCACCCACCAAAGGCTCGTGCCCAACTATGTGTAAACATGAAACAACGGTCTGCAATAGTAAAATGCAATAAAGTAAGCAATACTGAAAGTAACTAAATTGACCAGTTATATTTCCATTTTAATATCAATTCAATAATTTATTTTAAAATACCACCACAGTAAATATTTTATGTAAAAAACCAATGACCTCAGATAGGTAAACCCCTACCCTTAGGTAAAGAGAATCCAACCACAAGAATATTCCCATAGACATACGGATATTGCGCACGGGTGTAAGAAGTGTCACCCACAGGCACAAAATCAACAACCCATAGGCACAGAAGAAGTTTCCCACAAGCTAAATAGTACAGTGCCCACATGCTAATCACAACACTTCCCTCAGGCTAAACAAGTAACTGGGACAAGCCCATCATGTAAACAAGCAGTAAACAAGCTATTCCTCTCAAGGCAATTCTACAATCATTACATTAAATTCATACCATCAGTATACTGGCCAAATGGCTAAACAGAGGAACACACCCCCGGGGTGGTCCTGGATCCAATAAATGATCCCAAACAGTAGTTTTATTATCACAATTAATTTCCTAATAAACTCTAGGTATTTAAAATATCCACGACAGCAGCCACACGACACCCCAAATATGGGTTCGTAGCTGAAAAACATAAAAAAATGAACAACAGTTGGAAATTAAACACCAATACACCTACCTTAAACGCCAACGAACGTTATACGCAAATGCCGATTCCAGAAACTCCCATGAATGATGTAGATCTAACGTAGATGAAACTCTGTTTAAAGTTAAATAACTTCTATTAGAGAAAGATTTGGAAAGATCGATTAAGGAATAGTAGAGGGCTTACCCATGCGGTTCTAACGAGATCAATGGAGGCGGAATTGGATTCCTGATGTGCACTTGGTGGATCCTTGAAGATTTGGTCGTCCCTCCCAAGACCCCGTCCAGTTCTAATCCTTCCTATGAAATGGGGAGGCTACTTCCCATTTTAAGAGAAAAAAGTACACAGTGTGTACTTCTGAGTACACAACATGTACTTCCCATTTTTCTAACTGTTCCTCTGGCGGTTTCCCACTTTCGTGGCACTGTTCATCTTCTGACATGACTATACGGCGTGTCACCATGAGTACACGACATTTTCGGTCGCACAGTTGGCCACCACCATACTATTCGCCTTCTGACTAACTACACAGCGTGTAAGGTACCACTAGACATCGTGTAGTCGATCTTTACACCCTTCATTTCCGACATGGCTACAAGCCCTATGTACTCATCCCACACGGCCAAAAGTACACGGCACGTGGAAAAGTACAAAGCGTGTACTTCCAATTTTTTTGGATTTCTCCCCATTTCCCTTATTTTCATAAAAACACTTAAGGAAAATACAAAAGAAGAAGATAGTACCTCAAAAATAAGAACCAGGTTCTTACAAACTTCCCCCCTTAAAGCAATTAGTCCCCGAATTTCCTTTCCAAGGGTAGTGAAGATATAGTCATAAATAACATCGGCCACTAAGCACATACATCGGTCTCCCGCTCCCATGTTTCGTCCTACACTTGGCCGTGCTGCCATAGCAACTGTACGAGAGGAACTGACCGGCCCGAGAGAACCTTCGTGCTCCTGTCAACGATATGAATTGGATTCTTCTCAAAGGACACATCAAACTGAAGCTCAATCGCCTTGGACTGAAAGATGTGTGATGGGTCTGAATGACAGAGGCACAACTGTGATACATAGAAGATGCCATGCATGGCTCGGTACCTATGTGGTAACTAGAACTGATAGTCAACCAGCCCGACTCTTTCCAGAATCTCAAATGGCCCCACATAACTCGTTAAAAGTTTACCCTGTCTCCTGATCCGCATGTGTCCCAGCCTCGGTGAAACATAAAAGAAAACCTGATCCCCGACCATGAACTTGAATGGTCATCTACGGCGATCAGCATAAGATTTCTGATGAGACTGCGCCATTGGCATCCGCTTCTGAATTAACTGGACCTGCTCAGACGTCTCCTACACGAGACGTGGTCCCATTAAAGCTACCTAACCTTCCTCTAACCAGCACAAAGGTGATTGTCAGGGCCTACCATATAATTCCTCGTATGGTGCCATCTCAATAGTTGTCTTAAATCTGTTATTATAGGAAGACTCGAGTAGGTGTATATACTTCTCCCAAGAGACCCTAAAGTCTAGGACGCATGCACGCAGCATGTCCTCAAGTACCTGTATCGTACGATCTAACTATCCATCGGTCTGAGGGTGGTAAGTTGTGCTCAGAATCCCCTGTGTACCCAGTGCCCTCTGAAAAATCATTATAAAACGCGATTTAAAACGGGTGTCCCTATCTGAAACGATATAACAAGGTACCCCATGAATACATAAAATCTATCAATATACATCCTTCTGAGCTCGTCAACACTGAGGGTCTCATTAATCGATAAGAAGTGACCTACCTTTTTGAGACTGTCCACAACAACCCACACGGCATCATTGCCTCAAGGTGACCATAGCAAACTAGTCCCGAAGTCCATCATGACATCATTCCATTTCCACTACGGGATGGGTAACTGCTAAAACAGTTTAGATGGTCTCTAATGCTCTGCCTTCACCTGCTGACAGGTGGGACATCTCGTAAAAAAGCTAGCTAAATCTCTCTTCATACCCGTCCCAAGCTGAAGCATGAAACTCGTGCATCATCTCCTCGCGTATATCCCCTAGAACCCACACTCATCCATGGAAATGAAAAACATCATCATTTCCTATCGTCCAACCAGGAGGACGGTCCTCACTTTCCACCTACTACCGTAGAACTAGGCCTTCTAAAATAGATAGTTGTCTCATCCTCACTCTATCTAGGAGGGTAGATGTCATAGCTAAAGATGAAAGATATGTTTTCCTCTGAATTTCATGCACCTCCAAATGCATATCAGAGAACAAAGGCATAATCTTCCATTCACCACTGGCCTCATGCACTGCCTGTATCTGAGTCTTCCTACTCTGTGCATCAGTTACTACATTACCTTTACCATGTGTGTAGGCAAGTTCAAAATCAAAATACTGAAGGTATTCGACCCACCTTCGCTGCCTGAGATTCAAGTCATGCTGATTAAAGATATAATTGAGACTTTTATGGTTGGTGAAAACCAAAAAACGTTCTTCCAATAGATAATGTCTCCAACAACGCAATACATTCACAACTGCAGCCAACTCGAGATCATGTGTCGGGTAATTCCTCTCATTTGTCCTCAACTGCCAAGACCCGTATGCAACAACTCGGTCGCCCTGCATCAACACCGCACCCAGGCCAATACCTTATGCATTAAATCTATCTTTATAGATCTTCCCCTCCTCTGGGAGTATCAGGATCAGTGCTGATGTCAACCTTCCCTTCAGGTCCTGAAAGGATGTCCTGTAAACTTCTGACCAACCAAACTTCACACCCTTCTTAGTCAAACCGGTCAACGGCGCTTCTATGCGGGAGAAGTCCTGGATAATACGTCTGTAGTAACCAGCCAGCCCAAGAAACTCGGTATATCAAACATGTTCTTAGGCTACTCCCAGGAAACTACTACTCTCACCTTCTCTCGGTCTACTAAACCTCCTGCCTCTGAGATGATATGACACAGGAAGTGAATTTGTTCCATCCAAAATTGGCACTTTGAGAGCTTAGCATAGAGCTGATGCTCTCTCAGTGTACTCAATGTGATCTCAAGATGGGTGGCATGGTAGTGTCGATTGTGAGAGTACACCAAGATATCGTCCACGAATACTACCACGAAAGAGTCTCGAAAAGGATGGAACACACGATTCATCAAATCCATGATAACTACTGGCACGTTCGTGAGTCCGAACGGAATAACCGTATCATCATATAGACGACACCTGATTCTGAATGTTGTGAGAGGTATATCATATTTTCTAACATTCAGCTGATGATATCTTGATCTCAAGTCAATCTTCGAGAACACTCGTGCTCCATGAAGTAGATCAAAAATATCATCAATCCTCGGAAGAGGATATCATTTCTTCATCGTCAACTAGTTCAACTTCTGATAATCCACACAAAATCTTAGGGTACCATCCTCCTTCTTCGCAAAGAGGACCGGAGAACCCCTTGGAGAAGTACCGGGTCAGATGAAACCCTTTACCTGTAACTCCTATAACTGCCTCTTGAGCTCTTTCAATTTAGGCGTGGCCATCCTATAAGGAGGAATGGACAGCAGTGATGCTCCCGGGAACATCTCAACAGAGAAATCCACCTCACACTCTGGAGTTAAACCTGAAATGTCATCCGAGAAGACATACCTGAAATGATCAACCACACGAAGGAAATTCGTCTGACAAGTCCCCTGTTCATCAAGATATAATCTCATAATCTATGATCTGATACCACCTTGCCCACAATGCTCAGGTCCGTCTCGACTCTCATGAACGTCCCATTCACCCTTGTATAGAAACTCTCCACCCTCTGGTGACGTGAAACTCACGCTGTGATGATAGAAATCCACAAAGGATTTAAAGGGAACCAACTAGTCCATACTGAGAATGAAATCATAGCTCGTCATCTCTAAGACATAGAGGTCCCAAAGGAAGTGACACCCACCAACTTCAAGGGGACACTCCTTGAATAGACGTACACAAGTCGTTCTAGTCCCCAACGGAGTGTCTAGTGTCATGATATCAGAAGAAGTAGAAACACTGAGCCCAAGGCTCTCCACAACGGGTATGGATATAAAACTATGCGTAAAACTGTATCAAGAAGTACTGAAGATAAAACAGAAGCTACTAGAATAGTACCTCTAACTGTAGAAGGTTCAGGATCCTGCTCCTGCTAGATCTGTTGCACTGCATATGCCTGCCCAGTTTCACGGCCCTGCGACACAACCTGGCTACCATAAGCTATCCCGCCCTGCTGCCTCTGAGATCCTGGTGTCTGCATACAACAACCACGACCATCATCTCTTCCTGCTCGCCCCGACGTATTCTAGTTCACTGACTGGTAAGAAGCCACTTTTCCCTCTCCCGCACGCAGAGTATGCACAGTACCCCTCTCACTATCCACTAGTGGAAACGCCCTGCAAAAGCGCTGTAGATGACCCATCCTTCCACAAGTTATGCACTCCACTGGGTCTCATGGACACTAAGGTCTCTGGTGCCCCTCTCTACCACACTGGTTGCACATGAACAGACCACCTGATGCATTTTTATGGCTGGTACTACCACCCTTAGATAATTACATCAGTCGCTTACACTTGCCAGTAGATATAGTACCAGAAACTGGTGCTAAACCGCCCTGGCCCACACCACTAGCTTCCAGAAGGTTCCTCCCTATAATCGGTGAAAGTTTCACAATAGAATGTACTGAAGGAAACCTGAAAAAATTTACTAGTGCTCAGATGTCATAACTAAGAACATCGTCAGAGTGCCTAGCTCTCAACATCTCATCACCCACCAGAATGGGTGAAAAACGCTTAAGCTTGGTATAGAGATCGGAATAATCCATCACCGACATAGCGCCCTACTGCAAATTCATGAACTATCGAGATCGATCTGCCCTCATCATCTCTAGGATGAAGAATTCATAGAAGGCTATCTGTAAATCTATTCATGAAATGTATCTGTGTTTCTCTGTCTGGGTGGCAACATCCCACCACCTCTTGGAGGAATCACGCAACATATACGTCGCGAGTTTGACCCTCCGCAATGGAGGGGTCTCTAGTTGATCGAAGATAGCCTGTATCAATCCTAGCCAAAACTCTGTAGCCTACGGTCCTCCATCCCCTAAAAATGTAGGCATATGCTGCTGCTGGAAGATACAAGTCAGCTCGGCCATATATGTGGCATCCGACAGTGCTCTCTGAAAGGTTTGCATGAACCGCATAAATCCATCACAGAATTGCGCATCTATGCCTGTGTCCGGAATATTGGTTGGCGCCGAATTTGGATATGGTTGAGGATAAACTAGTAGCCCATGTACCACCATCTAGGGAGTATAATCTTCGTCTCTCTCCTAGTAAAAAATGTGTGGTCGTTTTGGTGGCATGACTCTACAAGGTTAAATGCACACCTTAGAACAAGATTAAAAATGACCGAAAACAAAGAAACCTAAAAGAAAACAGGAGGAAGAAGGAATTAAAAAGATGCAAAAAAAGAATACACAATGTTTATACAGAATACACGGCGTGTACTTGACTTCTCTTTCCCTTCCCGGGTCCTTCTACACGGCTGAGACACACGGCTCATGTTTGAACAAAACTACACGGCGTGTATAATATCTACACGACGTGTATGGTGAAATTTTCCCAATGCCTATGTCGTTTGTGACACGGCCGACTACTCGGAATGATACTAAATGGCGTGTTACACCTCCACACGGCATGTACACTACTCCGTCTTCCCAGCCACATGACTAAGTCCACATGGTCTATCCTCAGGAAAGACTACACGGCGTGTCCCACGTGTACACGGTGTGTACTAGATGAGCTTCGTCAACTGGTGTTGTTAGTTACACGGCCAGATACATGGCTCCAACTACAAGGCGTGTTCAAATTACACACGACATGTTCATGAATGGAATTTCCCAACCCGTTTTGTTAGATACATGTCCGGGTCCTCAGGTCACACTACACAACGTTCTCTTCAATGACATGGTGTGTTCATGAAATTACTACATTGGCCTGTGTTTTTTATTTACACGGTCGGGTCTCTGGGTCAACCTTACACGTTGTGGACATTCGATACATAGCGTGTTCGCCCCAAGCTCTTCCCTTCACGTTTTCTCCACCCAAATGGTTTGTGCCATGGGTAGACACTACATGGCGTGTACTCAGGGTACACGGCGTGTACTCAAAAAATTTATTTTTCTTCCCGAACAGAAGACCATACACAGCGTGTCTATGGTACTACACAACATGTATACTGGGTTTCCGAACAGTATGCCTCAGAAACATCCCCGGAACCCAGAAAATAGAGAAAAACAACACCTAATTGTCAAATTCTGACCCGTGAGGGCCCACACTCCCCACGAATCAATGTTTGACATATTATCTGTGTTTTAACATAATAAACAGTCAATGATCCACCAAATTTCGGTAAATGGGGGGCCCATACTCCCCAGAAACCAAATCTTGGCATCCATTATTTCCACTGGTTTATACAGAAATACCCTATTACATAGAAAGTATTTATCAAGCAGCTATCACAACAGCATGCTTTTCTTGCACAACCACTATCACAATAGCATGGAATTTCTAATGCACCTACATGGCCTGGAACTATGAATGACATGTGATTTTTATCATGTGCCTAAATGATTCATGATATGGCATCACATCATCACATCAGGTTGCAACTAAATAGATCCCATTAATAAAATATCAACAAGACAATACCAGTGTGTCACCCTTCGGTGACAATCAATTCAACCATAAAATTGAAAAATAAATAAAATTGCAACACGAGGTAAATTTGTTTTTCCTTGTACATGGGTTAGCTACTCCCAGGCACAAATTATTACCAATTACCATCTACGTCCTACCCTTGACTAAGGCACCAAAAAGTAAGTCAATGAAAAGAACTCCTCTGATACCACATTGTAACATCCCGGTTTCGGGTGCCACTCAAAGGGTGCCACGAACCCGGTTCGCCACGTGACCTCAAATTCATTTCCCCAAATGCTAGAGGTTGTCGACAAGTAGTGAGGGCCCTGGTCTAATAGTGGGGAAATTATTACCTAATTTGTTAAAGTGTAGCGCATCGGAATAAATGAAAAATCATACAACTACAGCGAAAGCAATAAACCATACACATTTAATATAACAAATGTAGTAAAAGATAACCAACCAGATATATAGATATGATGCACCATGTATCCTGTTCTAAGAAAACAGCCAGAACATGTTAATCATCAGTACAATACAATACAGAGTACAATAAAACTAGAACAAATAGCTGTTACCATCATGAGCCTTAGCCCGATCCCATGCTCCCCTACTCCTCAACAGCAATCAAGTACCTTTTATAGGGACCATTTCCCTTATCCACACCTGCAAAAACATATTTGGTTTTGGCCGAAAAGTATGGCCCAAATAGGGTGTGAGAAATAAATCCCAGTAGGAACCCACCAAATGTCCGTTCCCAATTGTGTGTAAACATGCAACAAAACTGTGCAGTAGTAAAATGCAATAAAGTAAGTAGTACTTAAAGTTACTAACATAACAAGTTATATTTTCATTTTAATATCCATTCAATTATTTAATTTAAAAAACCACCACAGTGAATATTCTAAGTAAACTGCCAATGTTCTCAGACACCTAAACCCCTACCCTCATGTAATGAGAATCCAACCAAAAGAATATTCCCACAAGCATACAGATATTTCCTACGTGCATAAGAAGTATCGCCCATAGGCATAGAATCAGCTTCCCACAGGCACGGAAGCAGTTGCTAACAGGCTAAATAGTACTATTCCCATAGGCTAATCACAACACTGCCCTCAGGCAAAACAGGTAACTGGGCCAATCCCAACATATAAACAAGCAGTAAACAATCAATCCCCCTCAAGGAAATAGTACAATCATTACTGTAGACACCGAAAAAGTCTGTAACTCCCGGAGGAAGTTTTGAAGTGATGAATCAAAGTCATATTCAGAGTCAGAGGCCCGATCTAGAGGCCCGGGAAGCGGTGCACAATATAAAGGAGGATCCGCGCGAAATAATGTTTTGCGCTTGAGGTATCCTCAGGATCTGCGTAATCGAGCCAATGAGGCGCGCAATATTTGCATGCCCGGGTTCCGCGATTCGAGATTTTGCGCGCCGACTGTTCCCGGAACGGAAGATTGCACGCGCTTCCTGGATTCTATGTCGGTTGGGGACTATAAATAGAAGGCGACCCCCGACGGTTTGGGGGTTGAGGAATTCAGATCTGATCTCGGGTGCGTAATTCGACTCTCCATGCGCGCAATATGACTTCCAGGTAATCTCTTTTTTCGCGCAACTTTGCCCCGGGGTTCACCTTTGCACGCAACTCCACCGGCATAAGTGAGTTTTCCCCTTCCTCCAGGTTCCTTCCTTGCGTGCAATCCATGTCTAGTGCACGCAATTCCCTTCCGGGCACGCAATACCCTGCGCGCCATTCCCTCGCCGCGCGCAATTCCCTGGCTTCAATTGCGCGCCATCCCAGTTTTTTGCATGGAAACCTTCTCTTTGTGCACGTAAAACCCAGTACCCGTCACCTTGATGCCCCTTGGCTGCCTTTCCGTGCCGACACCTGATGTATCCCCTACCGGGTGCATGCGCCATGCGTTTTTTTCCCATAGGACCTTCCAGGCTCGTGCGAAGTAACCTCGAGGTCCCTTGGAAGGTGTTTCCAGTTGTGTTGCTTTGCCTTATGCTTCTCTTCATAGGCACAAAAACGATTATTGCTTCTTCGCATAGCCACGCTAACGTGGACCCCCCCAGTGGTTCACCCTGTGGCCCCCCTTCACCATGGCCTTGCTAATGCCTTCCCTCCCACAAGGGGTAGAGGGCGTTGGGAATTTAGCCCTAGGGGTGTGGAGAGAACCCACCTCGTCCAAGCTGCAGGATGTTAAACTGCTAAGCACCTCGTGTTTAACACATGATGTTAATCTGTGGTCCGACCCTGTGCTTCGCACGTAGGTTCCCCCCAACTCGGACATTTTTTACGCCTCTCGTCTCCACGAGAATGGACTCTTCCTCGCATGGAATGAGATCCTCCTTATCAGAGTGGAGTTTGTCCACGGGGGAAGGGCTGCCTCAGAGCGTAAGCCCCTAGACTCTCATACGGAAGGTTGCACCCGTGCATCTCTGTACATCCCCCCTGCCAAGGCCAGTGGAGTCCCTTTCCAATTGTGCTTTGTCGCACCACGGGCCTCCACCCTGGAGAAAGCCCTGGCACCCAGGGCTGCTAACCACGCGTAATCCCCTATTTCCCCTTTGGGTTGCTCAACGTGTATGCCCCATTCCACCTCTCACTGACGCACCCTTCGCGACGTGATAGTCTGGTCCCTGATGCCTCTTGTTTCCGACACCAAGCATGACTCACATGGTCTTAGAGCATGCATCGACCATGAAATCCTCTTATGGGCTGCCTCAGAGCGTAATCCCCATTCCAGCGAACTACGTGGACTTTGATCCGTACTAACGCATGGTACGTAGGAAGCCTCCACGAGGTTCAAGCCCACCACCTGGTTGTTCCGACCTCTCCACGTCGACTCCATACCGACCATGGGCCGCCTAAGAGTGTAAGACCCATACCCACCATGGGTCGCCTTAGAGAGAAAGCCCCATACCCACCATGGGCTGCCTCAGAGCGTAAACCCCAAATTACTCGTCCCACATGACGTTAAACTATATGCCCTCGTCCCCCATGATGTTTAACTATATCTCATCCCGCATGACGTTAAACTGTATCGCCCCTCTTGGGCCGTCTCAGGGCATAAGCCCCATGCCTCACTCCATCATCCATCCTGATCCTTACCAGGGCCGCCACATCTCGGTGAGATCATGCCACTGCACCCCACTCCATAGTATACGGAAAGCCTCCCACGTGCGGGCCCCAACATCGGTGTTCCCCCTTGGGGGGTCCTTCAATCTGATACACTCTCAGTGTTTCGATTAGTCCGATCCATCTCAGCAAGACGTTAAACTCGCGACATACCCCGTATTAAACATGGGAAGCTGAGGAAAACCTCAGATGGTGCACATTCCCCGTGTTTGATGTGGGATTCCTCAGGCTTCCGCGCCCTCGAGAAGCCCCGTGATAATGGTCAGAAGACAGAAATGCTGATCCCCATCATCATGACATGCCAATGAAATCCCAACATGACCTTTCTCCTCACCGAATGTTGCTGCCCCGAAAAGACCCCTTGGAGCGTCTTGACGGAAGCCGCGTAATTAACTGGCGTCCATGCAGATATGGAACTAGGAATTAGCTTCAGGAACCCATCTTAAATCTATGAGGGAGACCTGGATTAGGTGACAAGATCCGAGGAGGAATCCACGAAAGGAAGAACCGACATCCCATCATCCCGGTTTCAATCAAGGAGCAGACGTCCCTGAATAAGGAACAGATGCCGCCCGCCTTTGGAAAGCGGGAATGCGGGGCTGCGAGCCGTGCGTCCTCCCATGCGTGACGGACACGCATGCGCGCCCCAGTGTAAAAGAGTCAGAAATAGAAAATGGTGAACCTGACGTGAAGATTTTCTCCTCAATATGGGGACAGGTAGCATTTGGGATGTCAGAAGATTAGCATGTCACAAGGTCCAGGTACCTATCACCGGGACGTGAAACCCGCCAGGGGTCGAGGCAGTCCAGATGTTGTGCACTCCGTTCTGCGAAGACAGAATGACGCTGGGCTATTGGTTATCGATTTATTTTCCTTTTAGAACTGATGGGTTCATCTCCCTGCTTCCACGAATCAGATCACTACATCCGGAGCTCGATCTCCACCTACCCACCGGCGCAGGGGCAGGGGTAGTACCGACGCCGCTACCCCGCGCGGTCCCGTCTTTTCCACAGTCACTCTGGATCTGATTGCAGCGACTGGCGGGCGCTCACACCCCCTCTCCCCTTCTGAAATCATCCAGCGAAGGGTGATCCATGACTTGGATCGTAGGTAAGACGAGGTAGGGATCATCCCCACTAGGGGCCTGGCCCGTTTGGATCTAGAGGCCGTTGCGCCCCACTATCGTCGCCGACCCCGAGGGCCGCGCAGGGAGCCGCCGATCCCCACTCCGACATTCAACCGTTTCGGGAGCCTATCCCCGGAGCACCATGACACATCCCTCCCCTATTCCAATTAGGTGGGGAATGTCTGGGTCTGCCCGATCGGAGACCCATCCCAGCGGTTAACGGCAAGAACCCCCACCAGGTTGCGTCAACTTCATCGCCCGGCTCCCTGGGCCGAGGACCACGCAATCTCGATGCCCGCACCACCGGCTCCAACCCATCCAACCCAACACCAGCGTCAGACATGAGTGGAATAGAATGCTCTTCCTGGGGAACCAATCTCAGCAGCCACTGTGGCCCGAGCCAATGCTGACGCCTCCTACCAGATCCCCGCACACATTGAGCAGGGGCAACCACATGCCCAACTGGGATCGAAACCCCGACCTCCCTACAAGAAAGTTGGGTTGAATCTCCCGGTCGAGGGAACTGGCGATGGCCACCGCGGAACAATCCACGGTAGTTCCACCAATTATAAAGGCTCATTCAGTGCCACTGACCTGGAAAGAAGAAGGTTTCTTCGCGACAGCTATGCTCTCAGTATGAATCTTTCCAGCACTGACTGCATTGGATATGAGGTCATTCCCCTTACTGTTGTCCGTGAGTATTGAGCCGTTGTGTATCCAGTTGCTCACTCATATAGAGGTCCTCCCCATGTCCCTTTCGACATCTGTCTCGGTGCTTCTTGCACTGCGGCCTTCAGTCCCCTCTTCCCCAGTTCTGTTGCGACCAGTGAACTCCTTGACGGAAATCATCCTTAACCTGAGGAGCCACCCAGGGGTAGGAAGTCCAGGCGTCGTTGCCGTAAGAGGAATTTCAGTGGAGTCTAGATGGAAATTACACCAGCCCGTTTCTCAGATTCTGAGGCAGAGTACGACTCGACGATGGAACCTCCCCCCCAACCCTTCGAGTTGAGGGCAGGGATGGGGACGCGGAGCATCAGTCTCGTAATCCCCGAATGAGAGATCCGTATGATTCCCTCCTCCCTCCGAAGGTATATCCAGGAGGAAAAGGACTTGGTATACCCCCAGGGGTCAAACCCACAGTTTCCACTGGCCTCCCCGGAAGCACCTTCCGCCCTTGTCAAGGAGGGTGGGGAACTTTTATGGGGACCGACGGAAGAGTCGCAAGACAACACACTCTCACCGAGCACCAACGATGTGACTGGAGGCCCATTAGCTGGCTCATCCTATCACGACGTGGTAGCTCGGGCACTGCAACCCTCGGAGGATGACTCAGTGATCGGCGGCCAATCGGCTTGTTCGTCGTATTCCCCGCCGGCTAGCCCACCGGCCCAGCGGCCTGCCTCAGCACCATTTCCAGTTCCCAGACCATCCTCGGTGAACGAGCATAGGCAGAAAGGTCCGGACCCCGAACCAGAGTCAGGGATCTTTTAGAGCGTTCTTCTAGCAGGCCACTTCCCAGAGAAGTTTTGACCGGTCGTAGAACCGTATTTTGATGTGCCATAGGCGCTCACCCTAGGAGAGTTTGAATGTTTCCGCCAGACTCTTTGAGTGACTCACTCCCTCCTTCGCCATCAGCTAGCGCCTTATCCCGGGATCCAAGAACATCTCGAGGATAACATTGACTAGTGTTGTCGGGTCGACTTGGCAGTGCTCCCTGCGGTTCGGCACCCTGAGTCGTCGGGCCACCGCAGGGCCCTCCAGCAACAATGCGTCCGGAGTTTTCAAGTACTCCACAAAGTTATTGAGGAAGCCACCCCCCACGCGCACGTCCGCGGATGGGGGTATTACGCTGCTCTTCTTTTCTGTTCGATCCACCGACAGCCCGATTCACTGGGCGGTCCTGAGGGAATGTTGCCAAAGGCAGTGGCGGTCAATATGGATGACCTTTCAGATGAGGGAAACGGCGTGGAGCTCCTCGATAGGGACTCACCACCTTGGGACAAGCCGCCACTGGACCCATCTGGGAGTATCACCCGCCACCATAAGAGCCTCCTAGGTCTCCCCACACCCACTGAGTAATTGACACTGAGCCAAAACATCAGCAAGGTTAAAGAGCCCATTGGGTCTGTCAAGCCCACCGACCCATCTGCCTCGGTGCAGAAGGAAGTGGAATATCCTGATAGGGCCACGCTACGCCAACAACTTTCTGATCAAAAGAGGCTGGATGATGGGCTCTTGGCCGAACGCATTGCAGAGCGGCGACCTGACTATGGTAATCCCAGGACAGGACAGCAGGGGCAGGAGCACCTACCCCTTGTCGAGATTCCCCCGGGAAACCGCAACCATGTCATGTTCGCCGACAGGGGAGAGTCTGGTTCCCATGGTAAGAGGGTGCGATACGTCTTGTCGAACCCTACCGAGAGGCAGAATCACCTAGGGGACCATGCTTGGTTTCCGCCCGCTGCCCCGAGAGTCGCTCCGCCAGCCGCCCCGCGAGCTGCTGAGCTTGACTACCAGATTGGAGAGCCCAGCAATGCGCTTGTGGTTAGAGATCCCCATCAGGATAGGAATCCGCATCCAGATGATCTAATGGAAGTACTCAACGCCCGATTGGAGGCCCTGGAAACTCGGAAGGTGGCAATCCCACCTGACGGCAATCCTTACCCAACATGGGTGGATGATATGTCGGCCCCGTCGGGATTTGGGAACCCCACCTTCGCCCCCATTAACGAGACTAGAGACCCACCACAACACTTGGCCCACTTCAACTCGAGGTGCAGGCCTATGTTAGGGACTCCGGCACAGTAGGAGGCTGCCAAGCTCCGTTGATTCGTTCAGACACTGGAAGGACCAGCATTCGTCTGGTACAGCTAGATCCCTAATGGATCTATGACCTGATGGCAGGAACTTCGCCGTAAATTCCTCTACCAGTTCAGTTCCACAACCCAGAAGACTAACATCTCAGAACTCTTCAGGTGCAAACAAAGGCCCGACGAGCGAGTCGCGGACATCGTCACCCAGTGGAAGGGGCTCACGTACTCCATTGACATGCCGCTGACTCATGAGAAATTACAGACGATGTGTGTAGGGAATGTCAAGGAAGAACTGGTTCCTTCTCTGATCACTCAGAATTACCCTGGGGGGTTCGGGGATTTCTCGGACAAGGCTCAATGCCTCGAAGAAGCCCTGAAACAGGACAGTCAGGCATGCCCGCTACCTCCTGTAATCCCTGCAAGGAGAGCCGCCAGGGCTGGGCCCACTACTGTAGCCTAGATAGAGGCCCCCAGATAGCTGGAGCTGCTCCCAGTAAGGCCAGATCAGCAGACTCATAGGGGTCCACCCCCATGGGCACACCCTCCGGCCCAGTAGCGACCACCTCAAAATCGGCAGGCGCCTCCGCGTAACGTGCCGCCTCCACCCAGGCGAGATAATCCAGATCCGCCTCCTTGGCCTTATCCTTTGGCCCCTGATCTTGGTCAGCCCCCAAGTTCCCCCATTCCAGACAAGAAGGAATCAGACTTACTCATTTGGCGAGGCCCAGGTCCTCGGTTATTTCTGTAGCGCCTTGGAGTAAAGGATCGTGCGGATGCCTGAGTGCAGGAAGCTAGAAGAGGCGTGTCTCAGTGATCACCCTAACTACTTCCCTTATCACCGGATCCTGGGACACACCATCCAGTGATGCTATGTGGTCAAGGACTGGCTCCAAGACCAGATTGACAACAACATAGTCAGGTTGGGCCCAACACCGGCACAGGTGGCAGGTCTCTTCGTGAGACCATATGGCAGCAGTGACAAAGGGGATGAGTGGGAACAGGTTTCCGACCATTGGTCCTAGAAGTATGATGACCGGATGGCCCTCAGGACGGTCTCCCGTGCCCTTGGCATCATTCGTGCCCGCCTGAGTCAGCCAGAGCCCTCGGAGTGTGCAAGTACTACTTTGGCATCGTCGTCTCAGCCTACCTCTGCCCAGAAGAGCAGGCAGAGGCACAAGAAGAAAGAACGAGCCCTACCATTGCCATCATCTTCCCGCACGCTTGGTGATTTCATGCCCCCAGAAATGAGGATCCCTCTGAGACCCTATCCGGTAGTGGATGACTTCTTGAGTGAAAGCCTGGGGTACGCTTCGGTTAACACCGTAGTGTTGGTAAATCCATTTTTGGCTCCCAACAATGAAGAACGCTAGATGGACTCCCCCAATTTCCCCAGCCGTCGCCAACGTCGGCGGATCCGTGGCTACATGAATCATCCGAGCACATCATTCGTTACCTTCAGTCAGGCCGTGCACGCTACCATGACCAGGCAGTAGGCTCGGTACAGAGATCAGCACATGCGGCTCCCTCACCTTATGTCAACAGGTTCACCTCCACCCCCATTTATGTTGCAGGATCAGGCGGGACCACCTCGTCCGTGTCACAGCCAGCCCTGCCCTGCCGTCGGCCGGCTACAGCCTTCTGGTCCTAACACACCAGCCACCTCCTGGGCTTCAACTAGTGAACGACGAGACGTTCCTAGTACCAGTCAGTCACCGGTCCCGCCGGCGGGACCCGTCATGCCTCTGATCGCAGAGCGGCCTCTTGTAAGTAGAATCTATCATTTGGCTCGAAAGTATGATGTTCTGAATCACCTATCCGACATTCCAGCAGGTATTTCTATCCTTGAGGCCCTTCTCCTGTCGTATGAAATGCGTGAGGCGCTCTCCGAGGCTCTATGGAGCCCCCTCCAGTTTGAAATGGAGGTAGCGGCCGTAGAAGCCTTCCACACCGAGGTGATTGAGGACGCCGAATGTCAGGCGATTATCTCATTTTCTGGTGAAGATGAAGACCTTCCTTTACAGGGGCACATCCACCTAGTATACATCACAGGCCAGTTCAACGGTGTGGATGTTTGTCGTTGTCTTGTCGACACGGGTTCCGAGATTAACTTGATCCCAACTCGGACACTGCGGAAACTGGGGTTGTATGAAGATGATTTAACTCCCTTCGAACTTAGGATCCAGGTGTATTACAGGACCGAGAAAACCCCACTCGGCATGATTCGTCTGAAGACCAAGTTCGGCGGCCTAATTGCCAATAACGAATTCATGGTTGTCTGTTAGGACACCGCCTACAACATGTTGATGGGTAGGCTGTGGCTCCACCTTCACGCAGTGGTTCCCTCATCATACAATAAGTGCCTCAAATAATCCCTTAAGGGTGGAGTGGGCATGCTCCAACGAGATGCGTCTCCGTTTGCCTCTTGTGAAGCCTGTTACCTGGACGCTGACTATTAAAAGAGCAAGGACAAGCAGATCCTGGTAGGTGAGGTTGAGCCTGCCACTGTCACGAGTGATCCATGGGTAGGTTTGGATGACGCATATGTCTTCCCGATACATCGGTTGGAGGCCACGTCCCCCGATATGGGAGAGTGGTTTGTTATCTCGGGTACCAGATGAAGGCATATTTCTGGGTCTAAGCGACAGCGAGAAATCACCTCGTACTCTTACACCAACCAGGCTCAGGTGATCCCAGGGCCTCCTACCCATGTTTGATATCAGTACGTTGGGCTCATGGCAATGGAAATTCTTCATACACGTCTTTTTTTCCGGGCCGTAATTGACCAGATCAAGCCAATGCATCACTACTGCTTTGATGTCGTAAGTCATGGCCCCTTGGGACAAAGGCTAGATGGGATTGGATCAACTGCATTCGTTACCATGGTCTCTGCGGTGCATGGGTCTCCCATTGTGATGACCTCCGCCGCCCAAGCCAGCGCCAGCTCCCCATCAGGGTCTGGCAGCCCTGAAACGGCTCCCCCCATGGATGAACCTTCCACAAGCGGAGATGAGGACATGGAAGATTCTCCTCCTGCCTTTGAGGAGGGCATCTCAACAACGGTCGACGAGTTAGTGTAGGTGAACCTCGGTAGCAAGGCGGACCTGAGACCCACATTGGCCAGCGCCTCTATGCCCCACGAGGAATGGAAACAATACATAGACTTCCTCAGACAGCACCATGATGTGTTTTCCTGGAGTTATGATGAGATTCCGGGACTAGACCCCCAGGTATCCGTCCACCGCCTTGGCCTCCCAGCAAACCATCGCGGGTTCAAGCAGCCTCCCAGAAAGATGCACCCCTCTCATGGTGCCATGGTTGAGGCCGAAGTTGATTATCTCATCATGGACAACTTTTTCAAGGAAGTCCAGTACCCCAGGTGGCTAGCCAACATTGTGCCAGTTAGGAAAAAGAACTGGCAGATTAGGGTTTGCATCAACTTCTGTGATCTCAATCGCCACTGTCCAAAGGATGAATTTCCCCTTCCAGTGACAGAGTTGTTGATCGATGCGACGGCCGGGTTCCAAGTCCTCTCCTTCATGGATGGGTACTCTGGGTACAACCAGATCTGGATGGCCCCCAAGGATGAAGAGTTCACTGACTTCAGGGCCCCCAGTGTACTATCTGCTATCGAGTTATGCCCTTCGGCCAGAAGAATGAAGGTACCACCAATCAACGAGCCATGCACCGCATATTCAAGCCGATTCTCAGGACGCTGGTGAAGTGTTACATAAATGATCTGGTGGTTACATCTCATCAGTTCCTGGACCATCTCAAAGTCCTTGAGAAAGTGTTCAGCTTCCACCGTTCTCGACACCTGAAGATGAACCCATTGAAGTTTTCCTTCGGGGTCACCTCCAGAATGTTTCTTGGATTCGTTGTTAGGTATCGAGGCATCGAGATCGACCCAGAGAAGATCAAGGCCATCAGTCAGATGCCTCCCCTGAGTAACATTCAGGAGCTTCGAGGCCTCCAAAGCCACTTAGCCTATATACTCTGATTCATTGCGAATCTGGCTGGTAAGTGTAAGCCCTTTTCCCAGATCATGAATAAGGGAGCCGCCTACGAATGGGACGAATGGTGTCAGATTTCTTTTTAGGAAATCAAGCAGTATCTGATTCACCCTCCGGTCTTGATGCCACCCCTTTCCGGAAAGTCGCTGGTCCTTTACGTGACCTCCCTGGAGCGATCCCTCGCTGCACTTCTCACCCAGAAGAACAACGATAGAACAGAGAAGATCATCTACTACCTCAGCCACATGCTCCTCGACGCGGAAATTAAATATTCCCCCATCGATAAGAGCTGCATGGCGCTCGTATTTTCCATGAAGAAATTGCGGCACTACTTGTAGCACCACGAGGTACAGCTGGTCTCTCGGGTATAACTGTTGAAATACATCCTGAACCGACCTATGTTGACCGGCCGATTGGCACGCTGGATGGTGACCCCCAGAAGTTCGACATTAGGTTCGTACATTAGAAGGCCGTCAAAGGAAAGGCGTTGGCAGACTTCATAGCTTCCCACCCAACCTCTGCGGACCATCCACTAGATCTAGGAATTCCTGATTAGGCAATCCTCTCAGTCGATCACGCCATCCCATGTTGGAAGATTCACTTTGACGGCCCCTCCCGAAGCCCTACCGGTAGAAGGATCGACGATCCTAGGATTAACAGAGTGGGCCTGGGTATCGTCTTTCTCACCCCGGAGCAAACTGTTCTTCCATATTCAATCCTATTGTCATAAGGCTGCCCCAACAATGAGGTAGAGTATCATGCCCTAATAACTGGCCTCGAGTTGGCTATGGATGTTAACGTACCCCATCTCTATGTAAAAGGGGACTCTGAGCTAGTCATCAAGTAGGTCAATGGTGACTATGCTGTCAGGAATCCATATCTCATGCCATTGCTGGAGTGCACCCTCCGTCTAATGGCTAAGTTCCCCACCCGACCAGAGGTCGTTCACAGTCCCCGGTCGCAGAACAGTCGAGCAGATGCTTTGGCCAGCCTGGCCGCATCACTTGCGGAGCCCAAACAGGATGACATAATCATCCACGTGGAGCACCGGAGAGTCGTTTCTCCTTTTATCCCAGAGGGTGATCATGGCCCATGAGTGAACCATCTCACCATTGGCGCCCCTACGTCAGGACCCTCACGGGCTTCATGCGTGGTGATCAAGACAGTTCCTGATTAGAGGACGCCCGTGGTTGAATATCTCTGGCACGAAAATCTTCAGCTGGACTGAGTAGAGCGAGAATGAATCTGATGCCACGCGCCGCAGTTCACCCATCAAAGAGGTCCTAACCGTGAGCAGCTCCTTTACATGTGTGGATTTGACGGTGTTCTCCTCTGTTTTCTTCAAGGAGTCGAGATCCCACAGGTCATGCAAGAAGTGCATGCTGGTTCCTGTGGCGCCCACCAGATCGGGTCGATGTTGTCCCACCAGATTCGGAGGCTGGGATACTTCTGACCCTCCATGATCCATGACTGCATCGAGTATGCCAAGAGGTGTCATGCATGCGAAGTTAATGATAACTATGTGCATTGGCCACCAGAGTCTCTCCATACTACCATGTATTCTTGGCCCTTTGCAGTCGGGGGGTTGGATGTTGTAAGGCCTTACCCGCCAGTGACGGCCCGCCAGTGCCAGTTCATCTTGACTGCTACGTATTTCTTCTCAACGTGGGCAGGGGAAATCCCGCTCAGGGAAGTCAAGTCTTGTTCTATCACTGACTTCGTGAGCTCCAATATCATCTATCGGTTTGGAGTACCACAAGCTATCCTCACGGATAACGGAACCAACTTTTGAGCAGCCGAGATGAAGAAATTATACCCCAAGTACAACATTCGCTCCAACCACACCTCCCGCTATCATGCACAGACGAATGGACAGATCGAGGTGTTTAACAAAACCCTCTCTAACATACTCAAAAAAATGGTTTTTCAGAACAAGAAAAGTTTGACGGACAAGCTCCCCTACACCTTATGGGCCTACAGGACGACGGCTTGTAACTCCACCCAAGGGACTCTATATTCCCTGGTGTACGGAGCTGAGGTCGTCCTGCCCATCGAGATCTAGTTTCCCTCATTAAGCACGACGGTCTATGACCACCAAGTGTCGGATAGAGTTTCTGAAATCCGTCTAGCCGAATTGGAAGCGCTAGAATAAAGTAGGCTTCATGCTTTACATAACATGGAAAGGCATCAGAGCAGGTTGGATTGAGCTTTCAATAAGAAGTTTCACCTCCGCTCCCTCCTACAACGTGATATGGTGCTAGCTCTCAGAATACCAATGATTCCCGGTAGGAAACCACCCAAGATGGAGCCCAAGTGGGAGGGGCCTTTTATTTTCCATAAGGTCTATCCCAATGGTGCGTATTCCCTAGTGAATATGGATGGTGAGTGTGTAACTCTTCCCACCAACGCCAGGTTCCTCAAGAAGTACTTTGCATAAGCCTTTTCTAGGTCCAGCATGACCTTAAACTATTGGTCCAACATGACCTTAAACTGTATGGTCCTGCATGACCTTAAAATGCACCCGGTCCAACATGAACATAAACTGCATTTTTCTCTACATCTGGGCTCCTGTGTCCAAGTTTTAAGACCTAAAACGAAGATCCGTATTTCATCCATCATGTCGTTAAACTGCCTTTTCAGAACTACGTGTGGCCTGATTCTCATCCTAATGAGATATGTTGGAACGCCCAAACATTTTGTCTTGGGTCCAGCCCCAGGTTTTTTGGGTCCGAGTTCTAAGACCTAAAACTAAGATCCGTATTTCGTCATATATGACATTAAACTGTGTTTCTAAGAACTACATCTAGCTTTATTCTCATCCTTATGGGATATGTAGGAGTGCCCAGACCTTTTGTGTTTGGGTTCAGCTTGAGGCCCGCTATCACGTCTGTCTTTCCTTTGGGACCATGACCACAGGATCACATGGAGTGGTATGGGATTATATCCTCATTCACATCGGGTTTTCAATAGCTGGACCACATGCACCCTGTCCTCAAGATTAGCCCTCATATGTCATGTTCCCCATGACATTAAAAGGTACCATCTAGAACTACGTATGGCTTTATTCCCATCCTTGTGGGATACATAGGACCGCCTGAACACCTACATGTCAAGTCGAGCCCCACCTCTTAGGAGATCTCGTGATCTCCCGGTTTCCAGGGTGTTTGGGATTAAGCCCCCCTCTTTTTCCTGGGGACCTTCCATCATTTGGCTGCTCTCAGACTGTGCCCTTTCACCCTTTCCGGTGGTCTGCTAATGTGTTCAGAGTACTTTCGTCTAGGACTGGGAGTTTCAGATTCGACTTAGACAAGTTTTTTTCCACTTGTCAAGCTTCGTGTTCCGCTTCATTCAGGCCCCACCATCCTTCACACCTAGAGGACCCCCCAAGAATGTCCTGGATACAACGCCTAAGGTCTTTCCTACCGTCACGGGCCAATGCCCCTAAGGGTTTTGGGCGAGAAATTGATACAAATACCATGTTGTGAATCTATTCAGCAGTTGATGCTCATTTTTTTGCCCCTGTTTCTAGGCTAACGCGACAGGATGCTGTGTTGCGAACATGGTCAGCAGAAATCCTTGATCGTCACGCCGGTTTTCAAGGTCCTTGAATGTTGGTGGCATGGTTCAAACTATGTTCCTCCCCCACCGTGTTTAGGTGGGATCCCGACACTCCTTGTACTAACCCTCAGTACACCCCCACACATCAGATAGACCGAGCTGCGTAACAGTGTCTCTCGGGGCTCCCGCGATCTGAGCACTAGAGTATGTGCTTGGGTTTCTTCTTTATAGGTTGTGTGTATCTTGACCCTCATCCCCATGGGGAAAGATGAGTCGCCTAGACATTGCATTTTGGGCCCAGCAGAGCTAGGAGCTAGCATCTCCTACCCTCCCTGATTGTTGAACCCTCGTAGGCCACTTTGGCCCTTGGCTCCTCTCTCAAAATCGCGCACTATGATGGTATGTGATTATGCCCTCAACCGCATCAGGGATGCTGTATCGCATCGCGCGTGTTCTGGGTAGTCCAAACCATATCACCTTAAACTGTGTTGCCGGTCCAAAACATTACGACCTTAAACTATGTTGCTGTTCCAAACCATGTGACCTTAAAATGTGTTGTAGCTCCGAACCATATGACCTTAAACTGTGATGTCGGTCAAAACCATACGACCTTAAACTGTGTTGTTGTTCCAAACCATATGACCATAAACTGTGTTGCTGGTCCAAACCATACGACCTTAAACTATGTTGTCGGTCCGAACCATATGACCTTAAACTGTGTTGTTGGTCCAAACCATATGACCTTAAACTGTGTTGCTGGTCCAAACCATATGACCTTAAACTATGATGTTGGTCCAAACCATATGACCTTATACTGTGTTTATGGTCCAAACTATAAGACCATAAACTATGTTGTTGGTCCAAACCATATGACCTTAAACTGTGCTGCTGGTCGAAACCATACGACCTTAAACTGTGCTGTTGGTCCAAACCATACGACCTTAAACTGTGTTGCCGATCCAAACCTTATGACCATAAACTGTGCTATTGGTCCAAACCATACGACCTTAAACAGTGTTGCTGGTCCAAACCATATGTCCTTAAACTGTGTTGTTGGTCCAAACCATACGACCTTAAACTGTGCTGTCGGTCCAAACCATATGACCCTAAACTATGTTGTTGGTCCAAACCATACAACCTTAAACTGTGCTATTGGTCCAATTCATATGACCCTAAACTGTGTTGTTGGTCCAAACCATATGACCTTAAACTGTGGTGCTGGTCCAAACCATACGACCTTAAATTGTGCTGTCGGTCCAAACCATATGACCTTAAACTGTGTTGCTGGTCTAAACCATACGACCGTAAACTCTGTTGCTGGTCCAAACCATACGACCCTAAACTGTGTTGCTGGTCCAAACCATATGACCTTAAACTGTGTTGTTGGTCCAAACCTAAAGACCTTAATCTGTGCTGTCGGTCCAAACCATATGACCTTAAACTGTGCTGTTGTTCCAAACTATGCGACCTTAAACTGTGTTGGCGGTCCAAACCATATGACCTTAAACTGTGGTGGCGGTCCAAACCATACGACCTTAAACTGTGTTGTCGGTCCAAACCATATGACCCTAAATTGTTGTTCGTCCAAACCATACGACCTTTAACTCGGCGGTTTGTCCAAATCATATGACCCTAAACTGTGTTGTTGGTCCAAACCATATGACCTTAAACTCTGTTGTTGGTCCAAACCATACGACCATAAACTGTGATGATATCGTCCTGGCTGCACGATGAAAGATGGCACCGCATTGTGATAAACCCCATGGGGGACATCACGCCAGGTATTGGTCGATTACCCTGCCGCTTTTCAATGCCTGCTATGGATTGATTATTGTGGAGACGCCATGAAATTCTAACCTAGGCAAGTCTCCCCACAAAATAAAAACAATTTACCTTCAAGAACAAACAAGATATATCAAATGCCGCTTCTTTTGGTGCGAGGGATAGACCCGCACGACTCCTTTGCGTAGGCGCCCCATCGCACCGTGATGCCTCTTCAGAACTATGTATGTCTTGATTCTCATCCTTATGAGATATGTAGGAGCACCTGGGAACTTCCCCACAGGCCCAGCCTAACCTTTTCTGGTCCGAATTCTAAGACTTAAAACTAAGATCCTTTTCTTGGCGTTCCACGACCTGGTCTCTCTTGTGGGATTTCATGGCATGGTGCAGGATTATGTCCTCATTCATGTCGGGTTACTCGCTATGCTGTGCATGTCACCAGATGAGGTGTGTCCCCTGTCCCATACGACATTAAACTGTAATTCGTCCATCATGACGTTAAACTGCCTTTTCAGAACTACATGTGGCTTGATTCTCATCCTAATGAGATACGTAGGAATTCCAGGACATTTCATCTTGGGTCCATCCCCAGGTATTATCAAACCCCATCACATTTTATTGTCGGCCCCTCGGCCTGACTTCGTGGGAAGTGGTGTAATCGTAACATCCACCCCGAAAAATTTCGTGATGCCCCATGGTAGTAATGGGAAGCGGTAGTTCTCTCGCCAGAGAGGTCCTGCCTGAAAATTGGGATGACCCATGACCAGGTTGGTACATCCGCGTGATGCACCTACGCCACGGTGGAACAATTTTGGGATTGTTGGACTTTGTTCGAACAAACCACCACTCCACCTTCCACACTTTGCGTGCCCCTTTATTTGGATCCTCATTCTCTTTCATGTCTGACCGGACCCCCTAATAGTATGGATGAGCGACCTACGGTCTGCCTACTTTCCTGGGCCAACGTTCCGGAGGGCTGTTCATGTTTGACGGGACCCCCTAACAGTATGGTTGATAGACTTTGGTCCGCCTACTGCCACAATATGGATGACAGACCTTTGGTCCGCCTATTGTTGCAACATGGATGATAGACCTATAGTCCGCCTGCTGTCCTGGGCCAACGTTCCGGGAAACTGACAGGTGATATTTGAGTTATGCCTTGTTTTGTGAACATGTTCAGCAGTTAGCCCTTATTTATTATCCCCACTCTAGGCCAACATGATATGGATGTTGTGTTGCCATCACGGTTAATAGTTATCCTCCATCGTCACGCCCCACAGTGTTCTGAATTCGAGTGGTGTGATTCACCTTTTGTTTCCATCTCCCTATGTTCGGATGGATTTCAATGCCCCGGCATTGCCCAGTTCGTGTGTCAGAGCACATTGGGAAGGTGATATATCAATCAGTCTGATGTCTTCTACTTAGAAATCCAGGCCCAATTTCTGATGCCTGAGGCTTGATCGATGACCCTTAGTTGAACGAGATGATGACCCAAGTATCCTTTGCTTCTCACATTGGGTGTGACCAACAAGAGCTTAGTGATGGGTTGTTAGTCATTTCAGAATTATGGTTGAGCATATTAAACCAAGATAAATGGATTTGGACCTGTATTGGATGGAGATGGTGAGCAGCATAAGAAAGAGGTTCATGAGATGGCCAAAACAAAGCCCTTAAGGATCGAAACTCTGAATCGACCTTTCCAGCACTGCTGCCATTTGGATGGTGGCCTCCAGGACCGCTTCCCGCCCCTTGAAGATTCTCGCCTCGATAGCCGCCATAGAGCACAGCTCGCCAACCCTAGCTTGTGCCTGCGCCCGTTCGGTTTGAAGTCCGGTCATCTGGTGACTCACCTCCATCAGTTTTTCTTCTGTGTCAATCAGTTGGGCCGTCAGTTTCTCCACAAGCTCAGATCATGTTGCGATAAAGGCCTCCTAAACTGCCGCCTGCCCTTCGAGGTGTCGGACTTCCTGATCTGCCCTCACCAATGTTTGGGAAATCATCAATCCTTCCCGGCACTAGGCAATGCCGGTGTGCCGGATTATCTCGCATATCTTCTCGGCCATGTAATCACGGAACACCAGATGAAGGCGCTGAGCGTCGAACCCTCCGACGCACAAGAAGCGCAGCCAGGATTAGAGTGATCCCATCCGCCTCAGCCAATCTGACTGGGGATGTCTGAGATAGCGCTGGATACACTTCCACCCTTTGTGCCGTGTCATCCGGATCTCCTCGGTAGCCTATGAGTCCAAGTCATCTACCTCCTCAGGGTCAGTAGGTCGGTATGTAGGGAAGTCAGCCAGCAGATCGGCAGCAGGATCTTCCCGAGGGACGTCTTTGTGGGGAATAGGATCCTCAACGTCCGGGCGACGTTCCTCTCTCTCCCCTGTAGTGACGGTTCCCTCAATAGCTTCTGGCCCCACCTCAGGAACGGAATCGCTGACGTCCACTTTCCCCTGCTCACTAGTTGCCAGGGTTGACTCAGTGCAGGTAGCATCTTCTGAATGAGGTGGTATGTCCGCCACTAGTCCGCTCACGGACGGCCCAGGCTCCGCAGCCTGACGAGCCTCCAATGTTGAGATCACTACGCAAGGAGTACACTGATTAATGGGTATCTTTTTATAACGAGCGCCAGTAGTGAAGCAGGAGACTTACAAGAATCCATAGCATTGGTCTCCAGTGTTCTAGCCACTGCAGAAGACGCCGTAAGAGGAGAGCCCTCTACGCTTGTTAATTCAATGATGGGTGTCAGATCCCCATCATCTCCCACCGGTTCCTCTCCTCCCTCCTCTGGTGGGGACGCCTGTCCAACGCTCAGTTGCTCATGAGTGAGGCAGGGAAATGGGATATAAGTTGAAAAGGAGAATAGATGAATAAGGAAAATGAATAAAGATAGAGACATACCTAGAGTATCTCGTTTATGTCGAGATCAGATCCAATAATCTCGCCACTCTCTCGGGGACTCCCTTGGTGGGTTTCCCCTTACGACCCCTCATCTTTGGGTTCTCCTTCTTCTTCGTCTTCTCCTTCGTCTTCTCTGGTCTCCTCCTCCCCCTCCGACTCCTCGTCGATGTCGCCTTCTCCCTGTGGCATTGATTCTAGATCATGCTCCTGGTCGAGCATCACTTTCACTATGAAATGTGGCTCCACACGCCGACCCCTTTGGCATGTGTATGTTTCCATGTCCGTCAAATAAGCATGCCACCGATGGAAGTTCTCCCGGTCAGTAATTCGAACGAGCCCCACCTCTGGCAGCTAGATCCTGTTTTGCATTATCTTTTTCCAGATGGCTTCAATGCTCAGCGATTGCCGCAGGGTCATCCATGACGACCACAATGCCAGGAGAATTTCATCTTGGGAAGGTTCGAGCAGTTATCTTATCTGCTTCCCAGGAAGTTCCCTGGCCACCTCACGTGACCCCCCTATGGGTAATGAGGACACGGCGGCACTGCGTGATGTTCCTGATGCTGATGTCCCGGCCTACACATTCCTCACTGCCTGACCCACCCCTAGTTCCCCTCTTCCGGCAGCCCCTTGCCTTCTCCCCCGTCGCCCGGTTTCCGCACGAGTAACCTCATTTTTTCAGACTCACTTACGTAAAATCCCCTCAGGGTACGCGACAGTCGAGTGTTTGGCATATTCGGTTGCTAAGCCAGCGTCATCCCCTGTGGGAGGAAGAGTAATGACTTCACCAGAGCCGAAGGTGGTGAACATCAACCACATATGGAGCATGACAGAAGGATTATTCTCCTGCCAGAAAGCCGTGAATACCTTATTTGGACTTCGTTGGAGGAACCTGAACTGCCTGGAAAACCGGGATGGCACGTAAGGCACGCATATCACCTTCCTGTCGATCCGATCCATGAGCACCCCGCCCCGAATGCTCTAGAAATAATCCTGCTGTTCCAGAGAGCCTCTACTGTAGTCCACCATATGGCCGACTGGGGTGGGGAACGGGCTGAAGTTGAAGTTGGCATGGTTGCCAATGTGGATTCTCACGCCCTCCTCATTGAGCGTCATTGGCGCCACCCCTGTGATGTTTAGCAAGGATGGACGCAGAACATTTCCCGGAGGACGAACGACATTTGGGAAAGTGTACCCACCGAGATGAGCCACCACCCAGCCATGTAAAATCTGGAAGGGGCCACATACTCTCCGAGGTGACCCCCCTCGTGAGATGCGTCCCAGGATGGCATATAGCTTGGCTTGTACGGGGACGCCCAAGTTGAACCGTTTGTTGGAGGCCATGGTGCCCGCCATCACCATTGTTTCTTGACGGATTCCCATCCTCGCGTCCCACACCGAAAGGAGCGACCCGCTCAGGAAGGCAGCAAGGAACCTGACATACCAGAAATTCGGGTCTTGGTCCTCGATGACGCGATAGCCCCATGATTGGTATTGCCCCGCCTCCAGGGTCCTCTAGTGTGACCCATCCCTGCTCCTCTGAGCCGCGGTTGGGCACTGTTTACCCCGGCCCGACATCTTGATGGTCGGATCCTTCTCAAGAACTGGCTGAAACAACCCTTGTAGGCAATGTCCTTCAGGAAGTCCTTGACCCCCAGCCTCTCTTTGGCCAGCTCCAGCAGGTGCCACGTCTGCATGGGTGTCCATGAACTATCTTCCCGGGTGTTCTTTGGTGGAAAGAACTCTTCATATTGGTAGCCCTCCAGTGGGACACCACCGATGCAGTGCACGTACCAGAGACTGATGCTGACATCACCATGATGAAGGTGGAATGTGTTGGTGTTAGGAGACCACCGGGTGAATAGCTCCGGCCTGAGTTCAGGTTGAAGGTGGAAGTGGAACTGCGATGTCCATACCGCCTCGAATAGGCCGATATACCACAGTTCATCCCCAAACAAGTCATAGGTATGGCGAACCCAGAACACCCATGCCCATTCTCTAGTGATGTTTCCCCCAGACCGCAAGTCCCAATCCTCCAGCCAGCCGTTCGTGTCATCTGTGACGCTCTGACGGAACGTGCTCGCGTAGAGGGCCAGAGAATTCTCTGCGACAGGGTCATCCCCAGTAATGTTCATGGACCTCAGGTTCAGAACATATATGTCCATATGTCTGGTTTCCCTGGAAAGATGGCCATTGTTGGTAACGTTGTAGCGAAGAATCTCATCCTCCCGGGTCACCCATGACCGTGGCATGTCCACCTCGAAGCCCGGTAGGGGCACCTCCTGCAGGATGTCAAAGTTCTAGAGCTGGAGGTTGTCGGACAACGGGTACATCTTCGGGGCTGGGGTCAGCAGATTGAACAAGGTTAGATTGTTAGAAATGATCACCTTGGCGCCATAAAACACTTTGTTCGCCGCTATTTCTGTCATACGAGTAGCGGATTCCTCCTCATCAAGTCGGTTTGCGGCCATCTCGAATTTTTCAGGAGTTGCGCGAAATTAGGATCCAGTGCGCGGAATCAGAGAGTGGTGCATGAAATCTATAGGGGTTGTGAGAAATCCTAGATATGGTCGTGAAACTGGCACGCTAAGCACGGAATACCCCGAGCATGCGTGAAAAGACCCAAAATTCGGAAGGGATTCGGCACTGCCAGAGCGTTTTTTACGCGCAGCCATGAGAGAAATTTCACACACGAGAGCGATTATCCTATCGCGTGGAAAAGCTTTGGTATGGATTCGCAACCCCACGCCCATTTTATTAGGTGAGGCTAGGGTTCCGCACCATGTGGAAGAGAAAATTCCGCGCGAATCCATCCCTTTGCGCGCCGAGTCGATTGTTTGCGCGCTACGCGCCCGGGAGGGGCCCTGCTTCGGCGTTTCCATTGGAATCTGATCGTAGCGACCTCTCGCTGATCCAATTCCCAGGGGAGGCATTTTTAGACGCCAAAAACGTTCGTAACTCCCAGAGGAAGTTTCAATGTGACGAAGCGATGTCATATTCGGAGTCAGAGGCCCGATCCGGAGGCATGTGAAGTGGTGGGCAAAATAAAGGAGGATCCATGTGAAATAATGTTGTGCATGCGAAGTATCCCCGGGATTCGCGTAATCGAGCCAATGAGGAGCACAATATTTGCGTGCCCCAGTTCCACGATTCGATATTTTGCGCGCCAACTGTTCCCGGCACGGAAGATTGTGCGCACCGCCTAGATTCCACGCTCGCTGGGGCCTATAAATAGAAGGTGACCTCTGACGGTTTGGGGGTTGAGGAAGTCGGATCTACTCTCGGGTGCGCAATTCGACTTCCCCCGCACGCAATATGACTTCCAGGTAATATTTCTTTTCGCACAACATTTCCTTGGGGTTTTCCTTTGCGCGCAACGTCCCCGGCTTATGTGAATCTTCCCCCTCCTTCGGGTTCCTTCCTTGCGCGCAATCCATGTCCAGTGCGTGCAATTCCCTTCCGTGCGCGCAATACCCTGCACGCCAATCCCTCGCCGCGTGTAATTCCCTGGCTCCAATTGCACGCCATCCCGTTGTTTTGCGCACAAACCTTCTCTTTGTGTGCGCAAAACCCAGGACCCTTCAACTTGACACACCTTGGATGCCTTTCCGCACCGGCACCTGATTTCTCCCCTGTTGGGCGCGTGCGCAATGCGTTGTTTTCCCGTACGGCCTTCCAGGCTCGTGCGAAGTAACCTCAAGGTCCCTTGGGTGGTGTTTCCCATTGTGTTGCTTTGCCTTATGTCTCTCCGCATAGGCATGCTAACATCTATTGCTTCTCGCATTTCCAAGCTAACGTGGACCCCCCAGTGGTTTTCCCTGCGGCCCCCCTTCACCATGGCCTTTCCGATTCCTTCCCTCCCACAAGGGGTAGAGGGCGTTGGGCATGTAATCCCTAGGGGTTTGGAGCAAACCCATCTTGTCCAAGTAGGAGGACGTTAAACTGCTAAGCACCTCGTCCTTAACACATGACGTTAAACTGTAGTCCGACCCCGTGCATCGCATGCAGGGTCCCCCCAGCTTAGACATTTTTTAAGCCTCTCGTCTCCACGGGAATGGACTCTTCCTCGCATGGAATGAGATCATCCTTGTTGGAGTGGCGTTTGTACACGGGGGAAGGGCTGCCTCAGAGCGTAATCCCCTAGCCTCTCTAATAGAAGGTTACACTCGTGCATCTCCGTACTTCCCCCCTGCCAAGGCCAGTAAAGTCCCTTTCCCATTGTGCTTTGTCTCACCACGAGCCTCCACCCTAGAGTAATCCCCAACACCCAGGGCCGCTAACCACGCGTAATCCCCTATTTCCTCTTTGGGCTGCTCAACGCGTAATCCCCATTCCGCCTCTCATGGACGCACCCTTCATGACATGATCATTTGGTCCCTGCTGCCTCTTGTTTCCCACACCGAGCATGACTCACGTGTGCTTAGAGCATGCATCGACCATGACATCCTCTTCTGGGGACCTCAGAGTGTAAGCCTAATGCTAGCGAACTACGTGTACATTGATCCGTGCTAACACGTGGTACGTAGGATTCCTCCACGTGGTTCAAGCCCACCACCCGGTTGTTCCGACCACTCCACGTTCGTCTCATACCCACCATGGGACGCCTCAGAGCGTAATCCCCATACCCACCATGGGCCGCCTCAGAGCTTAAGCCCCATACCCACCATTGGCCGACTCAGAGCGTAAGCCGCAAATTCCTCGTCCCGCATGACGTTAAACTGTATGCCCTCGTCCTGCATGACGTTAAACTGTATCTCATCCTGCATGACGTTAAAATATATCCCCCCTCTTTGTCCGTCTACGGGAATAAGCCACATGCCTCACTCCATCATCCATCCTAATCCTTACTCAGGCCGCCACATCCGGGTGAGATCATGCCACTCCACCCCACTCCATACTATCCGGGAAGCTGCCCACGTGCTGGCCCCAACATCGGTGTTCCCCCTAGGGGGTCCTTCAATCTGATCCAATCTCAGTGTTTCAATCAGTTTGATCCATCTCCTCAAGATGTTAAACTCGTGACATACCCCGTGTTTAACAAGGGAAGCTGAGGAAAACCTCAGACGGTAGACATTCCCCGCGTTTGATGTGGGATGCCTTAGGCTTACGCGCCCTCGAGAAGCCCCGTGATAAGGGTCAGAAGACAGACATGCTGATCCCCAGCGTCAAGACATGCGAACAACATCCCAACATGACCTTTCTCCTCACCGAAGGTTGCTTCCTCGACAAGACCCCTTGGAGCATCTTGACGGAAGTAGCGTAATTAACTGGAAACCATGCAGATATGGAACCGAGAATGAGCTTCAAAAAACCGTCTTAAATCTATGAGGGAGACCCGAATTAGGTGACGAGCTCCAAGGAGGAATCCATGGAAGGAGGAACCAACATCCCATCATCCCGGTTTCGATCAAGGAGCAGTCGTCCATAAATAAGGAACTGATGTCGCCCGCCTTTGGAAAGTGGGAATGTGGGACTGCGAGCCGCGCGTCCTCCCATGCGTGATGGACACGCGCACGCGCCACAACGTAAAAGCGTCGGAAACAATTACATTAAAGGCATACCCTCGGGTATCCTGGCCAAATGGATTAATAGAGGAACGAACCCCCAGGGTGGTCATGGATCCAAGCAACGATCCCAAACAGTAGTTTTATTATCACAATTAATTACCTAATCAACTCTAGGTATTTGAAATAGCCATGACCACAACCACACGACACCCCAAATATTGGTTCATAGCTAAAAACACACAAAAATGAAAAACAGTTCGAAATTAAACACCAATCCACCTACCTTATATGCCAACGAACGTTATAAGCGAACACCGATACCAGAAACTCCCAAGAACGACGTAGATCTGACGTAGAATAAATTCCATTTAAACTTAAATAACTCTCATTAGAGAAAGAATTTGAAAGAACGATTAAGGAAGAGTGCTGGGCTTACCTGTGCGGTTACAACAAGATTGACGGATGCGGAATCGGATTCCCGACATGCACTCGGCGGATCCTCGAAGATTAAGTCATCCCTCCCGAACATTTGTCCGGTTCTAAGCCTTCCCAATGAACAAGGGAGTCTACTACCCATTTTAAGAGAAAAAAAACAAAGTACACGGCATGTACTTCCAAGTACGTGGCGTGTATTTCCCAATTTTTTAACTTTTCCTCTGGTGGATTCCCGCCAGCGTGGCATTGTTCATCTACCGACATGACTACACGGCGTGTCTCCTTGAGTACACGGAGTGTTCGGTCGCACATCTGGCCACCGCCTTATTATTCTCTTGAGGACTAACTACACGACATTTAAGGGACCTCTACATGGCGTGTAGTCGGTCTTTACACCCTTCGTTGCTGACATGGCTACGCCCCCTGTGTACTCATCCCACACGGACAAAAGTACACGGCGTGTGGAAAAGTACACGGCGTGTACTGCCAAATTTTTTGGATTCCTCCCCATTTCTCTTATTTTCATAAAAACACTTAAGGAAAAGAGAAAATAAGAAGCTCGTACCTCCAAACTAAGAACCGAGTTCTTACACACATCCCCCTATTATGTAGTTACAATCCAGACCCCACACATTTTCTCACATATGATGAAAGAGATTTCAAATCTCATTTATCATTTTGTGAATGGAATTTATATATTATTTCCACTAGGGTGAATTTATTGGGGAATATTATGATTTTATTTGTAAATTTACTTTGGAGAAAAAACAAAATGGAAGAAGAAATTTGGTAACCGTAGGATGTTTTGAATGAGAACCACTATCTTTTTCTTACAAATTAATATCCATGAAAATTATAAGCAAGAATGTATTATAGGGAGAAAATGTTACAGTTAATATTTAACTATATTTAGTGACCTTTCCAAATTAATAAACCTATAATACAATTCTAATTTTTTTATTTCATGGTATAAAAATCTTAATATGATAGGATGAATACTTATTTTAAACTTACTAGATTAAAATAAGCCCATAATTTGTTTTTAAAATATCCCCCTTATAAATAAGTTTCTATGAATAATTAAAAATTTCTCATTTAAATATTAATAATTTTATTTATAAAAAAATCCTATGATATGTATAATTAACCATGTATTTAATAGTAATTTGATATAAATAAGGAAAATATCATTTTGAGGTAAATTGATATATTTTAAAAAATGGTTTTTAAATTCATAATGTCTTTCCATTTTAATTTATAATAATAATATTTAATAATGAATGATTGGAATGGAATTTATATATTATATATCTACCTATATAAATTTAAATCCCTTTAATGATTATTACTACTCATTTATTTAATATATGATTATGTTATGCTGGAAAAATGCATTCCTAAAAACAAGTTTTCAACACATTTTACATGTTTGATTATTTAATTAAATTATATAAATTATATGAATTGAATCAAATAAAAATTACCCCATATTATTAATTAGAATAAGTTTTATTATATAATAATTTTTACATAATTTTTGTACATAATGAATTGTAAAAAAGGTTAAAAAATTTAACATGGTAAAGGTTAAAACTGATTTATTAAGCGGTTAACATAAAAAAGATAAGGTTTAAAAAGACATAAAAGTATTATAAAACCTAATTGGTTGGTTATATTTAATCCTTTCCCTTTTTATCATATAATATGATCAATTTTTGAGAAATATTTCAATGAATGTGACTTGACATTATTTTAAATCATTGAAAATTTCTACTGCTCCACTCACCTCAATTGTAAAAGGGAACCTAACCCCCTAACTTATTCACACCTCCTAATCCATATATGTAATCTCAAAACATCAATAATCCATACTTAAAATTAAAGATATTTTTAAAGTGATTTTATTCTTAAAATTCCCACTCTATGGTCTATAATACGTGTTCAAAATGAGTTTTTTCTAAGCGAATTTAATCTTCTTCACCAAGATAGTTCTTTTTTTTAAAATTTTTATTTTTAAATATTAAATTATTTATTAATAATTTAATTATGTTAACATCAGTATATAACATAATTTTATATGTTATTATGTTTACTTTTTGACCTATATTCATACCCTATTCCATTAAATTGGAAACAAAACCATCGATCATGTGTATGGAGGACTACTGCATCACAAACCGATGTAATTCATTTTCCATCACGACCTCTCATTAATTGATATAATTATGGGTTTAATGTGTATATATATATATATATTATTTATGAAAAATTATAATCATAATTTTATAATATCACATCTACTTTCTTACCTTCTAGCCTTTTGGAAAAAGATAACTTCGCTCATGTGTACATGCAGACTACAAACTCAATGGAGTGATGTGATTTTTTTTCATTTTATTTTTACATGGATGATATTAATGATATAATTAACTAATATATATTATAAATATTATATAATTAATATTTTTTAAATATTAATTACAATTTTACTTTGTTTTTCTCCCTATCGAAAATGAAAGTAGTGTTAATGTGTACGTACGCCCAACTATATCAATGAATGGTGAAATAAATTTTTATATCTATAAATTTTATGGATAAATATAAATATGTATATAATAAATATATATGATATTTATATAATAATTAAATTTAATGAGGATATTAACCCATGAATAAATAACAATGATTTAAACTACATAATGAAAACATACAATAAAATACAAAACAAGACAGTTATTACTTAAAATGGATATTTTACTAAATAATTTTTAATAATCAAGTTATAAATTATTATAATAAAATAATATATGGTATGATAAATATTATTATGTGTCTGTAATAGATGATTAAAAAATCCATATTTACCAAATGGAGGGTTAGACACATATGATGTTAGTATACTCTAAGGTAAGGGTTTATTTCACAATATCATCATCATTTGGGAATTTTTATGTTTAAGTCTTCTAGGAGAGAATTATTTTATATTTATATCTTAAAACCAATATATATTTTTCTTATCAAGTTTATTTAATTTACATAATTTCCATTCATTTCCTTATCTTTTAGATCTCAATATAATGAAATAATGTTCTTAAGGAAAATCACCTTATTCTTCCAACCATTCATGAATCATTATATTAAATGACCAAATATACATTAAAATGTATAAAATAAGATTTTTTATATTATAAAATAATTTATTAATGTCATTTTTTCCCATTATTGATGTTTTAAAAAATGTTTAAAAAGTAATCTGGTTACCTATTTTTAGACAATGTACTTTTTTCATTATTATAGAATTGTAAAAGAAATTTTTTTAATTTATATGGAATAAATATAAATTTCCACCATTATAAATGCTCATTTATTTAGATATTCATTTACACATATAAAATATTCCAATAAAATAATCCCTTAATATTTGAAATTTTTTTAAATATTTGCCTAGCCATTTCCAAATGAAAATGAAAATTTCCCCTATAAATATTCTAGTTATCATTTTTTAATAAATTCATCAATGTCCAAATATTTCTAGATTATTATGATTAAATTATGATGTAATCTTATCATTCCATTATCCATATTAATCTTTATGGATTATGATTATTTTTATTAATTGGAGTATTATTCACATTTTAAATTATGTGTTTCCAATGATAATACATATGTTTATTATGTTTCACCCTGTTAAAATGTTGAATGAATTGGATATAGTTTGTGATGGGTAGGGATCACTATAACCCCTTGATTCATCAATGGGTCTCATGAGACAAACTAGATTGAATATTTAGCATATGAATTACCTTTTTATGTATATTTTCCTTATAGAAGGACTTGATAGTATGATTACAATGTTGGACATTACACATTTACTTATTATGATACTAGATTTAATTATCATTGTGACTATTTATGTTTTTATGTTATCCATGGATTTATTGAAATTTTAATGTATTTATATGTGGTATATTTTATTATTTTTATGTCAATTATATTAATCTTGTTTAATTTAATTTGTGATATATTCAAATATAATATTTACTTTACTAAGTATTTGAGCTCATCCTTTATTATGTATTTATTTTCCCAGGATTCGAATAAGGGATATATGAATTAAATCTGAGATTTACTATAAGAAATAATAAATTTATAATAATAATAATTATTGTGTATTTAAGTTTTTATTATGTAATGTGAGAATAATTAATGTATCTAGTATCCAAATAACATTAAACTATTTGGTCATTCAAGATGTGATCCCTTATTATTTTTACAATATCGTAAAATAACTATTATCTCCAAGATAAAAAAATTAGGGTGTCAAACAATAGTTTATATTTAATAATGGTATTTTAATTTGAAAATATAATTAAAAAATCTTCTTTTCTAAATGGTTAAAAAAATTACAAATTTTAATATTTTTTTTATGAATAAATATGGTTGGGATGAAATGTATGATATGTTTTAAACATATAAAATATAGTGAAAATTATTTCAATATCAATAGTTTAAGAAAAAATAAGAGGAATAATATAGATTTTTGTGTGTGCATCTATTGTGATTAAAAAGTGAACAAGCTTCTTGTTGTTGTGAAAGATCAAGAATAATTTTTCCTTGTTCATTATAATAAATATAGGGTGAAAATATAATATTTACGAAAACTAAAAAACATATAGGATGCATATTTGGTGGAATGAATTCCAATTGTTACCAAAATATTTAAATTTCATAATTTTCGAGATTCACATTTGGGCGGGCTTTACAAAATCATAGTCGGGAGACATGAAAACGAATTTTCAAGGTTATAACCTAATTATCGTACTCAAGTGTTGATTTTACATGGTAGTGTTATCATGGAGGAATCTGTATAACACCAAGGCCTAAAATACTCACAATGATAGGGAACCTTGTAAATATATTTTATTACCTTATTTTAGTTTGTGTTTGTTTTTGTTGTTTTAATCATTACAAATTCATAATATGTGGAAAAATGTGTTTCATAGGAAATGAAAAAATAGTATCAATAACAAATTCACACCCCTCTCAGTGATCTCTATTTGATTTTAATGTTTCCCAATAAGTAGTATCTGAGAAATGAGTTCCCTTAATTTGGGATCGGTTGTTCGAAGTTATAGTATTGTGATGAATAATTCAGTTATTTGTATGATAAATAATTTAAAATTTATATTCGATTAATGGAAATGGTATTCCATAATTTATAGTAAAAGATATAAAATATAGAAATAAAGGTTGGTGTTACACCATTTATCTATCAATTATGATGTATTTTAATTCATAAATAAAGGGGTTCTACCAAATATAATAGTATTTCTATGATAGAAATAGATAATATGAATGTGAATAATTAGGGTCGTTTAAGTAATACTATTCTATCATCACTCTTGTAAATTTTGTTTTTATTTATCAAATGACACATAACCAATAAATACATCTATAATAAAATTTATAATATCTATGAATGAAAGGTTAAAGTGAGGTGAGCTAAGTTGGAGTTCTGGAGACCTAATTTTGAAGATCATAACGTACATGATGATGAAACTATTAATAGTTTCTTCACAGGGGTGTATGAAGTTGTGAGCACTATAAAATGGTATTTTGAGATGTTTTATGTTAATAATATTGATGAAAAATATTTTTTTATCCTATTGTATAATTTTGTTATACGATCTATGATTTTTAATAAGAATATTCAAGTGATATTTCGAGAAATTATTTTCATAGCATCATAATTTTTCAATAAACAAGGAAATACAGTGTGTTCAAGAAGAAGGTAAAGGATGAAAAAAAATCAATTTTAAATCCACAAAGCAGGATATGTTTAATAAAAAGGATATTGTTGAAGAAGAATATTGTTTTCATATTCTAATGAACATTTGGGGGAAAATTTTGAGGAAATTATGAATCTTATCTTAATAAACCTAATAAGGGGAAAAGGAATGTAAAAGGGAATGATTCAATCAAAATATTTTTGGTGTTAAGGTATTAGAAATTATGTTGAAAATTATCAAATATATAAAACATGTGATGGAAGTAGAGTGTAAGATGAAATTACTAGAATATTATCAAGGATGAAATACAATAATCAAATGGTTTCTTAAAATGAAAAGTTTAAAAATTCTCAAATTTTCAATAGATAAAATTGTTGTGTAAATAAAATGTACATAATTAAAATGATGATAAAGATGAATTTTCCTCATGGGATGAGGATGCTAAAATTTTAATAATTGATAATGTGAATGATGAAAATGTTTCAAGTGATTAAAGAATCTCTAAAATCATAAAACAATAAAACTCTGATATGGAGTTCATTATAAAGAGATAAATAAAAATATATATCTCAATTATTTCCCTAAATAACAAAGAGATCAAAAAATTTGAAATTTATGATAAATATTTTAAAAATAATGAATGCAACTTTACAAAATAAATGTCTATTTATTGTATTTTATTGGGTCATATAATTTTCATTGATTAAGAGAAAAATCTTAACATCTAGTTTGATAAAAAATTTAAGGAGAAAGAAAATAGATTTTGGTCATTTAAAAAAACTTGATCTGTATTGATGTGGATTTATAAGTAAAATTAAAATGTTTGGAATAATATATTAGTAATTGGAAAATGATCAAGGATTTTTAATTCTAATCGATTCCAAAAAAAACAACCCATAAATATGAAAATAAATCTGAAAATTTTGGTGATAAATCAATGAATATTAGTATTGTATTTAAATCTTATGATGTTACAATATAATTAGATTCATAGAGAACCAACTTGAGTGTGAAAATTATTACAACTATGGTATTTGAAATAGATAGAAAATAGAATAATATTTATTTTAAGTAGTTAGGAGTTCACCAAAAAAAATTACTTACAAATGAGTTATAATTATTAACATTATGAAGGGTAAAATAATATTAATAAAATCTATACAATATATTACTCCCAAATGAATATTTAATTTCTATAGTTATGATCGATGTTGTGAGAGATTTGGGTATAATAAAAATATATATTCTCTTAATAAAAAACATCATAATTTAATTAAAAGTTATTATATGTAATTATTGAGGGATAATTATTCATCTCAAGATAAAAAAGTTCAAAACTGGTTACGAACTATAAATAAAAATCACAAAAAACGTTTGATATAATTCATAAGTATTTTCAAGGTGTTATAATCCTAGTAATCAGGAAAATTATTTCCTTAATATTTTAAAATAGCAAACAAAATATGTGTCTTGGAACTCAAAAGTCTCATAAGAATAATAACAAAGGATTATAGTAAGTCTTAATTATGGAAGTAACACATAAATAATCTAAAGGGGAAAGTCCATATATCATGTAATATGGATGATTATCTCACATGATAAGAGATTTAAAAATCCTTAGAGATTTGAAAAAATGTAAATATGTCACATGAGCATTGTTAATGATATATTTATCAATATTAATAGAGTTGAATAATTAGTTTCTTGAAAAGAAAAGATAAAATCCAAAGTCAATTATTTTGTTAATGGATTGAAAAATAATCTCCTAAATATTTAACATGTTTTCTATGTAAAAAAAAGTTGAACTAAAAAGGATTAATTATTTATTAAGAATCATGAAAATGGAAAAAATTTATAAACGGAAAGAAGAATAATGGAAACATACTTCAAGCAGGGGGTGCGGGAAACTGAAAACATCTATTCATGAATAAGGAAATAAAATTGTAACACAGAAGGCTTGTACATTATGGGAAAAAGAATATAAATTTGATAACTCTAGGATAATTTTTTGGTTGTTACTTTTCTAAAAAGTTTTTGACATTGGATCTGATAAATATTTAAAATGAAAATGACCTTAAACTCTTCACACAAGAAGTGCGAGAATAAATATATTATACCGTTGGATATTACTCATTAAGATGTCTCTAAAACCACAAATAAGTAATCAAAAAATGTATATATATATATTTCATTAATTTTATTTAAGAATGCCCTCATGTATCTTTTGTTAGGTTTATGAAACACAAATTATTAGTATTAAAAAGGGTAAAAATATTTTTAAGAAGTGTTGAAAATGTGAATATTTTTTCTCAAAAGATGATACATATTAATAATTGAATTGAATATAAGTATAGGAAGTTTAAAAGTTATCTCTGGATGTATAGAATCTATCTTGAACTCATTGTACCAAACACCCAACAAAATATGGTTTGACTAAACAGAAGAATAAGTGTTTTGTAATGATGGATTGTATTATTATAGTCGAGCTAGTTATTTATCATTATTTTTTGATACAATATATTTTAGCAACATTTCATATGTAAAACCAATGTTTTCATAGGCCAAGATCAGATATTCCCTATATGAGGTGTAATATAAGAATCACAATAATTGAAGTAACATTAGTTTTTTGGATGTACTTGAATTATCATGGTAAAATGTGATAATCATGGAATGTTTCAAAACCAAGCATTTGATGGGAAAATTCATGGATATCATCTAAAAGTATTTGGTTATTCTTGTCTGAATAGTTGAAATAAAAAATAATTATTGTTGATTCGGATGTAAAAGTGATGTAATAATCAAATAAATAAATCACCCATGATGATGACAAATCCATATGTTTTGTTGATGATGTTTTTTTAAATTTTGATGTAATTTCAGAAATTTAATAATGTGTTAAAAATTTACATCTTGAAGAAAAATATTAATCATTTTCATGTAAAGATGAAAAAAAATATTACATCTCAAATTCTAAGAATAATAGTTTGGGATTGAAATATCATTATAGATCATGGAAATTAAGTTCAAACTAAGAGGACTATGATGAAAATAAATCATGAATATTTTTATTATCAATTTGAACCATGATATGTTCAAGAATAAAAAGGATATAAAAATTTCATTGATTCTATGAATGAAGAGTTTGATATGATTAAAAATTATAAGACTTGGGAGTTGGTACCCAGTGATAAAGAGAATTACATTATTGGAAAAAAGAAAGTATTATAAAATAATTTGAATTAAAGGTATTTTTGTGGGAAATCTGTAAATGAAACTCACATGTTGAAGTTGTTGAATTTTATGAATCCATTACAACTATATAAAGGTTCCAAACCATAATAATTTTTATTTCCATTAAAACTCAAAGTAATTTGTATATTTTTTCATATAGATATAAATTTAGACTTGTTCAATGGTGAATTAAAAGAGGAAGTGTTCATTAATAATTCTTGCGGTTTATTTCTTTGAGAATATAAAATCCAGTTTTTGGTTAAAGAATGATTTATATGGGCTAAAACAAGACCCAATAAAATGGAATTCTAAGATTGAAAACTATTTGAATAAGTTTAAATTAAGAAACTAAATAGTAGAGAGAAATAATTACATTGAATATGATAAGAAATTATTTATCAATTTCAACATTTATATACATGTTTTTTAGAAATAATAATGATTTTATCGAAGATTTTACGGGATAAATGAATAATATTTTTGAAATTTATATTCCAGTTTAGATGAAGAAATTTCATGGTTGAAAATTTTCTCATCAAAAGGATTATATTTTTCTATATAAATATATTTATGAAAAAGGAATATTTAATATGTTTGGAATGGAGGATTTATGACCTTATTATATACCAATTTTAAAAGGAATAAAGATACCTCAAGATGAATATGAAAAAAAATTGGTCCAATATAATTTTGGATATTTATTGAATGTTTACATTTCTCAATAACTTCAATACTAGGTAATATGTATATTGTTTCACATAGTGAGAGATATCATTTTTTACGAAAGAAATCTCATTTAATGGATGTTAAGAGAATACTAACATATGTCATAGGTACAAAAATATATGTATTTAAATATGATATAAAATTGAATGTTGAAATATTTTCGTAGATTGATAAATTTTAGGAATTCAAAATTGATGATATGAGGTCTATATTTAGTGGAAATTACTATATTGGATACATGTGTGTTATTTGGAATTCATGGAAGAATAATTCAATCTCTTTAAGAATTAATTAATATAAATATGTAGATTCCACGCTTTCCTCAACACAACATATGTGGATGAAGCCTCAATGGGAATATTTTAATGTTTAAGTGATGTTTCCATTAATATTGAGAGTGGAAACAAATATGATATTAATTTGAAAAAGAATCCAATTTACTATTCAATATCCACGAAAAAAATATTAAATATCACTTCATCAAAGATAATATGGAGAGAAACAAGTCACTCATTTAATTTGTTCCTATAAGTGAACAAATTACTTATGAGTTCACTATAAATTTCCAAAGAAATTATTTTGGAATCTAAGGTTGATATTAGGAATTTGACCTCATCCTTATCAATGGTATAGTATTGTTGTTATATCCCCTTCCACAATTTTTATTTTAATATTTTAGTCAATGAGGGAGAAAAATGACAACATAAATATATACTTATGTTTATATTTCTATTGTTTATCAAATGGGGATTATAGAGGGTGTATGCATTGATATGTATCTTTCTATTTATGAGAAGAAAATAATTAGAGTTTTTAAAATGGGTAAAATCTGATTTTATCATGTGAATAAATATTTTAAATAATTATTATATGTTCTCATAGATATCATTCAGGTTATAAATAACTGTTGATGTGATGATGAAGTATTGATTGATTATTATGAGGTTTTTATTAAAGAGTCTACCTATATATAAATATCATATAAAAACATTGTATTATTTCTTCAATGTTCTTATATTATACATAGAGTTACCTCCTACTAGATTATAATTATATGATGGTGACCTATATCTATGTTTTCATAATTTCATAGTGATTTATGTTCCTTGTTAGAAAGAAAAGTTCCAAAGGGAAATTTGTTTATCCCTAGTGGTACATATATGATTTGTTATTTTAAGCGATTTTTAAGAATCTATGAATAGGATATGGTTGACTATGTTGTAGTTTCTTTTCAAAATCATAATCATATTTTATGTTAATTTATATGATTCTTAATCTAGTTAAAGCTTTTTACATATCAATAATGGATTTCATGATGAAACAATATTGAAGGAGAAATAGGGGTTACATGTTTTAATCCATGATATTGTGCTATAAAAGTAGTTTTAATAAAAAAAATTACATAACTGATTTCACAATTTTTAGCAGAAATTTATTTTGTATACACCATATAAAAGGTTTCTATGCTGTAGGGATTCCAAAATTAGAATGATGATGTAAAATGGTCTATATGACAACACACTGCATAATATGTTTTCATGCCATAGAGGAGAATCAGTCTGATTTATCCACTACATAAAATTATTACCACAAAATATAAAAGGATGGTTTGATTTCAGTGGATTCTAAAAAATTGATACATCCATGGTGTAGTGAAGGTACATGATGTAAATCATTCTTATGTAGAATTTAGTAGTTCTAGAGAATTTAAGACCTCCACATCAAAGATTGTTTCATATGCTATAGTCATGAGAAGAGAATAGAGGATTATACTAAAGTGAATATAGCTCACTACAAAAGAGATAAGGATGGTTTTTATGGCACTAAAAATTTCAAAACACTTATGATATAAAATCAATTCCATGGAGCAGTCTTGTTTATAAGTTGCGTGAAAACAACTGAAAACCAACATGTTATGTCTTAACTCCCTAGACCACATTATAGAAGTTGTTTTAGAGGGTAGATCTAAGTAGTCCGAGTAGGAATGTAAACTTGGTTTCATATTTTAATTTATTTGTTTATTTAAATATATATTATATGACAATTCTAATTTAATAATCATGATTAATAAATAATTGATCCAATGGTTGTGATTAAGAAGGTTATTTTAATTTTAAATTAAAATTAATAAATTTAATGTTATTGGATATTGTACTAATTCAAATATTATAAAAATATATTTTTTAGAATAAGAAAAAGGGTATTGAGAAAAATTAGAGGATGTTCTGGATATGTTCAACATAGTGAAGATTATGTGATTATCAAATATTGAATAAAGAAAAATAAAAAATAATAAGATTGAAGTGGTTGTGTTGATGTGTTGTGCATATAAAGTGAATAAGTTTATTTTTTATACAAGTTTGAATAATAGTTAATGCTTTCTCATTTTAGTAAAATTATATTAGATGTGAAATATTTTATCACACTCAACAACATAGATCGAGTCTATTTGGTAGCAGAATTTTCAACTATTACCCAAACATTTATCATGGTAATTTACTGGATACAATTCTATACATGATGATCCAAAGAGTAGTTAGGAGACATGAGAGGTAAATTATAAAGGTTATACCAAAATACTCGTACTCACATGATTATTATAGAAGGTAGTTTGATCCTTGAGGAATCCATATCACCACATGGACCATGGCTTCCCATATTGAGATTTGGACTTTGTAAATCTATTCTGTTCCCTTATTTTGTTAGGTGTCTGGATGTGTTGTAGATATCATCACTTAATTAGTACAAGTGGTGAAGTTTATTTTAGAATAAATATAGAAAAATTATTTATCATTGATTTTCCAACCTCTCAATGATGTATCTTTAACCCGAAAGTGGTAAAACATCTTATTTTATTTTTCTTAAAATTGAATTTATTAAGGAAACAATGCCATGGTAAGGATAATTGTAACACCATTGTGTTAGTGTTGTTTATTAATTTATAAAATACAATGTTATTATAGGGTATTTTATGTTATGATATATTTTGGGTACTATTTAAAATTTGTTACATTTTTTGTTAGCCCGCAGATGGAGCATGTGCAATAAATTTGCAATAATGTTATAATTTGTGAAAAAGCAGTTTTTCGGGGTTGTCTCATTATTTTAAAGTCATTATTGTGTCTACTAGAAAATGGTGAATTTGTTTTAAATTGGGGTGAATTTTATTGTTTGAACATAGTTTTTAGTAACCATATAAGAAAACAAAACAGGTTCATAGTGCTTATCTAGCGTAAGCTGCATGGTCAGTGGATTGTTTACCACACTATGTGGCCTAACACTTCTACTTACCCACATTTTCATAAAGTGTGAATGTTAACTTATTACTCTTATATTTTAACTCCCCAATCATATGTTACTCTAATATCATGTGGATAACCCCTATAGATCCCTTGGGGAGCTCCATTGTTCCGACCCTCTCAATTTTTAGCTTTATCTTCTTGATTTACAAGTAGTTTCTTTTAAAAAATATTATATATTATTATTTTACAATTTCTATTATCTTCCCTATATTATTTATTTATATTTAAATTCTTTCCAACAACTATAATAACTGTGTAAAGGGTATTTAGGGTTTAGGATCACATAATAATGTGGTTTATTCATTTAAGGCTAATAGAGGATGATTCTTGACTTGGTTACCCATTCTATAAGGGAGGAGGTGCAATAAAACACGATTCTACTCAGTTTAATGTAGGTGATTCTATGTAATTAATTTAATTTTTAATTATTATGTTCCTCAAGCATTTTAAATTCATTTTTATGAGTTTATGGCTATATATGACATCAATAATGTGATTGGGAATGGTTTTTATGGACTTTTGGATTGATATAAAATAATTTCCTTAAAAAAATAAAATGAAACTTTTAAAATTATTGTTAAAGAATTCCATGACATTTTTGAGAAGTAGTATATTATTATTTACGTTTTTTATGTAAATAATGTGTATTACATGAATTTATTTTTAAACAAGGCATGTTATAGGAATTTTTTTCAAAAAATTGTTGTGGTGGATTTCCATGTTATTTTAAAAGAATGTTTTATAAAGGGGAAGGGGTAGTTTCGAGAAGCTTTTTAAGTGTTGTGTAAAGTGGTAATTTTATATAATTTTTGTTACTTTACATCCTGATTCAAATTTTACAAAATCCCATTTCTAAATTTAGAATAAATTCTTAAAAGTTTTTAAACACTTGTTGGTTCACCTTGTGATCGTTGATTTCCCCTTGGTGGGTGAAATTATTATTATTATATTATATTTGTATTATTTTTAAATTTTTTGTTTCGTATGAGGGTGATGTACGTGAGGGAGAATCATATATGATTTACCAGATCAATTTATTTGAATGATTTTATATTTCCCATTTAGATTGGTCATGGGAACCTAAGAACTAAGTGGGAGATCTAGATTTATGCTACATTAGATTGGAGAACATGTGGGATAGTGTCCCCACTATTTACTAATAAGATGAGATGGGGAGTTCCCCAACGATACTATTATGGGATAGTATTGTGGATTATGATTAGCTTTGGATGCAACACAGGGTGATAGATTGTCCCAGGTATTTGGTAAAGTCAGGGATTATCTCACTTTTGGACCTAGGGTATAGACCATGCTTCTTAGTACTTGATTTGTGGTTCTATTTAGGGGATATATATTTTAGTTGTTTGTTTTTAGAATTCATTTTAATTATTATGGAACCCATTTTATTAATTACTTTTGTGATAATCCATTGATATTTTGGTGATGAATATGTGTTGTGAATTATTCATCCACGTTTTAGTTTTTTAATGGGTTTTTAATAGTGATTTTATGGAATTTTTTTGAAGGAAAATTTAATGGAATTTCTTTTCATTTTCCTAATTTCATAGATGTTGTTAAATTACATAAATGGGTTTTATAGGGTTTCATGAAAATAAAAGGAATATAATTTATATATTTAATGGTTATTTAATTAATGGGATTTACTTAACTTGGGTAGAATGAAGTATAAGGTTAAATTATATTATGTTTTATAATAAAATTGAAAAAAATTTATTTTATAATTTATATGAAGATAAAAATAATAAACCACATAATGAAAGGAAGTTTGTAAAATTCATGGTGAGATCCCACTTGGCCCATTAGCTCACACCATGCTTACACACATTATGTGTGTATGTGCGTGAAGTTATTATGTTGTACATAGGTTCTAGGTTTGTTATTTTGATTATATTGCCTTTATTTTCCTTCCAATGGTAAGTTATAATGTGGTGTGAAACATGGGTTTCATGTTTTTGATCCCGGGGTATGGTTCATGTATTATTTTAATTTGGTATTTTTTTTGGATTGAATAAGTCATCCATTCAGATTAATATATTCAGTTTTCATAATTTCTTTTATATTTTATCCTATTGTATATTTATTTTTGGATTTATAGAAGGTGATAAATATCGGTTGAACCATCAATACTGGTTATCACTTGTTTGGTTCATTTATTTACTTTTGTTAAACTTATTAACATTGTATGGGCATGAAATTTCAAGATGGTCAACCTCAACCCTTTAATAGAAGACCAATTTTTTTAACTCTTATTTGAGAGAATAATAATTTCAAAATGAGTTTTCATTGATTCATGTTAACTATTTTATGGACCTTGGTGAAAGAGAATTACATTAATTCCCACTAAAATACCAATTTAGATGACGTGTCGGGTCATCCCATGCCAGTTTATTACAAATGGAATCAGAGAATAGGTTTAAAGAAGGGCCGCCGTTTTGAATCACAATCAAACATAATTTATATATATATTTTTTCACATAATTCCATTAAAAAACTAAATTAATAACGTTCATGTGATATATTTAGGTTTCATGCCTTAAAAACTCAGTATATAATATTAACTGTAAATATTCAAAAAAACATAATTATTATTTAGTCTTCGTGAATTACTTATTTATAAATCTAGATAAGGCCACCTCACTCGATATGATTTCCTAGGTACATAAATAAATAGAAAAGGTTGAGAATAAGGAATATTAGATGATAACAAATGGGAATAGAACAAGAGTGAATATCATGAATATAATAACAGGCATAACATGAAAATATTTTGATACATATATGGGATACAAAATAATATTTTGGCTATAAAAAAATGAGGCATTCATAAGAATGTCACCATGGTTCATCACCAAGGGGTCATAAAACATATTATGAAGTTGTTTTACCATCGTATCATAAATAATTGAAAAGTATTGCTTCCAAGGTGCCCTAAAATTTTTATCTCTCTAGATTAATTCTTAACGGAATGATTTAGAGTGCTACCACGGTGCACCATTCATTTTCATTACATTATGTATTCCACAAAGATCTTATATCTTCATAATTGTTTTCATTATTTAAAACCACTAGTAGGAGAGATATGTTACATAAACAGAATTATACAATCAAATAATTATAGATTTATCTATTTGAATACCATTGAAGGAATACAGGGTTGTGTATTCGCAGAAAAATAATAATAAAGAAAATAAAAGAATTATTTTGGTAGTATATTGGGTATATATAAGAGTTTATAGAATGGGATTAATTATAGGTAAATATTGTGTATCATTAATAGGGGATCATTTAAATACAAAGGATTGATTGTCAACACATAAAATAATATTCAATTTGAAAATCAAAATGCTTTATACAATGGAAGTACATCGATAAAAAGAGAGATGAATATAATCCAGTACTTGTAATGTAGTCTCCAAATGCATGAGAAGATATCCTTGGAACCATAGAAAGTCTTTTAGTGTACTCTATAGATTTATATTTATAGTAAATTAATGATCAATGGATATCGAGTGGATAGGAATGGATGAATGGGTGTGTTTTTATATTAAAAGGGAGGGAGTTGTGAATTAATTTCTAAACATAGGTTTTGAACTCAACATTATAAATAATGAAACAAATTATAATTTATATGGTTTAATCCCATGGTATTTTCCACAGGGGATTGGTTTGTATTATTTTAATAATTTATAAGCTTATCTCGCTTTAATATATATTATTTGAGATTTGTACCAAAATACTATACATAAAGAATTATTTTCAAAAATATAAAACATAATTTAGGTGTTATTAGATCGGTAATAGTATTGTTATGTGAATATTATTACCATAAAATACATTATATTAATGTGAAACCACATTTTTGGTTGAACATGAAATTATATTACTTATTACATTACATAATATTCAGTATGATGTCATCATATTTACTACATATACAGATTGTAGTTATTTTTTATACTAAAATTATAATGTATCAGAATGATATGAACTATTTACCATTGGTTAATCATGATTTTTTGTTTTCAAACATTATTTCCAATTTATTCAAACAATTTCATATATATGAGAAAATTATTTTTTAGATAATATAATTATTTATTGAAAAATATTTATTATTATGAGATGATGATGTTTTTAACACTTAGAAAAAATATACATGACTACATAAAATAATTATATAGTTTTTATTGAAATAAATATTATTGATTAGAAAAATTTATGAAAATAATATTTTATATCAAATTTTTAAATTCATCATATATATATATATATTAATAAAAATTAGAAATATAAGTTTTTAAAAAAACTATTTATGGTTTTTTGTATAAAAATTATATATTTTCAAATTCGTACAATAATACTGTGATTTTTATCCTTAATTAAATATGATAAAATTGTGGGACTTTTGTAACCACTATTTTAAATCTAAAATAATTTAAAATTTTTATTACATAAAGTGTAGATACATAACCCCTTAGAAAACCAGTATAATACCTAACGATTAGGTGTTTAATGGTGGTACATTCATGGAGTGGATAAACTAATAAGGATCTGTTGTAAATCTTTTCTAACTTGGCCATCCCTCATAGCTAATTCATACCAAACCTAACTTGTTGAAGCTTTGTTGGGGATAGGTTCAGAGAAAACCCAAATGATAATATATCCATCCCATTCTATGATAAAAGGGATTCCTAAGTCATGATCCTATTTGTGGAGGCTATCACTTATACCTTTAATATCATTTATTTCAATTCACTCCCCTTTTTAAATAATAATCCCAACAGTCACTTTAAAATGGATAAATTACTAATGTTTACAATTACCAATTCTCATATTGATCAACAAAAAGTTAATTTTAATATTATGATGGTAACTTTACCCATTAAACACTATATATACTCCACCATTGTCTTATTACATCAGTTATTACTTTTATACACATACATAGATATTGTCTATCATAATTTTAAATAATTTTTTATTTTTAACGTATTTTTTAAGGATTTATCTTCATGGTAGAAATAATTCATATGATGTTTACCATTTTATATAAATTATTCAGGGGTGTTTATCTACATGTAAGCTTATAGTTTTTATCATCTATATTATTACATGATGTGTAATATTCCTATTATATGTAGTATAGTATCTATGTACTTTTAGAAAAATAGAAAAGATATTGTGAAAAAAGTGTTATTTTAATAATAATAAAATAAAATCTTTGGATATTACTTTTTACCATTAATAGTTTTCATTATATAAATTTATGTCGAACCTAAAAATCAATAGTGGTATTTTTCCTTCATAAATTATTTAGGCTCCCTAGTTTCTTCTTCATACATTTGATTTACCGAAATTATATTCATGAACATGGTTATGTTTCTACTCAATAAATTTTCCCTTTAATAAATATTATAAATCTATTATACTTTATATGAAAGGTTAAGATACAATTTCATTCTAAATTTGTGAATGATATCTGTTACATCAAACATATAATTTCATTTTAGAGACAGATGGAAAATTTCATGGACCTTGGAAATATTAAGAGGTAGTGATCACTGATGGAAACATCTCCAACATGTTTCATAATATCAAATGGTCCAATTTACCATGGATTTATTTTTTCATTTAATTAAAAATATCATGAACCCCTATTGTGGGTCCAATTTGAGGATACTTGATCCATAACATGACATTCTATGTCCTTCCATATATTTTTAGTATAAATATTTTATAAACATTGAGAAGTTTTGACATGTTTCTAGTTCAAATATACCTTCTTTAAGGTTTCCTTAATGATGTGTAATCCCAATAATTTTCCATCTATTATATTAATCTATAATGTTTTATTTCTACACCTTTTCAAATATATTTCTTCATAATAATCCATTTTAAAAATATAGTAGAATCTTTTTTTATAGGATATTTGAAAAGGTGAATGATGGCTATCCAAAATACCTTGAAAATAAATTGATCTAGCCTGTAACATTCCTATCAATATTTAAAAGTATTATCATATTTCTCATTTGTTTTTGGATGATATATTATCATAAATATTATGTTGATATTAATATCCCTTTGAAGGTTCTTATATAACATAGAAGTAAATCTTGGATGATGATTTGAAATAATTTATAGTGGTGATCTATGAAGTCTCACCACTTCTTTAATATATATAAGAAATAGTAATTCAGGTGATAAATATTATTTTATAGCTATAAAATATGCAGATTATGTTAATCTATCAATGATTTACTATATGGAATTTGTTTCATTATATTTCTTGGGATGGTCAATAACAATGTCCATAGTGATGTTGTCTCACTACTGTGCAAGTATGAGTTGTTTTTTCAGTATTCTCTTTGTAAGTTTTCATTCAAAAGTAACATTATAACATACTAAAAATAATTAATTTCAATTAGTAATATGACTTTTTATACCATACCATTAATATTTATCTTTAAAATCTCTAATCATTTTGGTTCTTCTTAGTTTTATATAGAATGAAGTGCAATGAGATTCATCCATCATCTCTTTATCTAACTCCAAAATGGATATGATAAATAACCTTGTAGAAAACCATAGAACTCCCAGTTGATCAGTATATAAATCAGTAAAATTTTAATTTTTCATATATTTTATCTTATTTTGTATCATTGGATTATCTATTTATTCTTTCTTGATATTCTTTAATAAAGATTGTTGAAAATAATTAATAAAAGGACTATAGATGTCCGTTCAATTATTACTTCTATATCCATATATAAAAAGTCCATGATCAATGGATCTCCTTTAATACTTATCATTAAAATAACCTATAGGTATTTCTAGTTAATATACATCTATAAAAAAAGTCGATTTCCAAACACCTATTGCACCAGTTTTTTGAATTAATTGAAATAGATTATTTGAGGCCATAGATTTACAAAAACCATGGAAATAATCCTCGATACCTCCTCCCCTCTTTGCATGGTTACATATATTTTTCAAATTCCATATTCAGTTACCCTCTATATTCACAATTATGTAATTGATCCCAAACATCTTCATATGTTACTCTAGTGATATTATTCCTCCAATGTAGCTATCCCACCTAACACCTTCAATGTTCATCCACCTTTGATGTGGTTTTGATGAAGTCATCCCACCTCCCCATTGAAACGACTCCTACGTGACCTCCCCACCTCACAACCGACATGGTTCTGATGTGGCCTCCCCACCTGCCACATATATTTCCACACCAATAAACTTTATCAGATTCACTCAATGATCTACGACACAATTGATATCTGCTCCTACTCCTATGATGGATCTCGCAGCATATTTCATCTTCCCAAGCACCCTACCTCCATATACATTTCATGATTTCCTTCTATGGTACCCTAAATTCTACAATCTCTCTCTCCGATCTATAATTCTGATGATGTATACTCTTAATATAATTCAAGAAGAACTGCTTAGGGATACTCCTTCTCAATAGGTACAATACCAATCATATTTCATGAAAACCAAATTTAAAAATACTATTACTCTAAATATTCTTCATATTATACACATTGAATTTTAGTAGTTCAGATCATTTTGCTGTTCCAAATAAAGGAATCCATCACTAGTAATTGAAAACCATATTCCTTTCCATCCCAATTCCCTAATCTAAAAGAAAAATGATGTTTCCCTCTATCAACATGGATTTTTTCCCTTTCGCAATAGTTCCATTTCAATGATTTAGTATATTAATGTTTTATATTTAATCTATATAATTCTTCTTTCTTAATTTATATTTATCAGGTAATAATTCCCTCTTACTATGTAGGTATTCTGACCCTCTTTCACAATGTATATTCTGTATGAGTATTATGTATAAATTAGTTAGTATACTAACCTTATTTATATATATAACGCATAACATATTTGTATATTACACTTCATTTTTTTTCAAAACATTATTTATTCGTTCCCATTATGGAAATGTTTATATATTATACTTCATTAATGATCCATTCCATCATGTTATACGTCTCAAAACATTTTTATATAATTCACCATTAGTTTCATATTGTACATAACATTTATACTTCTATAACATAATGTTTAAAATTCGTTACTTCTCTAAAATATTCATTCTAAATTCATTTAATAAATATTTATTTCAATATGAAATTTTATTAAGGTTCCTATTTATGTGTATTATACATTATTAAGATGAAATTTTTATTACATAAGAATTCAATTCCACTTAACAGGGAATTTCTTATTAATAGTTACTATTAAATTTCTAAAATAAATTATCATACACATAATTTACTCTTTGTTTTCAAATTTAATAGCAACATAACATAAAAAAATTATGATTTAATACATATAGATAACATCTTACAAAATCATGGATGTTCATTATTATGTTATACTCTAATTTCACTTTATGATTTATTATCATTAAATCGATGAAATTTATCAGTAGTTATTAGTGTTAATTTCATTATTCATAATTAATTACTTAGAGAATATTTTTTAACTATATATTTTCTTTGTATAATCATATTTTAATTCCCATATTTTAGTGGAAAAACAGGTTCGTGGAAGAACAATTATTAAAAGAGTTGGTTCAAACTATTAGTATAGTGTATGAATATTTGATAAAATGGGTATATATAATCAACCATTATGATCTAGGTTGTTTAAATTATTTAATCAAGACATGTTTCAATATATAATTTTCATTTTTTTATTTCCCATTTTTATACATTTATTTTTATTTCATTGAATTTTTTTATTTATGTAAGCATGAAATTGGTGATGTTGTATTATGGATTTTTATCAATGTAATTTAACAAAACTAAATTGAATCAATTGTGACTAATATGTCTGTGATCAATTTATATATCTTGATTTTCAAATCAGTATACATTGAAATAAAAATATTTTAATATTCACTAATTGACTTAATCATTTTGAGTGATAATGTTCTCATGCTTAATTATTGTGAACTAGTTGATTGTATTAAGGTGTAGGTAACTCCAAAATGATGGGGGGGGGGGTCATTTTTATCCAAGATGCGGTTTGGTTCTCCCCATTTTACAATGTTAGTTTTATGTTTATTTTCATCAGTATTCACTTATTTTAGTTTTAATTATTAGTTTTATTTTTTAAATTGATTTTAGTAAATAAATATATTCATCAAATCAAACCTCTAAAAAATTTTATTACTGTATTTTTTCTCCACACGAGAAGGATCACTTTATATCATAGTCTTTCCCCTCAATATTTTTTTCTTTTTATTTTATAATATAAAAATCCTTTCATAAAAAATATAGATTTCATATTTTTCAATTAAATGGAATTAGATATTGGTGATCCTATCAACATTTTCTTGTATTATGGTGCTAAATTTTTATTTGTTGACGAAATAAAAAAAATAGTTATAGACACTCTATATGTATTTTTTTATTTTTTGACTAAAAATGATAATATTTTGATTTTTATTTAAATTAATTTATTAATTAATTACTATAAATTTTCCATGTATTTATTTATGAAATATTCACATTTTCTATATTTCTTGGTTAATTCATCGATTCCTAGGATTATTCATTAAATAATATAACATTGTGTATTAATTTTTATACAATTATACACATTCAATTTTAAATTAACCATATGTTTGTTACTTTCAATGTTATTCATCAAATGAATTATAATTTTTTTTTAATTTTTAATTCACCTCAATCTTGAATTTCATTTACTATCATGGTATTTTATATTGTTAAAATTCACATAAATAAATTTAACTGTAATGTTTTTTTATTTTATTACACCCTCCAGAGGATCCTATTTGAATGCACTAGGGTATTGATATTATTATGGGTCCCGATGGTATAATATGTGTCATTTGTTTAGGTTTTTAGGAATCAATTCATTCTAGGTCCTTCAATATAACATCCAAATATAGGGTTTCATTTTAATCATACCCCATTGGATTTTAATTTTTTTACTTAGTTCGACCATGGGTTGAATGGTGGGGAAGTTTTCTCCGTATTGTTGTTCTTCTATAGGATCTATAAATTTTTTTACACCTCTATACTAAAATATAATAAATATGTAACCAGTGGATTCATGGCGGGTTCATTCTCATCATCGATAAAATTTAAAAATAAATTCTCAATATGATCTTTTCTTATAACCATGTTTATAATCAGGTCAAGAAAAGTATATAATGAAATGTGATGCAAGAATATAAACTCAGGAATATATATTTATATTTAGTGGAATATTTAAAACATTTCTATATAAAGGCCAAATTAATTTTTTGAAATGTAAAACCATAGTCCTCTTATTGACTAATGAAATATTTTTTGGAGTAACTTAAATCTATAAGAAATTCAAAGAAAAATTATGGCACAAATTTTATAAATAAACAATTCTATTAAATAAAAGATCTAAACTCTATTGGATGTCTAGAATGAAAGGGTTTGTAATGTTCACCCACCTTCTCACAATTCTTTATTTTAGATACCAAATTTGTAACATATTGGATTCCTTAGAATTATGTTGGATGGATCTACAAATGGTCTGCTTTTGAATGGTTCATCCACTAATATTTTTAGATTATATTCCTCTCTCACTATATGAATTTATTTGACAGTTTTAGCAGAGTCACTTCTACCACTAGTCTTACATTATATATTTTTTTTACTGAATCTATCTTAATGGAAAGTAAGGATCTTATATTAATATATTATAGGATATTTATTTGATTCATGGTATCCTCTCTTTTATAGTCTCTAAGGGAAATCTATTTACCTGGGATGTCAATAAAACCATATGAGATTTTTTAATCAAATATCCTGGTACTAAATCCTTGAAGATTAAATTTAAATAGAATCCAATCCACACCCTTGTAATAAGAAGGAAATTTCAATTTCATATATACACCACTTTTCCCTGAAGATTCAATGTTCAAGATGAAATATGTTTTCACAATCTAGCTATTGGATCACCTAGTAGCTATGAAGAAACTATCATTCAAAAAAATATTTATTGATCCTATAACAAAGAAAACTACTCATGTTATCATCTTATGATACCATGTCACTAACAAGAGATGTCTCTAAAAGTAAATCATCATATGTTCTACCATTTTAGTGTCTTACCTTGGGTGAATTAATGGATTCCATAATAAACATGAAATTTCCTATAAAATCCATAGTAAAATAATAAATTTGACGTGAATATCAAGTTGAATGGTCTATGAATATTAATCATTCTTAGATAAAATTTTAATGGGGGGAACTTCTTAAAATTGGTGTAGTGAACTTATAAGAAGAACGGGTCACTATGATCATATCATAGAAAAACCATGGCGGATTTTGAGAATCTAAAAACATAATAATATTATTTGATGATAAACTATAATAAACCAAGTAAAAATAATTTTCAAAACTTTCAAAATAAAATAAAAGGTCTATAAAATCATTAATGACCACTAATTAATTCTACAAAATAATCACGCCTTCCCAAACTTCTAATAATTCTATTTTATAGGTGGCACTAATTGCTAGAAATATACCTCAACCAAAATATTATGAAATAAATAAACCATGGAAAAATGTTTCCATATGGGATTAAATCAATGTTTAATTAAATTTTTGGAAGAATAGAGTTTACTATTGTGAAGGGGGACACTTTTCAAACAATGGATGATAAAGCTGAGTTCACCTAAATGATTCACACACGAGTGGAATTTCACTATGTAATACAAACACCCACAATTTATCACATCATAGAGAACTCAAATTATAAATTATGCTTCATCCAAATAGCCTCTATTATGTCACAATTCACACACATGATTTTAATAAAATCATATACAAACATTCAAACAAGTGGACAATAGTAAATGTAAAATGGAAAAAATAATATTACATGGTTCAAACAAGTGTATTAGTTATTTACTACCAAATTGGAACAATATTATTTTTTAGGAAAATTAATAATGAAAATCAATAGACTCATCGAACTCGACAGATCAAGATATTCTTCATCTTCTCCCAATAATTTTCAATTTATTCTTTAAATAGTCAAAATATCATCACACCTAAATAAATAAAATTTAAAAAAACTTTATTTGTTCATTTAATATCTTAATATTCAATATATATATGAATATTACTTCCTCATTTATTATCACTTAATATTTCCAAATTTCACCCCATGCACCGACCTTCTAATTATCATTGTATTGTGATAGGGTAAATTTAAAACAATCATTTTAAAAATTACCAACTACACCACAATATCCACAATTTTATTTTAGGCATTGGTAACTACTTCTCATATCAATATTCCTTTCATGATGTTGATGCATAAAATAGTCATTCACTTGTTTTTATTAATTTCACCCCTTACACAATTCTCTTTCTCTATACTAGGAAGGGACATATTATATAATAAATTTTATTCTTTGTAGATATGTACACCATAACAGAAATAGTATCCTTAAAACCTTTTTATTTGGTAATTTGTTTTCTTTATACAATTATATATTTTCTCACTAATAGTTCTGTGTTAGTATGCTTCCACAAATCATTATTATTTTTTATTTCTTAATATATCTCTGATCAGTATATAATTTTTTTCAATATTTGTATCCTTCCATATGTGAGATGATTATTAATTATCATATACTTGTATGGTTCAATTAGATTCACATTTACCTTGAAATACTAGGAGATAGATATTTTTATGATGAGATATAACTAGTAATTTAAATTTCATATTCAAAAAATTGAGCATCATAATTCATAGAGTTATTTTTATTAGAACATTCACCTATACCTCTAGTATCCTTTATGATTCAATATTTTCCTTTCTCTTTCACCTTTATTCTAATAAAAAATTACCTATATCATGATATAAGACACCTTATACCAATTTGAGTGAACACATATTTTGAAAATACTATCACATCCTATATAATATTCATTTTTCTCACCAATGGACTAAACAAATCTCAGTTGAGTGACATATGATGTATTGATCTACTTAGATCAATGACACAAATCTTTTTTATTCAAATTGGCCACTATATTTTTGGAGAATTTAGAACATGTGAGATTTTATATAATACATTGGCATTTTCTGTATCTATTTGATACTAAATTACATAAAAAAATCTGTAATTAAATAATTCAAATGATTTATATAGATATATCATATTATGGACACTTTCATTTGACGATAAGAGTTTGTTTGATTTTTATCTCAATAGAACCCTTTATAACGTGAGTATAAATGATTTTTTATTGGATACTTTTTTTTACAATAATTAATTTGGGAATTATAAATCTTTTAAATTATACAATGTCATGTAGTGTTATACAATATTCCATGGAATTAGGATAAATTATGGTACAATATTTGGTCCCAATGTTTGAGGGTGTTTACATGGAAGTAATATCCAAAAGGGTTGGAATCATTTCATAATGATGTTAAATGATTTGAATAATACATATGATTTATATGTGTAATTGGAATGCTGTTGTAAATGTGAACCAAATTATAAGGCATAATAGTTTAAAATCCATCATGTTGAGTTTTGTTTTATCTCGTGATTCATGATACCACTCCATGGCGTGTATATTGAATAACATTTGATATCATTTGAAAAAAAATCCTTTATTAATGATCATGTTATTTAGTAATGGGATATATATATATATATATACATATATATATATATATCGGAATATTTTTTATTTATTTTTGGTTATGGAGTGATATATCATTTATCGTGTTCATTTGATACATTGATCACATATTTTTATGAATTCACTAGATATCACTTATTTCCCATTTACTTCCTTACAAGTGGTATCCTATAATGAGTATAGTTATATCCACCCTCATCAATGGTGGTCAGTTTTACATAAGATTAGGATATGGTTACTTCCCTATTTATTATTTTTGCTAATTTAAAATAGGGATTTTTTGATATTTTGGTCCCTATATTTTTGTTGTGCGTTTTGGTTCTCGTTGTGGTGGAATTGAGATGCTATTATCAATGGATACATACATCTGTATGAATAGGTAGGATTATACCTATATATATCCCCTATATATATATATATATTTACTCATGGAAGTACGAATATATATATATATATATATATATATATTGGGGCTGTGTGTGCTTATATTTATATGAAAAATGCATACGTACATAATTGTAAAAGGGTATTTGCAAGTACAAACACATATCGAATAACCTTATTATACATATATATCCACGTGAATAAGTATGCATGGTCTAAGTGTCCTTTTCTATATGTGAAGGTGCATATGTGTGAAAGTGGAAAAAAATGAAGATTAGTGTTTCCATCATTAAAAGAAGTCCACCTTAATGTTGATGTAGGTTCCCTATTCCTAACACTTTTATTTTAATTCCATAACTACTTAATGGTTTTTAAAAACTAATTTTCATTATTATAAAAGATGTATATGCTATGAAAATTGTATGTGGCTCTTTGAAATGTTATTTTCACATATTTTTTATGATTTCCATATGCCTTAAATGTGGACTTGTTTCCATCTCGGTATTCAAACCTATCCATTGGTATCTGAGGTACATTAATTTATATTAACCTAAGGTTCATCTTCTTATCTTTCTTATTCTACAACATAGGGGATATTTTAATCCGAAACTACATCATTCCATCTTATTAAAAGAATATAATCAACCCAAACCTCAAAATCCTCTGTATCTTACCTTAAATTTTATAATTGAAAAATAATGTGACTATGCACATAAAAAACTGCTTCGACAAGAATCATGACCACTTTATTTCTACAATCATAAATAGACTCATTCATTATCTTTTGAGGAGACTTGAAATCCATTTTTCCTCATCAGCAATCCTCAAAAAATTATCAGATACAACTATATGAGCCCAAATCCCACCATTTGTAGAAGGCTTATCCTCATGACTAGACTATTTATCACCGTGTTATCTAAATTCATCAACTGATGAGGCAGATATCACTACCTCAACTATTATAGGCACTTAATGGACTGAAGAGTATTCCCTATGATACTTCCTCTGAGAATATATAGGTATTTCATCACCATTTCCTTCCTACAATACTTTTTTTATGACAACCATAATCATTTTCAAGAAATAATTTAATAAGAATATAATTCTTCTAATTCTATTATATAATAAAATGAAACTATGATGACATTTTATTAGATTATTTGAATCTATATCTACCTTGTCAAATAGAATTATTTCCACGTAACTATAATTAATGAAATTAATTTATACAAATATATGTGAGAAATAATACATCTATCTCAACATATATCAGTTTAGGTTTACTTTCCCCTATTTTATTAGAAAATAATGAAAATACATGTCTTGAAAAAAGACATTTTCAAAATCCTCATCCCTTTGAGAAATTCTTTTAAAAATTGACATACCAGGGACCTTCTATTCTAGTTTTGAGTCCTTTACAAGAATAATCATTATTGTATGGGATCCAAGTGTATTGAATGTTGAAAACATAAACAACTCATCATTCCCTATGTTAAGTATAAACATGAATCTCCCATCATGTGGTCATTAGAAAATTTCATCCAACTCAATAGTATAAAGTAAAATTTCCTTCACTATAGAGATCATAATATCCACATTTTTAGAAAACATGAAATGGGAATTATCATAAAAATTTAAATTAAAAAACATATTTTTTTCTTTTCATCAGCCAGAAAAAGTTTTCCATGAAAACATTCCAATTTATTTACTAACATCTATATGAAATTGGATTAGATAAAACTTACTAGCATACTAGGAAAAAAAATTCCATTTAGTACTTAAATAATTAATTTTCATCGAATATCTTGAATCATCTTCATCAGTTCTCTTCGACATCCCCATACCCAGTTGATGGTTCAGTGTTCAAGTGATCGAGTAATAGAGTTTAAAGTTTTTATAATTGAGTGATAAATAGAATTAAATATGATGTTTCCACAACATCCATAATATAATTTTATGAAATTTAATATCTTTCTAGTATAAATAATATAATCTTAAAATAATGAAATTCTTGATCGATGATCTCTCAATTAAGAAAGAAAAAATGACCATTAAGGAATGAATATTTTCGGTAATCCATTATTGTCTTCGTAGGAATGGGAAAGTATTTATCCTAAGGGTGGTCTGAGGGGTTGTTTTATTTATTGTATCACTAACATTCACAATAGAATGAGATTTATTTGGGAATATACCATTAGTTTGTACCATTATAGAAGTAGTACTAAATTTATGATATTAAGAACTATATATTGGTAGTTCTCTTGAGATGAAAATGGGAATGTTTTAAAATCTATATAATTACCAAGGTTGAGAAGGAGATAAGTATGTTTTAATAGGTATTCAATTTAAATATATCTTACATAACAATTATTGATAGATTACCTACATTAAGTAGGATAGCTATTCCATTCACTTTACTTTTGATTATATATTTGAGTATGATATCTAAGGGTTATCCTCTATTGATTAGTGAGTGATGTGTTATATTATTGTTACTAATGTATACAATAATATGAGTACATTTACTATATATATGTTAGTCCAGATATAAGCATGCTAGATCTTTTAGATAACAGTAGAGTACTAGGATTTGGTTATGTATGCCATATTTTATTTTTATTACTATCTTAATGATGTTTTCATAAATCATAATTTTAAAATTATGAAGATATTATGATAGTTATTGACATATTTTGAGACCAATGTAAAACTCAGGGGACATAATATATTTCTATTGGGGTATTTCCATGATCCATATCTTATATATTTCACCATAAAAGAGGATCAGATAGACCAATATTATGATGGGTCTCATTGTAAGTTTATAGGTTAGATAAATTGGTTTTGTAAACAATACTTTATCATAGTCCATCACCTATATAGAGTTTTTTTGTTATAATGAATCCTTTGAAGGAAATGGATTCAAAAAAATTTTAATTACAAATCTTATAAATTATATGGATTATATAGACTAGTTCTATTAACGATATTCATTTATAGTCAATTTATTGGACAAATTGATACTATGAAAAATAATCCATTACGTTATATAAATAGGAGAAATTGGTTTTTATTACCATTACCCCATTTTAGCATATAGTATGTTTTTAATTAAACTTTTATACTGAACCACTAAGGATCGAACATGGTAGGGTTGTGATTCAGGGAAGTCTGGTTAGTACATGATAACTATAAATTTTTTTCAATATTTTTTATGTTACAATATTATTTATTTTATCATGAATAGAAAAGTATATTATGTTTTATATTAGGGGAATATTTTTTGTAGCATACTGTGATTAATTATCACATCTTGCATGTGTATCTTAGCCAATATCTATACCATATATTGTAAATGAATGTACAATTAATTAGAGGAGCACCAAGACTTTAAGGTAATGGAAATATTCTATATATAATGAGACATAATGACATCATCCATGTGTAGTAAATAATGAATATTGTAGAATAATTCAAAACCACAACAAAATTTTAAATTCCATGGATAACATGGGAACTATAAATTTTCATTTTAAAGATATTACTCTGGAATAACAACTTATGAATCCCATCTTGATTGTATAATTATAAATCATGCTTTAGTGTTATAAGTCATGATACAATAAAAATTGGTTTAATAGAAATATTAGAATGATACATTAATTGGATAACTCCATGAAACAAGTGTTACCACAAGATATAAAGTTGAAAAATTACTTTCAAATGTTACAATGTAATGGATCAACCCCTAATGCGGCACTTTATAGAAAATAAGTTTAAAAAATTCATGGATCCATAAATCAAAAAAATTTATATCATAGAAGATTTTGTTACTTCATAAAATATAAAATACCTTTAAATGGTGAATATAAACCATAGTTTTCATCATAATCTTCACCCCCTATCCCTGTCAGGGTATCACCTCTAAGCCACTTAATACCCAAAAAATCCACCACTAAAATCATGAATCAACCAGGTAACACCTCCAAACTATACATATGTCTATTCATATCTTTCTTTGAATCTTTTTAAACCCATCTATTTCTTTATATGACAACTAAAAACCCGAAACCACCAATATCCCCTCAAACCATTATATTTTCTTATTATTCACAAACTTAATTCATTGAGAAAATCATGGGGAGCCTTAGATGTGAAGGTTGTAAATGGTTAAAAACATTCATATGTATGTTATATAGTAAATTTACATGGGAAACATTATCATTGATGAAATATAGTGTGTAGTTGTAAAATTAACCTCACCCATAAAAATGTTTTTTAGCCTTAAGTGATATAATAACATAATAGTGTTAAATTGAGGGGTTTTGTTTACTGCTTATAACTTGCTGGGGCTAGAGGATATCAGTTCAAAAAACTATTTGTTTGAGTTTTATTATGTAATATTGAGGATATAACCATGATTTAAACCACTTAAGTAGGAATTAATAAACATGAATAAATCATGGCGATACCAAGCTATATCCATGGTTTAAACCATGAAAATAGATGGTATAATTCCAAAGTATAAACCATGGATGTGTGCTTTAATAGCCACAATTAACCTTTGGAAATACCTAGATATTTCAATGGTTTAAACTATGGAATTATATGGTCTACTTACATAGCTTAAACTACGTATGTAGACATCAATAGATATGGTCAAACCATGGATATATCCATATATTACCATAGTTTAAACCATGGCTATAGATTGAAGCTAATGCAATGGAAACATGGACCATGATTTTTTCAAAGAATTGTTGTAAGATATGACCATGGTTTTTTCTCATATTTCTTTTATTTGAATCCATGTATAAAGCCAAATTTTGAATTTATGATACATTAATGTCTTTTATTTTAATATTATAGGGTTAAAATCTATATAAAAATATCTTCCTTTAAGATTCTCCAACCATATCATATTCCAAATGCTCAGTTCCTTTTATTTTAATATATAATTTAATCATTGGTTGTAAGTGTATATATCACTTTTTAATAAATATAGTAACTCCATATCATTAATTAAATGATAATTACAACTAAATCTAAATCGTGGGTATAATAATAATGTTCATGAGGATTCAAATGCAGAGATGAATATTAAAACAAAATTTTTATATTTCATGAGTAAACATCCAAGTCCCATTAAGGATTAATCACTATAAATGTCAAATACTACCTAATTATAGGGAAATGTTTGAATTGGTTCACTATGAAACCTCTTCTTTAGTTCATGGAAACTTTCTGGACACTCCATTAAACATATAAACATAAATCCATTTCACATTAACTTAATTAGTGTATTTGAAATATATGAAATAATATCATAATCCTTTCCTAGTACCCAACCAACCAAATGAAAATATGAATATTAGAAACAGTTATAAGTCAAGGTGTGGAATTATTGATGGAAGATAATAGGGATAACGGGTAAAAGACCAAATCCAATGATCATTATGGTTATGAGAAGAAGAATTTAGTTGAACATACAATGTGTTCATTATCGACAAATCATATTGGACATAAGGAATTGTTCCATATTATAGTAGGAAAATCAATGGTGGAAGGTTGAACATCTGATAATATTACTAGTATAAAGAAGAACTTTTAAGAAGAGTTTAAATCCACTTCCAACCCCTTATTCTAATTTTTCTACATACCTCTTCCTAGAAATATAATAAAAAATATTGGACAATGCATGTTTCATCAAATATGAAGGTGGTGGAGGAAAGTTTAAACTAGTTTAGGTAATCCATTATTGTGAGAGTCTTAGTTGAAAAGCATTAGAGGTTGTGGAAATTCAATTATCTCATGAGACAGATTTCTATGATCCGTGGATTTAGTGATTAGAAGGTAATGATAATGGGGAGAGGGTATTCCCATGGTGTTTTCCCCATTAATGACTACTGGAGGAGGGGATAGAGTATTGAGTCAATATACTTGAGTCTTGGATTACTGTAAATCTAGAAATGGGTTAGAAATTTTGACTTGGATACAGTAAGGAACACTCATATACATGATTGGATTTACATACACAAATTTAATTGGTCATATTAAAATCTAAATATTTTATGGGATATGGCTTCTATCATGGGGAATCTAATTAAGATGGATAAGAAAACTGAAAATCTTATATATGGGAACTATGCTCGTATCCTGGTGGAATTTTATATTTATAACACCCTTTTAGAGGAATTATTTCTAACAACCAGATATGATAGAATCAATTTACATATAAAATAGGAAATAAAACCAAAGTTTTTCTTATGATTTTCATATTCTCAAGGAATATTTTATATGAATTCAGTAGGGAATAATATTGTAACATTTTCAATTTGAATGGTAATTATTCCACTAATTTTAAAAGGATTATTGGAAAGGATAAAATCCCACCTCCTGACATAAATGGGAAATCACCTCTTCCCCTCCAAGGAGGACATGATGTGAAATTTAACTTTGGTAACCAACCATAAGGAAGGAAACTATAAGGAATTTTGGTAAGTATCATTCCTCCTATGATGACACCCACACTAGGATCATTAAATATGGGCACAATGTGAAACATAAATAATCTATTTACCTGATGGGGACATCCTCTATGGATAACATCCATGGTCACTCTAGGGATCTATGTCCTACCTCTGATGAAAACCCATTAGTACCAGTGAGGTGGTGGAGGATGTGGATGTTATTATGAATCATTCTAATAGATAAAAGGAGGACATGTGTAAGGAGAGTCTATCCAGATTGGGGTGGACACATGCCACTTTCACTCCAATACTAATGAAGCCATATGTGTTGATAATGCATGTATTTTATAGTGGTGTGCTCAATCTCATTAGAATTATGACGTAGGTATACCTCTTGATAGAACATATGGGGCTATATTATAAGATGGATAACCGAATAAAAATGATCCATTCTAATTCACACCTGAAAAAATAGGGATCACACTGGAAAACCTATCACCCACTGCTAAGTAGGTGGTTCATATATGTTGTTTGCATAGAGACCCATAAGGGTTTACTGAGGTAAGATCATAGGGAAATGTATATGGATCTACTAAAAGTCTTGCGGTGGAAATGCATCAAAAGAAAATGGAAACAGATATATGAGTACCCTAGAAAGTGGTGGACGTAAACATAAATTCCCAATATAGACACCACTTAGTGATGGGATGACTGGAACTCAAGAATATAAACATGTTGATATAAATAATTTGGGGGATTCTTTACCACAAGTTATTCTATATAAAATGAAACAAATACATGTACCCACAATCAAAGTGCCTAAGAAATCATTCACCACATTGAGTGGTAGTTTTTTTAAGGATCAGGCTAACGATCCATTGATTCTTATGCATATTGATATTACTAAGGAAATGAGTAAAACTGATGACAAGATTAACTCAGGCGAAATTAGAAATATGAAAAGATTTAGAATGGAAGTAAGACCAAAGGATAGAAAGAATAACAACAAAATGTAAAAAAAAGGTCCATGTTAAGATGGAAACATATGGAGGGATTGCGATAAGGGGAAAGACCCTCAAGAAATGAGGCTCTTCTATTGAAATTTCCAAGGTTTAGGGAACCCCCTTGGGAAAAAGAACTAAATATTATTATTATGGAATAAAATGATAATTAGTATAGTAGAACACAAATTGCGGTTTGATAATTGGATGAACTTCAAATTTTCATCTATGGGATACAATTGTGATTCACTAATCCTTGAAAATTGTAACATGGATCACCTATTAGTTATTAGGGTTGAAATAATTAAATTTTACACATAAAATAATAAATATTAGAGTATAAATATTACTCTAAACATTTTAGGCATATTATTAATATTTATGTGTGTGTATTCATCGACCTCATATATTATAATAATATATATTTACAGGGAGCTTAAGGAATCCTATAGGAATGTATTTTAAAAGTGGGAGATTATGGGTGGATTTAATACTGTCCTGAAACATGAATAAAAAATAGGATCCAATTTCAATAGGATAATATCCATTGAATTTTCATCTTTTATTGATCAAAGTAATATTTTTGAGGTCCCAATTACTATAGGTGATTTCATATGGATCACAGAAACCTTGAATGGGAGGAATGAAAGATATCATGATAGTTGTTTTGTGAAAATGGATTATAGGATTGATTCCAATGGGTTTTCAGGTTACGCCCTCCCCAAACATCACTCTGACCACAAACCCATAATTATTGAGTTATACACCATGTCATGTTCATCCTCTCTCACTTTTCACTTCAAATATTTATGGGTTTTCATTCCGGGAAGCAGGGAAACTATATTGGAGGCTTGAAAGCAGGTTTCATTTGGAATCACCATTTAGAGGATTTTAGAGATGTTAAATCAAGATAATATATTCCAAAGGAAATGGAGTAAAAAATACTTCACAAATATTTACCATAAAATTAATTATGCTGAACAACATCTTATATGTATTGAAGCTATAAATCAGAACCATTATATCCCCCTAGGGAGGAATTGAAATTTCATTAAATAATAGATTATATTCTGACATGAAAATAAAGGCATTACATGAATCAATTGTATGTGAATTGGTTGAAGGAAAAGGATAAGAACTCTTGATATTTTAATATATTACAAAGGGTGAAGTGATGGAAAGAAAGAAACAATATCACAACATTAATGGATTGTTTTACACCTATGAGAATGATTTTTCAAAGATAGTGGTCATCTATTTTAGTTGAATTTATACAAATTATGTCTAGGATAACACGTAGATGAAGGTTGAAAATATCATTACATGTGTTGAAGTGAAATAGACCTGAAGTCTATTTATGGAACTAGATAAATGTGAAGTCAAGAAATCTCATTTATATCTCAACATGGATAGTGCTGTTGAACCATATATATTCACAAATTAATTATTGAGGTTTTACTGGGATATTCAAGAATATTAATTGGTAAGTGCATTAAGGGAATTATTTACCCATGCTTATTTACCTTATAGAATCAATTAAAACATTATTAAATTTATTCTTGAGAAATAAAATGTGGTCGATATCAAGGAATTTATTCCAATTTATCTTGGTAATACTATCCCTATAGTCATCAATAAAATAATTATGGCCTATATGGGTGGAATCATTAATGATAACATTACCCCTAATTATTATGTCTTTATTCCTAGAAGATCCATTAAGAATTGTTTATTTACCACCTCAGAAAGTGTGAACATAATAAGGAGAATGGTGAAATATGTGAAATTTTCCCTTAATATTGACATATGTAAGTAATTTTAAACCCTTAAATAGAGTTTACTACATTATATCCTCAGGAGGCATGGATTTTCTATTAGTTTACTATATTGATATGCTTGATTCTCACATCTGCAAGGCTGTACATTTTAATCATTGGGTACCCCAAAGGATCTTTTAGAGTAGTAGGGGTGTATGGAAAAGAGGCTCACTCCTAGAGATTCTCTATATACTTTTATAGATTACTTATGTAAATATATCAAGTAACTTTCATAGGTTTTCTTATAAAATAAAATTATGTTTTATTGGGGAGAACCCATTCCTTCACATAAGTTAAATGTAGATGACATCCTCTTATTTGATAAGTCTTAAAAGATGAAAATTGATATTGTCTGGGATTTATTCACTCACTATAAGGAAGTGGTTAGGTAGGCTATCCATTTAGGAATGCATTTTGTTTTTTATGGGGTATTAGTGGGAAACTAGAACATGATCACAAGAAGACTTGGAGTGACAAGGCAATTCCTCGTATTCAACCATCCTTATGTTCCAATTTTTTAGGTAAAAGTGAATAGTAAATTTATTAGAGGAATAAGGGTGGGAATTACCAATCAGTTGTCTAGATTGTAAAGAAATCCATGTCTCAAGCTGGAAGGGAATTCTTTATTAATTTATTCATCACCTATAATTTTTTTTTGTTCTTTATAGATCTATAGGTGGAGAAGATGTATCAATAAGGATTTTTATGGTATGATCAAGGATTTTATATGGAATGGGTCCATACATGATAGAAAATTGATAACTTTCTCTTGGAAATAGTGTTTCAAACCCATAGAATGGGTGGGGCCACGACATCAAGGATCTTAAAATTGATAATGATGGTCTCATTAGAAAATTCACATGGAAAATATTATCTACTAATGATCCATATTGTGATTTATATCATTCATGTATAATAGGATGATGCTATATGGGTATTAATATTATCATGGGTTGTTGGTCTGAGCCTCAATCAAGAATTCTGTCGGTGGCATCATGTAAAACACAAAATGGATGGCTAGAATGATATTAGATCTTAACTATTAAGGCTCACATTGGGCTGACAGACCACTAAAAGATAGAAATATAATTACTCATGAAAGGAATTCATTTTACCATTTCTAAATTAATTAAATAATATACTAGCCTTGACTTTGTTACCATACATGCTATGGTTGATATCAAAGCCCTTCTTTTATAGACAATGATATCCTAGTTTGGAAGATAAATGGAAATAGAAAATTTAATTTAAATGATTACTGCAAAATAAAAAGTGATATCACTAACATGACACAATCCTAGATGTCCAAATTTAATTTTCACCTTATCCATCCCTAGATATATATTCTACTATGGAGAATATGAAAAAATTGGTTTCCAACACATAACCAAATGAATAAGGATAGATAATGAATATCTTCATCCTTCTACCTCTATTTAAAAGTTGAATAAAATTTCCAACATCTCTTTATTAGTTTTCAGTATTCAAGGGAGATGTGGAGTTATACATGTCACTTTTGCGGCCTTGAATTTGATGCAGGAAGGTAGATAGAAAAACATATGACCCTCATCAACAACACGGGAAAAAATGTCCAGATTACACATCTTATTCTAAAATCTATGGCATGTATCATTGGCTCTATCTGGAGTTGCAATAGTGCCTATACACAAGAAGGTACATACTACCACAATAATGTAAATAGGAACGATGCAAAATTGAATCAGTTACCTGAATACTTTAATGATATTGGGTGTTGTAAAAAGCGAAAGGTAGACTCTCATTCTCAAATATATGAGATGGGTTCAGCCAATCGATTCCTAGATAATGGCCCTTGATTATGGTGTGGAATCTAGACTTCTAGGACCTTTGTGTTTTGGAGATATTTTCTAAACCCACAGTGGATTTTTCAAAAGATTTCTCCGTCACTATATTTGAATTAGAAATACTTATGAATATTAGCCATATGAAAGGATGTATGCTATCAGATATGTTGTCTAATAAAAGTGGAGTAACCCGTGGATTGAAAAAACTCTAAAACTGTTGTCATTAATCTAAATGAATGAACTAGAAATGTACTATGGAATCTTCTACCACATTGGGTTGAGAGTATAAATCATGTCCCTCAACTCCATCTGTTTTCCTCACATTCATATAGATATTCTATCCAGGTGGAAGATACTTTTTCACAGAGAGAGATCATGGAAGAAAGTATGATGTGGGCCTTCAATGCTCATGAATACTATGAATCGTTTTTAGATAATGATATGTGAAGAGTGGTTTACTCCCATGTTTTTAAACTCCCTTTTAATGCCAAACCTTCTATGTTTACTTTGTCATTTATTAATTTTAGGACCATCTTAACCCAGATCATGGATTCTATTAGAATAATTCATGGTGACTCATCCATTGAATTTTTCATTTAAAATCAATCAAGATTAGTTCATTGATCATAATGTGTCCCAATAATTCTACTTATTATAAAAAAAAATTCACATTTACTAATTTATGAAATACGGTCACCTTCCAATGATTGTTGCATATAACCATAATATTATCATCATATACCACACAAATTATGGAATATATCAAAATATGATCAATAATTACCACCAGAATTTTATCCAGGTAGTCTTTAAATGATCAATTAATCAAATACATAAAATAAAATAATAATTAGTAAATATAAATGGCATAAAAACAAATTAATAATGCACATACCTTATTCATAAAACTACATTCAGAATATATCATGTACCCTCAACTGATGATATCCCGATCATGGATAAACCATACAAAAGCGTTGTGTGCATGAATCTAGTGAGATAAGTCATTAACCCTTAAAAGAAGGTATTTTTACTTCATTTTGATCCTATTATGTTCTATATAATCAAATCATAGTTACATTTATCTATCATTATTCTTCCAAAAAAGAATATGTTCTCCCCATCGAGGCACACTTGGTCAGAAAAAATCACTCTCTAAATGATCTAGAAGGTACTCCTTGAATTACATCAACGCCACATATTTAATTGTATAAAGAGATTTTTATATTATTTTGGATGGATGTATGAGTTCAATTGATATTTTTACCTCTCTTTTTGGAGAAGGCACATATAATTCCTCATGAAATAGAACAATGTATTCCTAAAAATGGGTTATAGTTTCTATCTTTATAAATTTGTTTTTTATTATTCACCAATAATTTTCATATAATATTTTATTGGATATGGTTCTTTAAAAAAGTAAATGTGGGATATCTATCCTTTGAAAATTAAAATTTGGTTTCCCTTCATTAAACGGAAATTTTATTTCCCTTATAGTTAATCAAAACAATTTAAATTTAATAGCCATTCAATCACAAGTAGTTTATCAATTTACACTATCAGAATAACCAACAATTTTATAGAGATATTTTATTCACTAAATTTACATGGGAACCTCTATATATCTTTTATGTTTAAAATATTACATCAAACATTTTAACTAACAACATTTGGAGTTAGAGGATACCAAAAACCAACTTCCAGGTACTTTTCATTATATTAAATATTATTATTGATTGAATATAATTCAATTTCTTATCATATCATATTTTTAATTATACATGATACTTTATGTGATAATTTCTTAAAGGTTCTATCATGTCAAGTGTATATAGTAGTTCCCCAATATGATGAGATATTTCAGATTATATGGTATCATTACTTAAAATAACTTATATGGATGGATTCTATTATCTAATATGGTGAAGACAATAAATGATATTAGCGGTTAAAGGATCATAAAATATTATGAATATTTCTCATTGTGTTCACCATGAGTAATCTTCACGATTAGAGGTTATGATAACATACCCTCAAATAAGAATTCAATATGTTTCATGTGTCGTTAGATGTATCTATCTATGTACCAATATAATTATCCGTTGACTTTATGATTATTATTAGTGTCTATCGTGGATTATGAGATTATATGTATTTTGTAAACTGTGACATTAAAAGTAAATATGGAAGTTAGATATATTGGGTATGACATGAGTGGAAAATAATTGATAAAAATATGAGAGCTGATTTTTCCCTTATGTTGAAAATGAATATCTCAGGACCATTTAGGGAATAAAATAACAAAATTATGTCTATGACCATGGATATTTATCACTGTATTCAGTTCTAAAAAGTTTTATAAGGAGAGTTAAATATAGAAATGGATGAAACAAGATCAAAAACCTATATGATAAGATATATTGAAAAAAATGGATTATATTTCTTAGTAATGGTTCATAGTAGGTAGAATGTATGTAAACCATTAATTCAATTCACTATGGGTTCCTTGAAATGTTGATGGAATCTAAAATTGGACTTTAAGAAATTTAACATAGTTCCACTATAAAAATACCATTGAGGTTCACACTCTATGTGTATCTAATAACCTTAGTTAAATCCTATTTGGGATTATAATTGTGATTATAATATTATTTTCAAGTCCAAAAAATAATATTACATCGATCTTATTTATTGGATTGTAGTATTTATTTCATAATGTGATAAACATTTTTTTAAAACATATATTAATAGATGTGATAGTTGGTTTGATAAAAAATGAAGAGGATGATAAGATAATAATTATGGCCAAATGAAAATGGGATATTGTTTTAATAAATATTTATTTATTTAGTTGAGATAAATAATATTAAATTAGTTAATAGGTCATACACAATTCAAGTAAATAATAAAAAAAATTATTATTTAGACATGGTTTTAACTAACAGTAAAGATAATAGTAAATGGAATTTTTGGAAATAAAATTATAACCGTAGATCGATAAATATATTACTTTTTTATTTATTAATATTGTTACAATAGAATTTTCATAAAAGTATTTGTGTACTACATTTGGTATTATAGATAATTCTCTTAGCCTAGTGATATTCTGATGAATTCCCAAAGTTCTATGAGTGTGGATAATCCTCCTCCTTCCTCTTTTGTTGTGAGAGAACCAAGATAATCTAATAAGACTCATTTGGATTTATAGGTGAAATAAACAAAAAGAAATTCTTGTCATATGTACATATACTCTATCATCTAGAGAACCCTACCACAATGTTCCAAGAGTCATTGTGCATGTGTGGATCACCACTAGAAGAAATATACCCTCTATTCTTCCTTCATAATGATAGACTAAATAGAAGGGTAAAATTTATATTAAAATGAAGAAAGAATTGTATCATGAGGTAATTCTTCATAAATCTAAATTAATTATAAATTAAATGTTAGATCCTTTACACATGATTTTTGGAATAATATTCCATATAGTTCTATAGAGAAATAAAAAGAAGACTATGGAATGATTTTTTAGGCATTTTCCCAATTGCATCAACTATACCTCAGAAATATCAATTTGCCCCAAATTTCTAACATGGTAATTTTTAATTATTTACATTTAATCAACATTTGATGTATTTTTTTTATTTATAGTTTATTCTATCTTAATTTGATAAAATTTATAATTATTATTCTAATTCAAGTAACAAATAACATGTTAAAAAGTAATGAAAAAAAATTCCAAGGATGTAATCATGATGTTTTATAGCATTTGTCTTGGATATAGAGATACACAACATTTATGAAGTGGTACATAATTCGTACCAAGTTTCAGAGAACTAGTATTACCCTCATGATATATGGGAAATCTAGTGGACATGATTTATTTATGAAACCATGTGTTGATTACCCATATAGAACATGTGTTTTCAGATTACAGATTTTGTATTTGTTCATACATGTCATGTAGTATACATGGTCTTGTGGCCTAAATCATGCACTCTATGAGCTAATTGATGTGTCAAATTTATTTTGATGTGTGGGGATGGAAATATAGAATAAGTACACAATGTGTGTCTCGTGAACACTCAATATATCCAACAAATGTATATATATGATATTCTCTCCATGTCCCTAGGATTGTGAATAATACTTAATGATATGGGAGAATACGACATGTATCACTTCTACATACAATTTATCTTGGTACACATCACACAATGTAAATGCTAATATAAGGTGAACCATGCGAAATATAATTATACAGATGTAAATTAATTATGAGTTAATATCAAACTATATGTTGTGTATCTGGTCATATATAACATGTGATATGGTAATAAATAATAATTAATTCTGTAGTAATTAATGACATATTGTATGTTCCATTAACATCCTTGGTGTGTTACACTACCATTTAATAAAATTACATAGTCATGTTAGTTTTATATAGTTTTATACATCATGTAAGAAGTCAACAGTTCATGTAGGATGAAATTCCTTATAGAAACAACTCAAAAGTTATGTGCTTATGGTACACAGTGTACTTATGTTCAGAGCATGGATAATTAATTTACAGGTTGTAATCCTATGTAATTTTAGTAATTTAAAAATTATATAATTATGGAATCAATAGGATAGTTTAGATAGACATTAGTGATAATTAATTAATTTAAGAATTAGATTAATTAAATTAATTATATCAAATATTATCTTAATAATAAGAATTAATTAAAATGGATTCTAGATATTATGAAAATGTATGTTAATTTCATGTTTTGGATGATCATGGGCCAAGATTTACCAACATAATATTTGGAATTTTAATTTAATTTATTACATGGTTCATGAAATTATTATTATTATATTAAAATAATGTCCATTATTCCATTCCATTCTTATTATTATGTATGGTTATCTGTGTCTTCAGCTTATTTTATATATCCACATTAACTGATCCTTGGTCTCCTCTCACCTATGTGTGTGTAAATAAATATGAAATGGAATGATATCATAAATGGGTGGAGGTGGTTCTAATTTGGGTATTAGGAAAAACCAATCATGGATATACTTATTAAAATATGTGGAATGATGTATTTTGAGCCAAAAACTAGATCAAGGTATATATTCCACAGGGGTCTATAGATTATTTGTAATTTGTAAGATAAACAAGCTATTATATTATTCTCATGATCACAACGCTATATTTATTTATATAAATTGCATGGTAAATTATTTATTTTGAATATATGGTGGTCACATTAGATAACTGAATTTAAAACCATTATAGATAAGAAAAAATAAACCGGAATATGAATAAATCTTATTCATAAGTGGTTAATCAGTTAAGTGAAATATACCGAACATTAAAAAAATTTGGTCAAATAAAATATAATTTTTTATGAATAATTCAAATAAAAAAATTCCTAATATAAAATATTAATTCCGTATAGACTTCTATTAATTGATTTATAATTGAACAAATAATTTTAGGGTTCTTGAACTACCATTTCTGGGGATCTTTTTACCAGTAGGAAGTTATAAATAATGTTTTTGGTTGACATGACCATATTTATATTAGGTTTTTCTAGAAATCTATATTATTTGTAAAAATATTTTGCAATGTGTTGATGAAATTCATGTTCAATATTTTGTGTTTGGGGAGACCAATCAATAAAAAATGATTTACAAGTTAGTAGTTTCCTACCTAAATACCTTCAAGAATCTTAATCAACCCAAATTGGGGTTATGATAAGTGAAATATGGATATTTCCCACAACATATATTAATTAAAAATAATCATAAATTGATGTAGAGTGCTTTCAGGACTTGATAAAATAGGTAGATACATGTAATTATATTTATCTTGTGAGTTTTCTGGTAATCTAGAGATGTAGTGAAATCATCTAAAATTATTACCGAAATGGAAAATAACTCATTTTCCAAATTTTCATTTTGATCGATCCTTGAGAAAAAAACATTCTCATCAACACCAATTTATATGAGTGGTTATGATTCCTGCTTATTATATTATGATAAGAGAAAGGTTGCATGTACTAGAATACCTTGTTCCTAATCCACATGGAAAAGACCCTTGTTTAAAAGAAATTTCTCTCTATGAAATGAAGATGGATGATGTGTTATATGTATATTTTTTGCTGATATTAGTTATTTCTAGGGAGTTTTGGATGTATTATGAATGCATTGATGTGTTTAGAATTTTGTCTCATATCTAAGATAATTTTAAGAGAAAGTGAGATATGAGATATTTGAGATGTCCAATAAAAAATTAACATGAAATATTATTGATTCAAGGATATCTAGGACTCCTATATTAATCATGATAGAGTATATAAAGTTCTTTGCTATTCTAGGCATTAATAAAAAAGGTGAGTTTTGTATATTTATCCTTTTTTCCGTACAACGAAAAAGCTTCTCTAACTTTATTTTGAATTATACTAAGAGAAATATTGAGAAGTATCTTATGAAACTCAGTATTATTATTCACCATATTGATATATACATAGGGTATAAGAAACCTATGGGCCTTATAGTGAATAAAGTGAATAACATGGAAAAGGATCCAATGAGTCCTTCAAATACTAATGCTTTTAAGTAGTGAACTTTAATGAAGAGGAAGGTATTAAGGAAGGGAAGGGAAAAATCAAAATCTATTTTTCTTGTGGAATAATCAATGATGAGAAGTAGAACTATACCAAGGAGATATAGGGGGAATATTTAGATTTATTTATTATCCTGGTCAACTTAATATTATCTACCAGTTAGTTATTGGATAATGCTTGTGGTTTTCACATATGTATCCAAACACTCAAACCACATAGATTTAGGAAGAACTATAGAGGATTGGTGGATCATTGAGGTAGCAATAGAGCTCATCTGGCTACCATTGATATTGGAGATTACCACCTCATTCTACCAATGTGACTTATCATAGTTTTAAATAATTTTTACTAACCACCTAGTTTTACCAAGAACATTGTATCAATATTTTATCTTGATATGAATGCGTTTATTTTGATGTTTTAAAAAAATTATTTTTATTTTTTTGACTGAAAATTATATTTTTATTTTATTTTTTAAAACCGATTTTTGGGTGAGCGGGAAACAGGCCATACAATAGATTACCAGATCACTAAAATAAAAATAGTAAAGACGAAATCCACTTTCATACAAAATTCATAATCACACAAGATGCCTCATGACACATATCCTCGGTCAGCGAGCCTCCTTGAGCCACTACCCCGACATAGACCCACTACGTCTACATCTTCATCACCTTCGTCACAAATTTCCAGCGAAAACCCACTGGCCATCACTGCCACAGCTTCAAAAAAATCAAAACCATTACCCTTTCCATCGTCCCGAACTAGATCGTCATCACCCCCATCTGAAGACCATAATTAACATCGTCACACCATCTTCAACCGTAACACCATTATGAGGAAGAAACATCGAAAAATCAAGTGAACCTTAAACACCATATCCAGAACTCAACACTTCATCAAAATTCAAAATTAAAAAGATAACTTGAATAGAGAGCCCGCCCGCATCACACATACTCAGTCGCTTCGCATCCAACAACCACCACCATCATCACCTGAACCAAACCATACCTTGTCGGTGCTAATATATCGTCTTCACCGTCAATCTCCCAAAGCCGCCCACTCAAACTCACTTCCCAAAGAACCTTGGAGACCACCGCCCAGCTCTATATTAGAGTGAACGGTGGATGTTTGGATCTAGAGGAGAGGAAAAAAAGGCCTTTTTTAGTATGAAGCCTCGGTTAGACCATCTCCGACCGGTAGACCTCGAAAAAGGGAATGCAATAACTAGAATAAGGACCTGTCCAAACACCATCCTAACAATGCTCACCTTCGTCGCAGCCATCCTCGTCACATCATAATTGTAACAACCCAATGTTTTTCAATGGAAATTACCTTCTTATAACTATGTCATAAAGTCACATGAAAACACCACATATGGAACTACTATGTTCTAAGTGACCTCTAAAAATAAGTTTGTCAATTTTGTATTAAGAATTTTGAGAATCAAACATACAGAGTTGTGTTCAAGATGATTTTTGGAGTCTTATAAAATCAAAATAATTATTGGTGAGTAGTAACCTACTGTTATAAATAGTAACATACCATTATGAATAGTAATATGAACCTTATGAATATTAAATCATCCAATATAAGAGTAGCCTTACCCAAGAATAATTAAATAAAATTTAGACATCTTAGAAAGTGACAATTCGACCTTAGTAAATGTTTTGGTATTTTGTAAGTCATAAATAAATAATTATAATTAATTAAATCATTTAATAGAAAAAAGTATTTTTTAAAAATTGTGTTCATTAATTATCAAATCAATGTATTATAGTTTTTATATAATTATAGAAGATTTTACGAAATTTCTAAAATCACTATAAAATCAATTTTAATTTTAAAAACATTATTTTATGTAAATTATAATTTTATTTAAATATTAAATTATTAATATTTAGAAAATTATTTTTGAAAAATGGACTTCATTTTTGGATTCTACACATGAAAAACGGTAATGATAAATTGTTTGTATTTTTCTGAGATTCTTTATTTTTTTGATGAATATTGAAATACCATAATTTACCATATAAGCTAAATAAGCTAATTATAGAGTCATGTGTGATGTTCTACTTATATAAGCCTAATTGGATCGGAATCACATGATAAAACGACTATTCTTGGTCATTTAAGATTAACAATTCTTTTTCTTACAAGAAATTAATAAACTAATATTTTTTATATGAAGGAAACCCCTATCGCCTCCATTATAAATACCACTCTTCACACCCTCATTTCCTCACACATCTCATGCTCCAAGCCTTTTCTAAAATCTACCAAAACATCCTCCCTATCCCCTCTCCCACGTTCAAGAGCTTATGTTCTCATAAAAATAACAATCGTTGCTACCTTAAGGCGGATCTCAAGAGGAATATTTAAGAGGAAATTAAAGAGAAGGAAGCATTCAGATACAAGGTAAGGGGAAATTCTCGAACACAACTTTCATCCTTTGAGTTCTCCCTCTCTCACTCTATTTTTTGATATGGTTACTCCTTAAAGATAATTTATTCATCATTGTATTATCTTTTCTAGTATATACATGCTTTTCACTGGTTTTTATGTCAAACAAAAAATGTTTTTCAAAGGAACTCTTCTTTTAAGAACACACATTTTAAATTGGATGGTTCTTGAAACATATATGTTATTCAATATTTATTTTGGAAACCCAAATTTTATGAATGTGACCTTATGAGATGTATCCCATTCTTTTAAATGGGTAACTTATGGTCACTTTTGATATATGTTCCATGTGGCATGCATGATAATGATAATGTTATGATGTGACGGGTGCGCTCGGAATTATATAGCGCAATATGAATAATTGAATGTGACAGGGGCACCCGGAATTATATAGAGCTCCAATGCATTGGGTACTATTATGAATATCATGATTATATGTTAAATGATGTGCGAACAAGATTCTATCTTGTTCACAAGTTTGTGTTGTAGTTCACCACTAGGACATGTTGTTTTATTTTTATGCATTGCCTCATTTCATGTCTTTTATTTATGCTCCTCTCATGTTAATGATCTTTTTCCTATGTCTTGATTATGATCACCCCATGCTATATTGTTCGTATCTATCCACTTATTGGGATGTTACCTCACCCCTTTGGATGTATTTACTCAGGTGGATACATGTAATATGGAGAGGTCAAGTGCCAATAAGAAGCTAGAGAAGAAGAAATTAAATGAATTTTTATGCTTGATGTTGTAATTTTTTGTATGGTCCTAGTTTTCCCAATACACTAAAATGTTGGATCCTCTATGTGTAATACTATTATGTTGTTTAACTTTAAAATGGTGTAATATTAATTTATGAAATGTTTGTGTCGCTATAACAATCCATCATAATCCATCTCCACAATGTCAACACTCCATAGTCGAACCAGCAATAAAAGATCGAAAACCCCCAACAGAATAACACCGAGGGCGAGGAAAAAAGAACATGAATGAAACCTTAGTAATAAACATGGAATAGGCCTTAAAAAAGAGACATGATAAGGAGAAAACCGTAATAAGATACTAGGGGTTGAAACCTTGAACGAAGATGACCACATACGCCTAGAGGATCCTCAATTGCCAAACTGCTATTCCAAAACCTCGATACGCCTTCCACTCCAAATCCGACCTGGATATGAGTAGTGGAACCCGAGGATAGAGCATAGTAAGGTACCTGAAAAAGGCCTTCACAGAGTTAGGGGAGAATAAAAAAGAAGAGGATACTAAGAACCATTTAAAGATAAAAAGGAGAGGATAAGGAGAAATAAAATCCAAGAAGAAATAGCTGATAAGGGAGGGACAGGGAGAGCGAAGCTGACCGATGCCATCAGGAAGGAACCCTAGAAAAATTAAGATGCCGAGTCGATAGGAGAATTCGAGAGAGGACATGTGGAGTGGGGTGCCATACCACAACCCATTAATTTTTTTATAAATATAAAATTTTATGGTATATAATGGCTTAATAGTGGTCCGTATATATTAGATTATAAAAATCAAGTGTTGGAACCCAATAATGATTTATGTTCCCTTGAATCATTTTACCATAATTTCTTGCATCAATATATAGACCATGTAAACCAATATACCTTAAAGAATATCTTTCAAAAGGGTATTTATATATTTTTTTAGATAAAATTACTTCATATATGTATCATTTTTTATATGGAAAGATGATCAAACCAAATATTAGTGGTGTATGTGAAAGGTCTGTAGAGATTCTAGAATTAATACACACTAACATGTGTGTATGATTTCTAGTAGAAGGTATAGGTGGATTCCCATGCTTCATCACCTTTACTAAATAATTGGGTGGATATGGATTCATCTATGTAATGATTTATAGATCAAAATCCTTAGAAAAGTTGATGGAAATCAATAATGAAGTAGAGAATAATCTTGTAATGATGTTAAGATGGTTTGAAAGGATCAAGGTGGAGAATATATAATCCATGATTTTATTTACCTTTTACTGGGGTGTGGGTTTGTTTCCCAACTCATTCCTTCTCATACACCATAATGGAACGTTGTAAGTGAATGCAGGATCCACAAAATATTATACATGGTGAGGCCTGTGATGAGTCATTGTGATATTTCATCATCCTTTTGTGGATATGAATTACACACTACGATATACATACTAAACGAATTCAAAACATAAGATATGGACATAACATATATATTAATGTATTGAAACAATTTTCTATTGTTAAAATTACTTGTATGGTATAGTGAGTCATTTGGTAAGGCCACTTCAAAAAAATGGAACATCAAGAAATAATGTGCAATATTATTGGTTACCCTAGGAACAAATTGTTATTATTTGTATAAAAAATCATAAAAATGTTATATTTGGTCCAAATACATTTTAATTAAGAAAAAGAAAATATTCAAGAAGGAAAGTGGTTGATATATTGACTTTGATGATGTTTATGCTCAAGATAAACAAGAGTTATCAGGGGAATAATTTCATGTACTCCTAATGGAAGAATATGTTCATGCTGGAAAAGTATTATGTGGAATTCATCAAGAGGTTATAGAATAATTATTTTATGGGTTTATAGACATGAAGGATAGTGACTAATTATTAATGATCAAGTATTATTCGATTTTCTATAAGGAGGATGTAGAGGGCTCAAATTCTACAAGAATGAAAGAATCTATGAATTCTTAGATAAATTACATGTATCAGAACTAATTCTGGGTCCTAGTCGATCCTCTATTTCATGTAAAACTAGATGGTTGAAAATGGGTATTGAAAATAAAACTAGTAAATGATGGTAAATTGGGTACCTATAAAGAATTTATAGTGGGTAATGGGTTTAAATAACGTCAATACATTGAGTAAGAAATGTTATTTTCCCTAGTTTCCATATATAAATACATCAAAATTCAACTGTAAATTATATTTTCTAATACGTTAATATTTTATAGTTGGATGTCAGAACAAAATTCGTTAATGGTAACCTTTACAAATAGGTCTATGTGACACAAATAGAAGGTTTTTTTAAACCCAGTAATTCCAAAAGGGTATTATGGTTGAAAAAAATCCATTTATGGGATAATTTATGTTTCTAGGTCCTAGAATATTTAATTTAAAGAACCCATATGGGAGTATTGTTTCATAATGAATGAATATGAGTGGGTTGTCTATATATGGTTTAGTGGGAGTGTGGTCACTTTACTAGTATTAGTGGTCGATGACACAATAATTTTTGGAAACAAGGTATTATCCTTATAATCAGTTAAGGACTGGTTAGACTAGTTTTTCTCTTTCAGGGACATCTATGAAGAATAGTGAATAATAATGATCATGATTCTTCCAAATAGATCGAATATGTTTCTTGTACTAATCAGGGAACATATATTTACCAGATACAGGAGAGATTTATTATGGAATAATCCAAGAGGGGATAGGTTCTTGTATGAGATGAAATTAATCTTTATAAATGAATCTATCCTCAGAAACTATAAAAGAGAGAGAAAATTAGTAGGGTCCCTTTCTCAATAGTGACATGATCAATTAGGTATGCCATGTTATGTCTGAGGATTTATATTTCAAATGATCAAATAATTGAAATGATATTTCAAGTGGATATAAGAGAACAAATTTGGGATAATTTTAAGAATATCCTAAAGTATTTGAGGCATTTTAACTTTTTTTCTTGGTATATGAAGGTAACCATAAGATATTCATTATATGGTAAACAAATTATTGATTCTGAATTGATCATGTTAATGTGGGATCACAATAAGGATATTTATTCATACTCAATGGAGTATTTTTGAATTGGTAATTATTAAAGTAGCAGGATATAGTAGATTCTACAGTGAAGCATGAATATATTAAATCATATAATGTATCTAATAAAGACATTTGGATTCAGAAATCAATCAAGAAAATTTTTATAGTTCATAGATTTAAATACCCCAACATAGTATATTGTGATAATACTATAGTGGTCGATCTAACAAAGGATCCAATGTCTCACCAATGGATGAAGCATATACTTTATATGTTTCGTCTCTTAACATATTTTTCTCAATGTGGTGAAGGAAAAGTTAGAAAATTATCATAGGAGGAAAATGTGTTATATCCCTCAACTAAAACATTATATTTGAAGAATAATTATTATCATGTGATAGATAGAGGTATTACATTTATTATAAATTATCTTTAGCATAAGTGGGAGTCTATTGAATTTAGTGGTTCCCTAAAACTAATTTCCCTTACACTTTCAACTATATTATATATTCACAGTGTTTTATTATAATATAATTTATAATCACATCCTTATTATTCTTATGTGAGATAGTATAAATGATATGTTTTTATGGAAACTTGTTATGTAAAATGTGCATAATTATTCCATACTATGATGAAATACATTAGATTCTATGAAATAATTCCTTAAACAAATGTTCTATGGATGGATGATATTTCCCCATAGAGCATATAAAATATAGGATACCATATTTAAGTGGCTCGTAAAACATTGAGACACCTTCTTATGTTGTTCACCCTCAATAATATTTAATAAGGGAGTCATGAGAATAGAACAACCTAGATGAATTCCACATATTCTATGTACCATTAGATATTCCAATCTCTGGACCTATGAAATGATCATTTGACTCTGTTATTATTATTAATTCATGTCATGAATTTAATTCATAGATGTAATTCACAATCCATGATGATAACTGTTCATGACAAAGTTGGATATGTTTGGTGGGAAATAAATGTTGTGATAAAATTTGGAACACTAGATAATTCTCTCTCCCTAGAGATATTCTCACGAACACTCAATATGCTATGAGATTTGGTGATACTCCTCTTTCCACTATAGTTGTGAGAAAACTAATAGAATCAAAAAAACTTCACATTGAAATTCTATGGTTTGATCAATAATTATTGACCCTAGGTATTAGGGAATCCAAAATAGAATCTATAGAATAATACCAAAACATACATATATTCTTGGTGAACATGTGGATCAATATTAAAGGGAATATACCTTTCATTCTACATTATCATTGATTTTTCAAAAAGAAGGGTCAATTTTATTCATCAATCAAGAAACAATTTAAAGAAGAGTTAAATATTCACTTAATTAAATTAATTATAAATTACATGTGAGATTATATCTTCATGGATTATAAGAACTATATTTTATATTTTTATTCTGAAAAATACAATAAAAAATATGGATATATTGGTTTGTGCATAGTATCGTCATCTTTTAATACACCCAAATACCATTAAACAATAATACCATAATAAATTTTGGGTTCAATTTGATGTTCATTGAAAACATGAATGAAATAATGGAATGTGTAGAAACAAAATAAATAATTTTGTTTCTAGAATTGAGCTTATTAATAGTATATATTCCACTATATTATTCATATCATTTATGCCAACCATTATGATTGAAAAATAATGACCTTAATCCCTAATCCTCTATTATGGTTGAAAATGGTTTCCCTTCACTATCTATATATCTTAGAAACCGGTAAGAAAAATATTAATGCTCCCCATAGTTGAAGAATTATACTACCAGTTGTGTGTATACAATATTTACTTTTTCATTTTAATTTAATTGTTGATGATTTAAATCTCTATGAATGTTTGAATATATATGTTCATATATTCTACACTTTTAACTTCTTTGAAAATTTTCCTTATATATTTCTCCCCCCACTTCTTTCACATGTGTAGTTTTTATTTATTATCTTCTCTTACTTGATCAAAATTATACCCAATGTTTTATCCATCCTAACATTCTATCAATTCTATCTATGAAAACATTGTTTATCTCTATACTCTGTTTTAAAATTTTAGAGTAGACCATATTCAATTATTGTAACTCCATATGTCTTGAATTTCTAGAGATTTATACTGATGATGTATTAGTACATAAAAGAACCAATGGATCCTCCAATAATAATGAATAATAAATAATAAAAGGTATCATGAAGGCCTTGTAAAGTTAATTTAATATTGTTTCATAGCTTTGTTTTAATTTTTCTTCAAATCAAGGAATTACATATCATTTTTTAAGGATATGTGGAAATTTCATATCAAAAATGATTTTTTGGATGTCTTCTCAGTCAATAACTTCAACCTAAACCTTTAGCTTTGTGTTTTTTGATCAGTTTACAACACTCTCTAGATTCACTTTTTAATATATTTATAGAAAATTTAAATATTAATTTCCCAAAACAATAGGTCTCATGAAAATATTTTCAATAGAGTTGATTATTTGTTCCTTAATCAATAGATCATCGGGTCTACTAAAACATGGTGAACATTGATTCTTAAAGGATTTAACTATTTTTGTTACTTATTGGTGAATTAAAATTCTTCACATGGATTACGTTTTTTTCAATAACCTATGATAAATGATTCAACATCATTATGAATAGTTTAGCATTGGAATTTATCATATTATGAATTAAAACTTTTAATTATCCATCACATCTATTCTTTACCAGATTCATTCTATTTATAATCAATTTTCTAAAAGAAAAAAATATAAAAGATAAATTTAAATTATTATAAATCTTATTATAATATTTATAAAAGTTTTCTTGAACCAATTGTTTTTAATTTTATGATTCTTTGTTCATATATATTAATATTTTCAAATTTTTAAAATGATAATTACTTTGTCTTTACATCATTCATAATGGTTTATGAAAACTACCCACTCAAACATAGAACATGCCCTGAGAATATCTAACCATGTTTTTTGTTTGTCCCACTACCCATTAACCATGTAAACATCATGTTAATACCCAACCAACCTTTTTAAATTTATTATCTATAGTATTATCTATGGAAGAGTCCACATCCACTTGTTTATTTTGAAATATTGAGGTTATTCATACAAAACCACGCACTTTATAGTTTACCAAAATTGAAGAGTTTTTCATATATTTAGTATTATTCTAAGGATTTTCACTAAATTGTTTAGTACAAAATCCCAAAAATAACATATCTTTTCATTGATAAAAATTATAATGACCCACATTTTCCATACATGGTTTTATAAATAAAACCTTAATAGAATATTACATTGATAAATTTTGTGGTAAAATTTAAGGATTCGTGTCATGGGAACTATGTTCATAATGCAAGAATTACATATATAAAAAACAAAAAAATTATTCAATAAACCTGAAATAATTTTTTATAAATTATTTCATTTATGGATTTTGCTGATATAACCACACTTCACACACCTCCCATTTATCTCACATGTTTTTTAAAATATTCCATTCATTTATTGTGTAAAGGGATCTTATTTGGATCATGTGGTGGTAGTTTTCTATATTGGTGCACCCAAACTATCTTCTTCTGTAAACTCTATCAATTTACATTTTCATCATAGGCCTTCACCCACTCCTCTGTTGCCTCATAGTGTTCTGATCCGTCCATCTGGATCACCTCACTCTCCTTCTACACTAGTTATAACACCTTTATAAGTATTAGGTTCCATCAAGGAAGAATTGACAAATGATATTTTTCATAATCTTCTAGATTCACATATAGACATCCTTTAGATCCTACCTCTCCACCCACTTCCCAATTCTATGAATACCATTAATTGAAATCCTATATTCTCTTAATTGGAGAAGTGTGTTTCTTTTATGTTTTTTAGTAAAATTTATGGTCTCTTGATAAAAAAATTAGTCCTACTCATCCATCTCTTATAATTATCCAGTGATTTATTAGCTCATTAAATATTTCCTCTATAATAGTCATTTTGATGTTCAATGTTCATTCATTATTTGTGAATATCTTATCAATTGATTATTTTTATGGTTTCTTGGGTGTGGGAATATAGGTCATGTGGATACAAATAGGGTTTATCTATATTGTTGTTATATTAATACTCATGAAGGATGTTACCCAATGTTTATAGTAGTATGGGTTCTTCTCACATGCATCACTCTCAGGTTTAACATTTCTTTAGCCTTCAAAGGTATTAGTGATGCTTTTGGAAACGTTCTATGTATATACAATTCAATGATGTGGATGAAAAATTCCATGGTAGAAATTATCTATTTTAATAAAAAAAATCTAACTATTTCCCCAAAACATCTTATTTTGATCCAAGTAAGATATTACTTATTTGAAATGGTTTTTCAATAACAACCCAAACATTTATGAATAAAATTTTATTCCAATTAATTAAATGTCTTATGGATAAAGAAAACACATTCCCTTGTTTTTTAATTCTATCTAATTGGATTGAATTGATTGTTATGTATCCTTACCATTGATAATATAGCCATTGAATCGTGATAACATGACTAGTATAAATAGATGTCTTTAAAAAATCCTTTTGACATAGACAAAGGATGTGATAGACTCAACGAGTTAGATAATACCCTATGAATCCAATTTATCAGAGCTTCTATGGGACATATAATTAATGGGATTTTCCTTAGACCAATTATAATCCATTATCCAACAACTTAAGCATGAGAAAAACTATTTACGAGGGAATTTCAAGCTCATCGAGATCACGACCCAAACCATGTTCACTAAATGTCCCAAAGAAAACCCCACCAAATCACACCTTTCTCTTAGGGAATATGCTAGTGTAATAAAGGGATATGAAACAAGACTCTAGAATTATGATTATGTGCATTATTTTTTTATATAATAATAAATATACATTTATTCTATTATTGTTACATGGAAAATGATTTTCTAAATCAAAAATAATATTTTTGGTTAATATTCAAAAACAATTAAGAAATATATTTTGATGAATTACTATATTTTTGAATTAAATAATATTTTAATTAAATATTATTATTAAATAACTTTTATTAAATATAAATTATTCTATATTTTTTTTGAAATCATATGTAATTTTTATTAAGGTTCGAAAACTGTTTTTTTTTTCAAAACTAGTCAATTTTCAATAAATGTCAGTTTATATTTTAAAAGTAAAAAATTCAAACATTTAGAAAATTATTTAGATAGAATGAAAATTAATTTTTTAATTAGGACATCAAAATTATCCAATGATGAATTTTTCATAATTTTTAGAGAATTGATTTTTTGGGTAAAAATTAAATACAATAAAAATATATAATGTTGTTTAGAACATACTAATGACCCAATAGTTATGTAATAAAATAATATAAAAGTAATATTCAGAAAAATATATGTTTTTCGTTTAAAATAATGTAATATCAGGTTTATTTGATTTATTTTATAATGCCTTAGGGAATCCTCCATGGCATATAAAATATTTTATAATTTTAAAATCATTTCCTTGATAGTGTGACTCACCTCCACATAAGTATGGGAAATATTTTATTATCTTAGGAACTTTTACATTTAAAATAATTTATACCAATACCCTTTTCTATAATCCATGGGTAAAAACCATGAGATGGCTTGTGATTTTTAATATTTTAGTGTGTATTTTCCAAAACCAAAATAATAAATAATTCCTCCATCTTTCTTATATAAATCTACCCAGGAACCAATTTATCTTCACTAAAGTTCTCTGACTCTCGGCCAACCTATTCCCCCTACTCCATATAGTTCTCTCATAGTTCCCCTAATATCCCAAGATTCCTCCCCCAAGGCTTTGGGATCACACATCCTAGTAAGGGATTCTCACCTTCCTCTCCTTCTTTCAATTCAAGAAACTTGACTGAATTTTGTTTTTTTTAATTTCAATAGGTTATATACTTATTCATTTACAAAAATGTAAATACTTTCCATTTTATGTTATTTTAATGAGTGATTATTTATCCTCCCCCATTTGGACCCCTACCTAATCCGTTACTATGCCGAAATTCCATAAGGGACCTCCCCCTCTCCTTTTTCTTCTAGCACCTCTTATATGCCATACCATTTAATTTCCATTTTTCAAATTATATATTTATTATTAAATAAATCCTTACTATCCATTTTTTTATACATGATGGGATCTTAATTTCACACCCATTAATCCCCTCTATTATCCTTTAAACCCACCTGTTACTATGCTAAAATCCTGTAAGGGATTTATCTCTTTTCATTTCTATTCATTAATTTATTTTATATTATGCATCTAAATTCCATTTCACATGTTGGGATATTATGTTTCATGTTCCCCTTAAATTCCATACCATGTATAAATAATTATAAACCCCTTTCACTCTCATCAACCCAATTTATGAATTTTTATATTACAATGTTATGATCCCAAAATTACACAGTGATTTTCAATGTCAAAATCATCACCTCATGAATACCATACATAGTCATATATTAATGGTATTCCCCTTTATGAAAATATCATTTTTTATTTAGAACATACATGTATGTATTACACATTCCTTAATCATGTAATAAATTATTATGTTCAATGAATCCATTTTATAGGATCTATGTGGAACAAATAAACATGATATTGAAATGATTAGGAAGGGTGTTCCCTAATAGCACTCCAATGCATTGGGTAATGTTTAGAATCATGATACGTTATGTTGGGACGCGGATTTACCTGATTCCTTTATTGTACTTATATATACTATATTGGGACAGGGGTTTACCTAATTTATTTATGTCAATGATGTGGTGTTTTAAGTTGTTTATACATTTCCATCTTATGATAATCCTGCTATATCATGCCTTTATGGTCATGTTTCTATAATGATCCATTGTTATGCCTATTTCCAAACATGTGTTGTATTCTTCATGTTATTCCTATTTTACTCCCTTACTAGGCTTTATAGCTTATATTTTTCTTCTCTATTTACTCATGTAATCTCATGAAATTCTAAATATGAAGGAATGTTATGTCATGTAATAGAATTTTTCAATAAATATTTTTATATCAGGATTAATGTTTTTATGTAATATTCCTAACCTCCAATGACATAATACCTCTTTATATTTCTAGTTTTATTTAGGGATATTGTATGTAATAAATAATATTTAAATGTAAAATAATGGGAAGGGTTATTATAGTTGGTATTAGAGGATCTATTTAGAAATTTTTGAAATTCGGATTAGAAAAAACTAGTGAAAGAATTAGGGATAAGACTAAGTATAGAAAAATAATCCCAAAATATTGGTTAGTATAGAGTAAGTGGTGTATCAAGAAAATATATCTCTATCTATATATGAACAATTAGATGGTTCTCTAGCATAGATGTATTAAGGGGTAAAACCTGAAAACACTTCTTTGAGCTAGACTCGAATGAGAATTGGTGCATGAAAATGGGCGTTTATGCACTCCTGGTTTGACACTCCAAAGGTATATTCTCTAGTAAATTCATAATCATAGTATGAACCATTATTAAGGGAACAAAAAATTCCATTAGAATATACGCTAGGATGTAGATCATGGATAACATATATAGAAGCCTATAAATTCATATGTTATGGAGATAAATGTAATTTATATTTCATCCCCTTTATTCATTGGATTTCACTTATGTGTTTAATTGTTTAAATGTACTCACACATAAGTATATACTATAAAAAGTATAACTATAATAAATAATGGAAATTCAGGTTTTTCGTATAATCTTCTACAAATTCTTTTATGTTTGGAATGTTTATAAGAACAATCCAAACACCACCACAAAGCATGGAAGTACAGATGTCGATGAAAATAACGAATTGGGAAACTATTGCATCCCATGTATATGAATACTCCCTTGTTAAAATTTGTGGATTGAATTTCCCAGAGAACCTCATCATAATTACCATGGTGTAATTTGATTCAATTCTCAGCATAGATTGGCTTTACCTATATAGAGCCATCATTAATTGACCTGAGAGGGAAATCATTCTCCATATGGTGAATCGACCCCCGATTATATACAAGTACGAGGAGGATGAGTCTTCTTTAACACCATCATCTCAAGCCTGAATATTAATACTATATGGGAATGCATATCATTCTCAAATGATTGAGTCTAAAGAAGGAACTATCCTTGAAGACATGCCTATTGTGAGGAAATTTTATGATGTGTTTCCAGAGGAATTGTTTGGTCTTCCTCTATGATGAGATGTTGAATTCTCAGTTGATCTTATAATTGGGGTTTTTACAATATCCAAGTCTCTGTATAGAGTGGTTTTTAGGGATCATTAGGAGACAAATAAATTACTATAGGATAATATGGATCAAGGGTTTATACACCCAAGTGCTTCATCATAGGGTGAAGCAGTCCTCCTCCTCACGAAGAAGTATGGGTTAATTAAATTTTCAATTGATTATCACATACTCAACAAAATCGTGATAAATAACAAGTATCATTTTCAAAGATTTGATGAATTGTTCAGTCAGATACGTGGATCGCAATACTTCTCCAAGGTGGATATGTGGTTGGGTTATTAACATGTAAGGGTGAAGAAGGAGGATATCCTCAAGACTACTTTTTTTATATTGTAAGAGTACAATGAATTTATAGTATTTCCTTTAAGACTAACTAATACTTCATCAATATTCATGAACATGATGAATTTATTATTTAGAGACTACCTCAAAAAATTTGCGCTAGTCTTTATAGATAATATTCTAATATAGTCCAAAACCAAGGAGGGTCATGAGGAGCATTTAGGTACTATGCTAGATAACATACGATGGGATAAGATCTATTAAATGTATAGAATGTGTGAGTTATGGTCGAAGGAAGTATTATTTTGGGGGACATATCATCACAAGAAATGATATATCTATAGATCCATACAAAATAAAATAAATTGAGGGATTTTTTAGGCCAACACTATTATCGATATCATTATCTTCCTAGGGTTAACTAGATATTATTTCCGATTTGTGATAAACTTCCCAAGATTATCAAATCTTCTTACCAAACTAACTCAAAAGGGAGTAATGTTTTCAAGGAATGATGAATGTGAAGAATGCTTCATAGAGTTGAAGAAGAGTATTATCACTGCCCCTTTCCTCACACTCTCGACAAGTGGGGAGGTTTTCTTAATATTTAACAATGCTTTAAAGAAGGTACTGAGATGTATATTGTTGTATAATAAAAAATCCATTGAATATGTCTCATGGTATTTGATAATTCATGATAAAAAATATGCCACAAATGCTCTAGAGTTGGTATCTCTGCTCTTTATATTGAAAATCTGGTGGCATTATCTCTTTGGGAGAAGTGTGAAATATATACATATCATAAAATTAGTAAATATATATTAAAAAAAAGAGATGAATATAAACCAAGGAATATGGTTATATCTCATTAAGGATGACAAATGATCAATCCATTACCACCCTGGGAAAGTGGACAAAGTGCCAGATGCTCTATGTAGAAAATACCCAGAAATTATATCATGGATGAGAATTAAAATGGATCCAATCTTCATAGATTTTATGAATATAGACACGGGAATCATAAACAAGGGAGCATCATCAATCCTTTCACAAATCATTGCTCAACCGTATCTTTTGGAACAGTTAAGGAATTCTCAAAAAGATGATCTAGGAATTCTGAAGATAGTGGAAACTATCAGAAAAGGTAAATCCTCATATTTCAATGTTATTGAAGAAGGAATTTTGATATTTGGGTCAATAATATGTGTTACATAATATCATAAATTAAAGAAGGAAATTTTTGATGTTGTACGTAGTTAGAATTTCTCAATCCACCCAGCAAAGATGAAGATATATCAACATCTATGGGAGAACAATTCGTGGGATAACATGAGGAAGGAGATTTCTAAATATACATCAAAGTGTCTGATATGTCAGAATGTGATGAATGAGATGAATAATTATAATGGGATGATGAAAAAATTACACATACCAACATGGAAATGGGAAACATCACTATGGATTTTGTCATCGGACTTTCGGAGACATCCAAAGGAAACAATGCGATCTGGGTTCTTATGGATCGTTTTACAAAGATTGTAGGCTTTATTGTAATTCGAGAGGATTTCTCAAAAGATCATCATCCATGTATATACATTTGACAAGTGTTATGGTTTCATTGAGTAACACTATCTATAATGTCTGATTGAGATCCAAGATTCACATCTAGGTTCTGGAAGAGTCTTCAATATTCTCTGAACACTAATTTGAACTTCAGCATGGCCAATCACCCTCAAACTAATGGTCAATATGAGTGGACTATCTAGACACATGAGGAAATTTTGAGAGCTTGATAAATGGACATCAAAGGTGGATGAGACCAACATCTTCATTTGGTATATTTCTCTTACAACAACATTTTCCACTCCAAAATCAAAATTGATATTTATCATGCCCTTTATGGGAGGAGGTTCTAAACACCACCATGTTATGATGCCGTTGGTGAATGAAAACATCTAGGTCTGTAAATGGTCGAAGAAATGGTGTAGAAGGTTAAGACCATCCAACAACACATAAAAGCTACCCAGAGTTGACAAAAGAGATATGTTGACAATATTTGATGAGGCCTAGAGTTTGACGTGGGAGAAATGGTATTCCTATTAATATTTATATAGAATATATTTATGAGATTTGGGAATAATGGAATTCTTATTCCAAGGTACATTGGCCCATTTGAGATCCTTGATCACATCAAAGTAGTTCCATATCGACTAGTACTCCCACCAAAACTATCTCAATTAAATGATGTATTCCATGTATCACTCTTAAGTAAGTACATACTATACCCATCACTTGTACTCAATCCATAGTTGGTACCAATGTAGAATGACCTCTCCTGGAAATAAAATCGGAAGAAGATATTAGAAAATAGAGAAAAAGTTCTATGAAATATGATAAGGCACCTTTTTAAGGTGTTGTTGTGAAACCACAAGTTTGATGAAGCTATGTGGGAACCATAAGATGTGACGAGGTAGAGTTATCCTAATATATTTTAGTTTAGGAAAAGGAAATTTTGAGGGAGAATTTTATTAAGGGGGGGGGAGGTTGTAATGAACCGAAAATTTATAAATAAAATTACCATTCTTTTAATTAAATGTCTTATGAATATAAAAAATGAATGCACTACATTTAATTTATTATATGTAATTTTATTTAAATGACCTTTATGTATCATTAACATTGATAATATAACCATTTAATAGTTATCTCATCACTAGTATAAATATATGGTTTTAATAAATCCTTTTGACACAAATAAAGGAAGTGATGACATCAACCAGTAGGATTGTACCCTATAATGACCATATATCATAGCATACAAGGAAGATAGAATTTATGGTATTCTCCATAGATCAATCCTAAAATAGGATTTAACAGTATAAACATGAGTGAAACCGTTTATGAGAAAAATTCTAGCTCATCATGCAAACGACCCAAAAAAATGTTCACAGAACAGACCCAAGAAATCCCCACCAACGTACTCCATACTCTTAGGGAATATTATGGTGTAATAAAGGGATATATAGGAAGACCCTAGAATTATGATTTTGTGGATTATTATATTTATATAATAATAAATTTACATTCATTCTATTATTGATAAATTGAATATTATTTTTTAAAGCACAAATAGTATTTTTGGTTATTATTCAAAAACAATTAAGAAATACATTTTGAGGAAATAATTGATATTTTAATTAAATAATATTTCAATAAAATATTATTATTAAATTAATTTTATTAAATATAAATTATCGTATACTTTTTATGATGTCAAATGTAATTTTTATTACAAGTTGAAAACTTTTTTTTATCAAAATCCATCAATTTTCAATAAATGTCAGATTCTATTCCAAAAGATAATGTTCATAGATTTATAAAATTATTTAGATAAAATAAATATTATTTTTGGAATTAGGATGTTGAAATTTTTTAACGGTGAATTTTTCAAAATTTTCAAATACATTATTATTTTTTTCATGTAAATTAAATAATATATAAATATATAATGTGTTTTATTACATTATAATGTCCCAATAGTGATGAAATAAAATACAAAAAATGTTATATATGAAAAAATATATGTTTTTCAATTAAAATAATGTAATTTTAGGTTTATTATATTTATCTTATAATTCCTTAGTGAATCCTCCAAGGAATATAAAATATTTTAAAAAATTTAAATAATTTCCTTAAATGTGTGACTCAACATCACATTAGAAAGGGAAATATTTTAAAATATTCTGCCATTAGAATTTTAAAATAATTTATACCACGGCCCATTCTAGAAACAATGGGAAAAAACCATCAGCTGTTTTGTGGTTTTTAATATTTTAGTATGTATTGTCTAAAACCAAAATAATAAATAATTACCTCACCTTTCCAATATAAACCCACCCAAGAACCCATTTATCTTCACTCAGGATCTTTTATGCTAGAACAACCTTCCCCCCTACTCCATGGAGTCTTACCAATGCACCAAAAATCTCCTAAGAATCCCTCCCAAGCCTTTGGTATCACACATCCAAGTAAGGGATTATCACCCCCTCTCCTTCTATCATCTCTTGAAACTGGTTTGAAATTATACATATTAATTTCAATTGGTTACATTTTAATTAATTTATAATCATATCCATACCATAAATTTTATTTAATTTATATGAGGGGCCATTTATACCCTTAACTACGCCATTACTATGATGAAATTCTGTAAGGATCTCCCCCCTCTCAGTTCTCTTCGGGAACCTCTTGTGTGTCATGTATCTTAATTTCCATTTTTGGATTTTTGATATGATATTACATACCTAGGTACTATAAATTTGATTTATACATGATGGGATCTTCCTTTCAATCCCATTAACCCCCCCTATAATCCATTAAACCCACCTGTTACTATGCTGAAATACCATAAGATATTTATCTCTTCTCATTTCCATTCAAGAATTTATTTTATATTATGCATCTTAATTCGATTTCACATTTTAATATATTATGTTACATTATATCTTTACTATCTTTCAATTTTATAAATAATGAGATACCAATTTTCCTCTCATCAACCCAATTTATGAATATCCATATGACGCAATTATGCTGCCAAAATTGTATTGCGATTTTCCAATCCAAAATATTTATATAGTGAATTCCATACCCATTACTATATCAAGGGTATTCACTTTTATGAACATATATGTGTTTATTGATGACCTATTTTTATGTATTCCATATTCCTTGATCATGGAATAAATGATTATGCTGAATGAATCCATAATATATGAACAATGTGGCTCAATTAAGCATGACATTGAAATGACTAAGAAGGGTTCACCATGATAGTGCTCCAATGAATTGGGTACTGTTTAGTATCATGATATATCATGTTGGGATAAGTGTTTATCTTATTACATTATTGGAATTTTTCCACCATGTTGGGATAGGTATTTACCTAATTATTTTATGCAATGATGTTGTGTTTTAAGTTATTACCACATTTCCATGTTATGATAATCATTCTATATCATGTATTTATGTTCATGTGTTTCTTATGATCCATTATTATTCATATTTCATAACATGTATTTCTTTCTTCACATTATTACATTTTTACTCCATTAACATGCTTTTTATCTCAGCCTTTTCTAGTGTATGTCCTCAGGTTATCCCATGCAATGCTAAGTACGAATGAATGTTGTGGTCATTTAAAAGATGTATTCAATAAATATGCATATTTAATGTTTTAATTTGTCATGTAACGTTCCTAATTACCAAATACACTAGACCTATCGATATTCTATGTTTTATTAAGTGTAATTTTATGTAATAAATCATGTTTAAATATGAAATAAAGGGAAGTATTGTGACATTTTTCTAATGCCTCAAGTGAGTTAGTTTCAATGTTGTGGGATCTAAGGCCCCTAAATTTCTATATAAAGAGGGTGGAAATCATCCAATCAAGTATTTTGGAATCATAAAGGCTCTTATCCCACACAATCTATGAACTTCAAGTGTTTGAACCCTCTTCATCAATATCCATACATCCCTAGGGAGTTTTTCTCTAGGTGTCTTCCTAGTTGAAATCTATGATTTGGGTGGATTAGAGTTCCTCTATCCCTCTCTTAGTAGATAATTTAATTGTTGATCCTTGGATTGCATTAAAAAACGAGGGAGTTTTTAATGATTTAAAAAAAATTTGAATCCATTATCTTCTCCCAGTTTGTTTCATCTCAGTTCTTCCTCAATACCTTGGACCTTACGATAACTATTGCTGATATAGCCCCGACATCTATAGTTCATCGAAGCACAAGAAAATACCCCAACCCTAGTATCCAAGATTCGGTGGTAGGGGTTACTTTGTTACATTAGAACTAGATACATGTAATCACTCTCAGTGGAATGACTAGTTTAATAGTCTTGGAAAACTAGATACATACATGAATTTTACATTATATTTGAAAGCTTAAAATTTTACACAATATCTTATTTGAGGAACCCATTAATCCCTTTATTATATATCTTAAAATAAATCATATTTGACATTATATAATCATGGAGAAATAAATCCTAATAAAGTGGTGACATAAAATTCTCAATAAGGGTAAGTGTACCAAAAAATATAATGAGGCATTAATAATAAGAAAATAATAAATTATGATCAAATACTTACAAATAAATGACCACATGAGATAAAAATATATTAAAGGATATAATAAAAAATAAAATAACCACATATACTATAAGGCCCCAGCCTTAAAACATACTTAATCTTTAGTTATTACAAGATTACACATTGAGGATGTTTTAAGGTTTAGAGTTTTAGAGAATTAGATCATGAAACTTACATTACATTCCACATTTAAACAAAGTGGTTACATAAAAGACAGTATTCATTCTTCCCATCAACGGAAACATATTTAAAACAAAACATGGATTCTTTCTTGACACATCCTTGACACTATCATCATATCATGTACCCTTCCCTTGACCTGTGAAAAACATTTCAAAAACATGGGATGAGCATAAAAAGCTCAGTAAGGGATATAAAAATATGGAAAGGGAACATGAGTACATGTATACATAAGAATGAAATCATACATTACCCATAAAACATAGGCATATAAAATCATGAATAAATCATAGAAATCATAAGACATAAAAGGTAACTTGAGGCATTCATAACATTCTTACGTAGGGAGTAACCCACTTGGTTACGTTTTGAATACCCATCACAGTATATTCCCTAAATCTCTTCGGAGAAACATTAATGTTTCGCTCCTTTGCGTTACCCAATGCATTGGAGAGCTATATCGGGCTCACCCGCCCTTAGTTTATCACGGAACCACCCGTTTTCATAACAATGACCAAGAACCATAACATGAATGTATCACATAAAACATGCATAAAGGAAACATAACATTTCCACATTTCAATCACAATATAACATTTTAGTATATTGAAATTATGAATCCATTCAAAAAGAAACCATTTCCAAAACCATTTAAAACATTTAATAAAGTGATGTTTGAATCAAAGTGTCCCATACCACCTTGAAGCTTAAAATTTTAAACCATTAATATCTATATAAATAAATCCTTAAAACCATTTTTGAAAACATGGATATTAATAGGAACAAATAATTAAAACATTTAAAGCGATATTTTTGTCAAAGGGTTTTTACCAAAATTAGAGACACTTGAATACAATAATTGAGGAATAACATTTAATCAGAACTTTATAATATCATGAGAATAAATGGATTCATGATATAATATTCCAAAGGACAGTATATACACCATATAATAGTTAATTGGGGCATAACAACAATGAACCCTCAATAGAAATGTCAAATGTGATGAAATCCCTTATAGAGAGGGTATCCTTAAATTAAGGACAAATCAATCTCAAAAATATGTGTGACAAATATAAGTACACCCAATATAAGTGTATATTAAGTGTAAAACAATAAAAGTTCATTCACACATATTCAATGGATGACATATTCAATGACTACATGTTGAACCCAATGAAATCGAAATTGGGTTAAAAAGTTCCCTTGACAGCCTAACAGCATCACATCAAAATGAGTTGATGAGAGATAAAAAGTGTATCTCATCACTTGGACATAAAATTTACATCAATAATAATATAGTAGAACATATCCCAACATAACAATATGTAAATTAAAAGACCCAACAAAATAAGTCTTTTAAAAAAGAGGTGGGTGAAAGGTTCCCTTACCGACTTGGGTATCTTTCAAAACATACACCCCATGAAAGAAGGAAAATAGATCATTGATGTAAATACTCATAAACGAAATTATATTACACAAAGAGTAGAATAATGGTCAGTACATACACCACTCAAAGGAAATTGTGGCAAATGTAGCATAAATCTCACTGGAATAAAAGTGAGATGAAAAATCCCTTACGAAAACTCGGCAGCCTAACGACGCCACATAAAACTTCCGAATATGGATTGATGAGATCAAATAGGGTATCTCATCACATTAAAATAAAATGTACAACAAGAGGAATATAAAAGAACATCCCCCCAACATTACAAAGAGGATCTTAAAAGAAGTGACATAAAGGACAGTACTTAAAAAGAAAGATAGAGGTTATATCTCTTACGAAAGTTCAGCAGCCTAACGGCGCCACTCAAAACATCCAAAATGGATTGATGAGAGAGAATAGGGTCTCTCATCACATGAACATAAAAATTACAGTAAGTGTAATATAAAAGATCATCCCAATAACATGAAAGATGAGATTTAAATGGAATGACATAAAAGTGTGTACTTAAAAAGAAAAAGAGGAGTAGGATCCCTTACCTCGGGTCCGACTTGACTCGATCGTTCTTTAATCTACCGAATAATAAACATGAGTTAATTTATATTTCCTTAAGACCCTTTTTAATGTTCATTATTCCTTTTATATTACTTATTACCATGTCATAAACATTATGTAATCATTTAAGTTAATAATATTTGTTTTGCCGATATTTGGTTCTTAAGTCGAAAGTGGACTTCTTACAATTACATGTTGTTCGTGTGGCCAAATGTTTATTATATCCAGAATTTTAATCATGATGTAGATATATTATATGTCATATATATCCAGTACATTCATGCATTTATAACATTACATAATCATTTAGAGGTAAGAAATGAAATGCATCGTTCATGCAGACGGTAAGCCGTACGTACGCATGAACGCTACTTTCATTTCTATTTCGTATTTTATAGAATGGAATAATAATGATATAAAGGTATATTATAATTCCAGTATAACATAATATATAATATAATAGTTCCATCCTTTATACGTCCCACATATGGTATTTAATGAATCAAATCACTTTGAGGGGGCGGTAGTCCGCATTTCCTTAAACGAAGATATCGCGTTTACCCACAATGGAAACCATAAAGGTATGCCCAAAATGAAAAAAAACAGAAGCTTAAGGAAAACATAAACATATTATATATCATATATAAAAATAATTACATCATAATGTCCACCTTTGAAGGTGTTAAATGAGTATTGAACAATCATCGTTTCGGGAGGCAGAATTTCGCCATCCACGGAAACTGTATGTTCTTTAACCATTTGATGTAGTTGTGTGAGAGTGTAGCTCGAATAAATATTATAAAAAAATCCTAGTATTTGAAGATACTGGTGGTGTTACAAAAGAAGTAAATAAAAAGATTTTAGGGGGTTGGAGAAGAAAAATAAAACAAATGAACATGAGAGAATGAATTACCTTTAAAAGTGTAACTCCTTTTGATTTGAGCCTAAAGGCTTCCTTTGAAAGGATTCTTCCCAAAGGGAATCCTCTAGGATGAGGAGTGGGATGTGTAGAGAGTAAATGGGAAGGATTTGGCCGAGCCAAAGTCTTTAGGAGTTTGTGAAATGAGGTAGAGGTGGGGGCCTTTTATAAGAGGAGAGGAGGGGCACTTTTGAAAAGTAAGAGATATTACTTTATTTGAAAATGTGTTTCGGATTTAAAAGGTCCCACATTGATATAATTAGTGGATAAGGTGATAAGGGTTAGAAATCCACCCATCCAATAAGTTTTTGACATGTGTAGGTCATAGAGTTTACATTATCTTCTCATTTTATTTAAATTGTCAGATAATGATGTCATCGCTCCATCATTATGATGTCGTAAATAATTTAATTTAATTTAATGTCTATAAATTATAAAACAATTACTATGATGTAGGAAATCTTTTTATCTTTCCAATGAATATTTAAATAAAAAATCTGACTTGTATAACCCCACTTAAAAATTATTTTAGTAAAACATATCATGTTTGTGTCACTTTTACTTTTACATTAAATAAAACGTTATTTATGTCATTTCCCAACCAAAGTGGCTCCATGGGGTCCCCAAGTTGACCCATGGCTTGTCTTGGTCGGCCATTACACAAAAAATGAGGTTAGAACATGTTTTAATTTCATTTAATATTATTAAAACATTATTTTTACATTATACTACACGAATTACCTCTAATCGCTATTAAAAACTTAATAAGTTACTATTCACCAAAAAATTATTTTTATCCCATTGAACCACATTTTACTTATTAATGAAAACCATTTATGTTGGATTTTTGAAATTCAAAACACAAAGACGGCAAAATTTCATTTAAACCGAAAAATCAGTTTTTATAAGTACCACTTCGTGGTGTCACTATTCATCAAAAATTGATGTTTTTCAGAAAAATCCCAAAAAATCACCCTAAGCTATATTTTATATTCCGAATTCAAAAATGAACTCTATTTTACAAAATTCAAAACATATAAGTCACATTAATTAATTTAATAATTAAATCCCACTGTCAGAGAAAATAGCGTGTTTTTATGAAACAATAAGTATCAAAAGATTGACACTGGTTTAAGTCTGTTTTCAAAGTGAAATTAATTCCAACGACCACTACTGGATTTAATGGTAAAAATATATTCTAATTTATCTTTGAAACCAATTCAAAAGATAATCTAATCATATAAATAAATTAGATTAAGAAGATGTTTTGAATTAAAATACAACATTATACACTATTCATTAAATAATGAACTTTATCGGAAAGATACCAAAAATTTACACAAAGTAAATTTTGATGTCCCGATTCTTAATAAGAGTTTTATTTGGTCCAAATTAATGTTTAAGAGTTAACAAAACTATATTTAATGATGGTTCAACATCAAAAGGTGATAACTGAACCTTTAGTGAAAGCTAGGGCATATACGCCTAAAATTGAATTCTTTCCGTATTTTAGGCCTCTATCCTTTATTGGATAAATGTAAAAACATTTAAAAACATATAAAATCATATTTTAGTTATTTCTATCCATTCATTCCATTACAAAGGCTACATGTTAACTACCATTTAAAATAATATTATTTTATTATTAGAGTGCAACGTAAGATTCCCAAGAAACTCATTGTTGCGTGTTGGGTACGCCATCGAGCATAGCATCCCCTTTAAAGTCATATTAATAATTTATTCAAAAATTTGGATAAATATGAAAATTTCATATTCTTTATTTACCTGGGGTGTTACATCCTTCCCCCTTTTGAGAATTGCATCCTCGTAATTTTTAAAATTGATCTTGGAAACATCCTTGAACGTCCCACATCAGAACAAGAGTCGGTAAAAAAATCACTTTAAAATAAAGGAAGATAAGTACATAGGTCACCTGAGTTAACCCATACTAGGATTCCATGTAGAAAAACATGGACTTGGAAGGAAAATAAAAGGGTCATGTTCTTGAGGGAGAGTGATAGTAAACATGTCTAGGAGAAAGTTAACAATTAGAAAATCACAAACTTGTGATGGGTTAAACGGTATTCGATTCCCCAGTAGGAAATACTAATAGACAACATTTTTGTTTTATGTTACTTTTTATTGAGGAATTTATTCATAAGGAAACATAATCACTTATCATGTTGACTTTCAACTTTTACTAGATTCCTTAATCAAACTCATATTTTTTCCAAAAGACTAGTATTTAGGGAGACTTGTTCGCATTAAGAGTACTATAATCAACTTCTAGAGAATCACCTAATCCACAAAAGAGAACTATATACATCCTATGTCTTTAGGCTTTAACCAAAACCAAAACCAAAACCAAAAGGTTAGTACAAGGGCAGATAATCCAAAAAAGGATAACCCATTAAAAAGAAAATCCATGCTTAATCTCCAAAATATGTCCAACAAAACCCAAAGTTCAACGAGGACCATTAGATAAACAATTTGTCCATAAAATTCTTCAAAGTAAACCAATATAAGATTGAAACCCAAATATTTGAAGGATTTAGTCATGTAGTCTTCCAAGTTAAATTGTAACATTTATCTCCAAACAACATCAGTTTCTCCTAAAGTCTCGTATTGAAAAGTAATTAACCTAGTCACATATCCTCCATGATAGGTTAATCATTTTCATAAATAACCCAAAATCAACTTACTCTTAATTCATAAAATCATATAACTAAAAAGAATCAGTCAAACTAACCATAGACTTCACGTAGTCCAGTGGTAGGCGATAAATACCAGCCGCACTTTGGTTGTGGGTTCGATTCCCGTAGCTTTGTCCGACGCGACGGGTAGTCACATGGTCCGCGTGTTGTCCTTTTTCCAAAACTATATAATTCCCAAATCATTCCCCCAAAAGGGATAAAAACATCAAAAATAACCATAACATAATTTAACCTCAACTTTTATCTCATGCCTTTCATTTTCCATCATATCATATAATAACCCATAATTACCTCAAAAGTAAGGATCATATAAACTCTAATGGTTACATTTATAATTATTACCTAAACTTCCACATCGATTGGTCATCTCGTACATGATGTATTATAGATCATACCAAGGTTCAAGTGGTTGATCATGACTCCATGATAGTTGGTTTTGAACAACCACAAGTTTCCTCATTGAATCCCCCATTTTATCTATTATCTTAATCAGAGAACCACCACAGTTTTCCTTCAAACCTGTTATCTCATTGGTGCCTGCTAGATCCATCCATTCACTAAAAACAGAAATGTCAGTGTGAGTATATCAACAAAACCATCATGTACTAATGAGGAAGGTAAACACTAATATATACTAACTCATTCACTTTATCTAAAACTAGGACTCTTTCTGAAATCCTAACCATTATTGGAATGACACTTATGCTTAAAGAATACCCTATCCTCTAAAGTTATCTAAACCGACCTCTGATATCAACTATAAGGCCCCAGCCTTAAACCATACTTAATATTGAGTTATTACAAGATTACACATTGAGGATCTTTTCAGGTTTAGAGTTTTAGAGAATTAGATCATGAAACTTACATTACATTCCACATTTAAACAAAGTGGTTACATAAAAGACAGTATTCATTCTTCCCATCAACGGAAACATATTTAAAATAAAACATGGATTCTTTCTTGACACATCCTTGACACTATCATCACATCATGTACCCTTCCCTTGACCTATGAAAAACATTTCAAAAACTTGGGATGAGCATAAAAAGCTCAGTAAGGGATATAAAAATATGGAAAGGAAACATGAGTACATGTATACATAAGAATGAAATCATACTTTACCCATAAAACATAGGCATATAAAATCATGAATAAATCATAGAAATCATAAGACATAAAAGGTAACTTGGGGAATTCATAACATTATTACGTAGGGAGTAACCCTCTTGGTTACGTTTGGAATACCCATAACAGTATATTCCCTAAATCTCTTCGGAGATACCTTAACGTTTCACTCCTTCGTGTTACCCAATGCATTGGAGAGCTATATCGGGCTCACCCTCCCTTAGTTTATCACGGAACCACCCGTTTTCATAACAATGCCCAAGAACCATAACATGAATGTATCACATAAAACATCCATAAAGGAAACATAACATTTCCACATTTCAATCACAATATAACATTTTAGTATATTGAAATAATGAATCCATTCAAAAAGAAACCATTTCCAAAACCATTTAAAACATTTAATAAAGATATTTTTGAATCAAAGTGTCCCATACCACCTTGAAGCTTAAAATTTTAAACCATTAATATCCATATAAATAAATCCTTAAAACCATTTTGAAAACATTTATATTAATAAGAACAAATAATTAAAACATTTAAAGTGATATTTTGGTCAAAGGGTTTTTACCAAAATTAGAGACACTTGAATACAACAATTGAGGAATAACATTTAATCAGAAATTTATAATATCATGAGAATAAATGGATTCATGATATAATATTCCAAAGTACAGTATATACACCATATAAGAGTGAATTGGGGCATAAAAACGATGAACCCTCAATTGAAATGTCAAATGTGATGAAATCCCTTATAGAGAAGGTATCCTTAAATTAAGGACAAATCAATCTCAAAAATATGTTTGACAAATATAAGTACACCCAATATAAGTGGATATTATGTGTAAAACAATAAAAGGTCATTCACACATATTCAATGGATGACATATTCAATGACTACATGTTGAACCCAAAGAAATCGAAATTGGGTTAAAAAGTTCCCTTGACAGCCTAACGACATCACATCAAAATGAGTTGATGAGAGATAAAAAGTGTATCTCATCACTTGGAAATAAAATTTAAATCAATAAGGATATATGAGAACATATCCCAACATAACAATATGTAAATTAAAAGACCCAACAAAATAAGTCTTTTAAAAAAGAGGAGGGTGAAAGGTTCCCTTACCGACTTGGGTATCTTTCAAAACATACACCCCATGAAAGAAGGACAATAGATAATTGATGTAAATACTCATAAACGAAAGTATATTACACAAATAGTAGAATAATGTTCAGTACATACACCACTAAAAGGAAATTGTGGAAAATGTAGCATAAATCTCATGGGAATAAAAGTGAGATGAAAAATCCCTTGTGAAAACTCGGCAACCTAACGGCGCCACATAAAACTTCTGAATATGGATTGATGAGATCAAATAGGGTATCTCATCACATTACAATAAAATTTACATCAAGAGGAATATAAAATAACATCCCCCAACATTACAAAGAGGAGCTTAAAAGAAGTGAAACAAAGGAGAGTACTTAAAAAGAAAGAGAGAGGTTAGATCTCTTACGAAAGTTCGGCAGCCTAACGGCGCCACTCAAAACTTCCAAAATGGATTGATGAGAGAGAATAGGGTCTCTCATCACATGAACATAAAAATTATAGTAAGTTTAATATAAAATATCATCCCAATAACATGAAAGATGATCTTTAAAAGGAATGACATAAAAGTGTGTACTTAAAAAGAAAGAGAGGAGTAGGATCCCTTACCTCGGGTCCGACTTCACTCGATCGTTCTTTAATCTCCTGAATAATTAACATGAGTTAATTTCTATTTCCTTAAGAACCTTTTTCAAGTTCATTATTACTTTTATATTACTTATTACCATGTCATAAACATTATATAATCATTTAAGTTAATAATATTTGTTTTGCCGATATTTGGTTCTTAAGTCGAAAGTGGACTTCTTACAATTACATGTTGTTCGTGTGGCCAAATGTTTATTATATCCAGAATTTTATTCATGATGTATATATCATATATGTCATATATATCCAGTACATTCATGAATTTATAACATTACATAATCAGTTAGAGGTAAGAAATGAAATGCACCGTTCATGGAGACGGTAAGCGGTACGTACGCATGAACGCTACTTTCATTTCTATTTCGTATTTTATAGAATGGAATAATAATGATATAAAGGTATATTATAATTCCAGTATAAAATAATATATAATATCATAGTTCCATACTTTATACGTCCCACATATGGTATTTAATGAATCAAATCACTTTGAGGGGGCGGTAGTCCGCATTTCCTTAAATGAAGATATCGCGTTTACCCTTAATGGAAACCATAAAGGTATGCCCAAAATGAAAAAAACAAAAGCTTAAGGAAAACATAAATATATTAAATATCATATATAAAAATAATGACATTATAATGTCCACCTTTTTTGGTGTTAAATGGGTATTGAACAATCATCGTTTCGGGAGGCAGAATTTCGCCATCCACAGAAACAGTATGTTCTTTAACCATTTGATGTAGTTGTGTGAGAGTGTCGCTCGAATAAATCTTATAACAAAATCCTAGTATATTGAAGATACTGTTGGTGTTACAAAAGAAGAAAATAAAAAGAGTTTAGGGGGTTGGAGAAGCAAAATAAAACAAATGAACATGAGAGAATGAATTACCTTTAAAAGTGTAACTCCTTTTGATTTGAGCCTAAAGGCTTCCTTTGAAAAGATTCTTCCCAAATGGAATCCTCTAGGATGAGGAGTGGGATGTGGAGAGAGTAAATGACCAGGGGTTGTCCGATCCAAAGGCTTTAGGAGTTTGTGAAATGAGGTAGAGGTGGGGGCCTTTTATAAGAGGAGAGGAGGGGCACTTTTGAAAAGTAAGAGATATTACTTTATTTGAAAATGTGTTTCGGATTTAAAAGGCCCCACATTGATATAATTAGTGGATAAGGTGATAAGGGTTCGAAATACACCCATCCAATAAGTTTTTGAAATGTGTAGGTCATAGAGTTTACATTATCTTCTCATTTTATTTAAATTGTCAGATAATGATGTCATCGCTGCATCATTATGATGTCATAAATAATTTAATTTATTTAATGTCTATAAATTATAAAAAAATTACTATGATGTAGGAAATATTTTTGTCTTTACAATGAATATTTAAATAAAAAATCTGACTTGTATAACCCCACTTAAAAATTGTTTTAGTAAAACATATCATGTTTGTGTCATTTTTACTTTTACATTAAATAAAAAGTTATTTATGTCATTTCCCAACCAAAGTGGCTCCATGGGGTCCCCAAGTTTCCCCATGTCTTGTATTGGTCGGCCATTACACATAAAAGGAGCTTAGGATATGTTTCAAGTTCAATTCATATTATTAAAACATTATTTTTACCTTAAACTACACTAATTACCTCTAATCGCGATTAAAAACATAATAAGTTACTATTCACCAAAAAATTATTTTTATCCCATTGAACCACATTTTACTTCTTAATGAAAACCATGTATGTAAGATTTTTTAAATTCAAAACACAAAGATGGCAAAATTTCATTTAAACGGAAAAATCAGTTTTTATATGTACCACTTTTTGGTGTCACTATTCATCAAAAATTGATGTTTTTCAGAAAAATCCCAAAAATTCACCCTAAGCTATATTTGATATTCCGAATTCAAAAATGAATTCTATTTTAAAAAATTAAAAACATATAAGTCACATTAATTAATTTAATAATTAATTCCCGCTGTCAGAGCAAATAGCGTGTTTTTATGAAACAATAAGTATCAAAAGATTGACACTGGTTTAAGTCTGTTTTCAAAGTTAAATTAATTCCAACGACCACTACTGGATTTAATGTTAAAAATATATTCTAATTTCACTTTAAAACCAATTCAAAATATAATATAATCATATAAATAAATTATATTAAAAAGATGTTTTGAATTAAAATACAACTTTTTACACTATTCATTAAAAAATGATCTTTATTGGAAAATACCAAAAATTTACACAAAGTAAATTTTGATGTCCTGATTCTTAATAAGAGTTTTATTTGGTTCAAAATAATGTTTAAGAGTGAACAACACTATATTTAATGATGGTTCAACATCAAAAGGTGATAAGTGAACCTTTAGTGAAAACTAGGGCATATACGCCTAAAATTGAATTATTTCCTTATTTTAAGCCTATATACTTTATTGGATAAAAGTAAAAAAATTTAAAAACATATATAATCATATTTAAGTTATTTCTATCCATTCCCGCCATTACACAGGCTACATGTTAACTACCATTTAAAATAATATTATTTTATTATTAGAGTGCAACGTAAGATTCCCAAGAAACTCGTTGTTGCGTGTTGGGTACGCCATCAAGCATAGCATCCCCTTTAAAGTCATATTAATATTTTATTCTCAAATATGGATAAATATGAAAATGTCATATTCTTTATTTACCTGTGGTGTTACATATACATCAATAAATAATTTCACATTGATGGAATTTCTAATTCCATACATTTGAAACTTATTGTCGAGGCCTTATGCTAAGATATCTTAAAATACCGTCAAGGTCTTGTGCCATGAAATCTATATAAATATGTAATAACTCACCTAAAAGACAAAATTTATTGTGAAATGATACCTAACAATGTATCAAGTGTATACTTTAGGCCCCTACCACCACTTACTAAGTCCAGTTCATTCATCATAGTAATAAACAACTAATCAATATTCCATAAAAATCAGTAATTATCTATATTGGAAGAACTATCATACAAAATATCAATATGTTCCTTAGAATATATAATATTTTAATATCCAATTAAATGTATTTGATGGTACTATAATATTATATCTTTAGTAATGAATAATATTTAATAAAGGATTTCTAAATATATTAAAATACTTCCAAAAGCTTATTGGAAAATTTATTGAGTAAAATTCACATTTTTTACTTTGAAAAAACATATTTTAAAACTAACAATTTCCAAAATATTAAGGAAAAAAATTTCATTGAATATAAAAATGTACAAATTTAATGAATTATTCAAATTAGTGACCGTTCAAGATGGAATAAAATTTCATTCATTCAATACAAGTTGAAAGACATTCATTTCACTATTTTGTAAAAAAGGAAAAAATTACATCATTTAGTGAAGAAAAATATGATTACTTTTAATTTTTTTTTAAATAATGTAAAAAATGGTAAAAATTATTTACTAAATCATTTTAAATTATTAAATACAATTTTTTGTTTTTTTTAATAGATGTATATGGATGAAATTTTTATTGACCAAAGAGAGAAATAAAGTCTATTTTTCATAAAAAATATTTTCTGTCTCTTGAGTACCTAATTAAAAGAAAAATTGGAGGAAATATGTTTTACGAAGAAATAAATAAAGAATAATAATATATTTATTTTATATGTAAATATAAAATAATTCTTCTAGTGGATAGTTTAACATAAAAAATCATGTATAACGATGTGAATGTGAAAAAACCTGTACCACAATAAAAACGTTTTAAGCATAACCCTATGAAATAAATAAATTCAAATGAATATTTAAATACAATAAATATAAATTTAATAATGGTATTTACTATCAAATGGTATGTATATACATCTTATAAAATAATATTATGTTGAATACGACATATGTTTTATAGAAAGAAAAGTGAGACAAGAAAACTCTTACCTTAAGTTTGAAATCCTTCATATGTTTTTGAAAAGAATATATAATTTTTATTTATTTATTATTAATATATTAAAAACCCATATTTATATAATTTATATCATTAAAGTTTTACTTATAATCTTTTATCATCCATTTATTAACAATTATTTTTTAGAATCACTATTCCGGGAAGTAATTTCATCGCGTTTCATGTGTGCTTTGGGTTTGCAGCTTCAGTCCTTTAACTTTTACCACAGTTCCAACATATCCATAATGTTAACCATGAAATAAATATAATATAGATCCATTACATATGTAATTATAGTGATATATATAATATATATAAATATAGAAAAATGAATTACACCATTTATAGATATAGTAAGCTTTACGTGCATAGGGAAGATGATTCAACTTTTTCATGGATCAAAAAAATAATGTTAAAGAATAATTAAGCTATAAATAATTACTATCATATCATATATATCATATATATACATATACATTAAATATAACATTATTACAATATATTTTAATCATAAATGATAAATGTATCACATTACTTCGTGGAGGTGGTAGTCCACAAGTACCCATGAGAGACATTATTATTTTCCAACATATTTGAAGGTAAGAAGGTATATATGATAATATAATTTCATAAGTATTTCTATCTCATATATATAACATATATTCATTAGTTATATCTTTATAACAATCCAAGTGAAATGTTTTTTAAAAATTAACTACCCCCTATGTTGAGATGACAAGCCAGACATACGCACGAGAAATGATTTCACTTTTCGATTTGATGAATAAGAAATGATGTGTTGTTTTAAGGTAATAATAATAACAACATATTAGTATATTTATGGTACTATATTTTTTAATCATATTATATGTAAAAAAAGTTATTAGTATGTATAAGAAGTAATATACTTATAGGACTCAGTAAATATGATTACCTATTCTTCAATAAACGTCCTTTAGTTTTTTCTTTAGGGGAATAGAGTTAGTCTTTCAGAACGAAAAAAACATCATATTTTTTATAAGTGTTTTGAGAAGTTAAATGGGTTGTTTTTTTGAAGATATGTAACAAAATTTGGCATGAATAATTGATATAATCAACTATCCTTTATAAGTGAGAGGGGTCATTAATGGAATTTATTAAAATATTAAATTAATATGAAAAATATTTCATTTCCAAATGTATCCAAATTACTATAATTCAATGATAGGATTAAATTGATTTTAAATGCTCTCATACATTGAAATTTCAACATGTTTTATTTTTTTCACCCTCATCTTTTAGTTATAAAACTATATTATCCATTTTGAAAATTACTAAAATATTAACGATTTTCATACTATTATGGTCTTGAATGTCACCATATGAGGAAACCTATATCATAAATTTACCAAGGTTGATTTTATAAACTATATCATTATTTTGGAAGAAAATAAGTGTTTTATGAGTTTAAAATCATTCATGAAAATTTTATTTTTCTAAAATATCATTAATTAAATTTTTGACTCTATTTATTTAATTTAACTATAAATGCATCAAGACAAAGGTAAATTTTGAATATAATATTTTAATGCATCCCTATAATGTAATATATTAAAATATTTTACAATTATAGAATAAATATCTTTATCCAATAAAATGAAGGATAATATTAGGTTCATTTTCTAGCACTCATCATATTAATTTTACAATTAATTACATGATTTACCATTATTGTGGTTACAATTATTAAGTGTGGTTACTATTAACAATGAATAAAAATAAAAGGGAAAAATTTACAAAATTTGGGCCACCTTATTTAAAATATTGAATACATTTCCCAATATACAATTTCTATAAGTGGTAGTAAAAAATATAAAACTAAAATTAAAAAGGAAATGAAAAACAATTTTTTAGAAAAAATGCATTTTTTATATATACTAATAATGGTATACCAAATTCAATAATAAAATTTATTATAATGAACTCATTTGGATGATTCAAAATATAATTTATTTTTTTAAAATCATTTTAAATAAAATGTATCTTTTTAAATTCTTGAAATAAAAAACAGTTATCAATAAAAATTGGTATTTTTCAATCGTCACTAGAAAATAAATCATTTAAAAAAATATTAAACATTTCACTTTAAGATAATGTTATTATCATGACTTCAAAAATAATATTATTTAAAAAAACTTCATTGGATTTCTTGAAATTAATTTTATTATTTTCTCCTCAAAAACATTAAAAATCAATTTTGATAAAAACAAATTTTTGATGAATGAAATAGCATTACATAAAATGGAATACATATTTCATAAGAATTAATATAAGATTTTTTATTTATATGCTATTTATATATAATTTATATTTTAGTTAATACTATTCATAACCTCTAATTCAATTGATAGGTTATGACAATCATATTTAGATTATAATATTTAGTTGGTTTGTTTAAGCTCAATGTCGTGTGTTTTATTTGCTATTGAACATGTTGCTGTATTCAAATCTATTGGTATTACATTCTAATCTCTTTAATAAATTGAATTCTTGGAATTTTAACAAATTTTTGATAATTAGGGGTTTGAAATTTGAAAAATCCTTTATGTAAAACCAACATTGTAAAAAAACATAATAATACATCCTCTAAAAAAGAATGAAATGAAAATACAAATGCCATATGGAATAATTCAAAACCCATTTTCCAAATATGATATCATTATTGGAAATAAATAATATCCACAAGGGAGGTCAAATTGATTCCATTGGACAAATATAGTGTTATTGCGAACATGACAATGATAATTCCAATGAATAGAAATTCATAAATATATGATGGGTGAAAAGAACATCTATTCATCAATAATGATTATAATAGGATAATTTTATTCAAGATCCTTTTTCATTGAGTTGAGGAAATTATTTTATGTTTTGGTAAGAAATATAAAAGATAAACACATGTTTATAGAAACATTTGAGAACACAGATAGAGACCATAAAAAATAAATTATAAAATAAAATTAAAAAATTCGGGCATTTCAAGGGGTTTTAAAAATGCAGGAATATATAAAACCCTATCATTTGACTAAATATATGATAATTAATGATCATGATTCCAAAATAACCACATTGATCTTGGATCTATGATCACCCTCTTAGATAAAGAATCAAAAACCAATTTGGATTCCCTATATGCATGTGAAACAATCCAATTATGGTGGATAATGTCCTTGATAAAATCAAACCATTGAGGTATAACTCTACATGTTACATATTTGGTCTATTCTCTATGGGAATTAATATCCATCTATGAATCAGATTCGATCCATATATTATTCCAATTATGATGTGAATCATTTACGAAATCTTATAGAAAGTCCATCAATTCATCTTTATAAATAGTCCCAATCCCAATATAATGAGATAAATATCCATTTATGTAACAAATATGGTTGAGAAATACACTGCCACACCCCAATGAAATTGGTGCACCAATGGTCGCACCATCAAGATTCACCTTTATCCACAAGCGAATTAGAGGAATCCAACAGATGTATTTCATTACAACTGGTCTTCATTCCCTTCCATGAACTCTTAGAATATAAAGCGTATTGAGATTATAAACGAAGTTATTAATGGGAACTATTTGGTTTTGAGAGTTTATAATGAAATCCCTTTATATGTCCATAATCCATAAATTAACATAGGGAATATGGGTATCAAACAATTATGCATTCCTGGATGTCTAAGTGTATGCAAAAATAGAAGATGCAGCTTCCAGAATTTGATTGTACACCTGTACACTACATACATTAGTAGTCATGGTGGTTAGAATGTGATATACATGGATCTTACTTCTAATAATAATTCCATATATCTATTGGATATAATCATAAATTATATATATATAAGTCCAATAAAAATATACATGTTTTATTTTTTCCACATATCCCACACATAAATGACATGATGAATCTAAATGGAACCCTTCACTCTGTAATTTTTCATGTTTGTGAAGTCATTTTTTCCAAATTTTTATAAGGAGGAGAGCTATTTTAAGATAAATAAAAAAATTCTTCATTTTTTGAAGCCATTTAAGAGTGTTGGAAATGAATTTATCAATGGAGAGTTTTTGTATATAATTTGTCAGTTTCAATAAAAGTGTGTCCTTTTCTATGAAATTATTCTACAATATTTCAAAAGTCACATGAGAGGGAACACTGACATCATTTCTAGGATTGTTGGAAATGAATTTAGCAATGGAGTGTTTTTGTATATTAGTGGGTGAAAGCATACATTCTTTAAGGCATCAGTCCAACTAATTATTGGTCCTACAATTAATCTTTGATTTCTTTCATATAATCCATTTTATAATATCTATCAAGGAATTTAAATATTTCATAATGGTATTCCATATGGATGAATCCATATAATAATTGAACCCATTTTGAAGATTGAAATTTAACCAACTAGAAGGAAAATAAAGAGACCCATCTTTGGAAGTTAAAAGTTTCCATATGATCTTGGTGAGAATAAAATCATTAAATATACTCATATCATTTGTGTGAATGTCTTACATGTCCTTTGGTTTAATAATATATTTCACTGCCAATATGATGAGATTCCATTAAAAAATAGACCCAGTCAAGATGATATTCCTAATTGTCCCTTGGATTTCATTAATGAGGCTTCTTGGACACCTATAAAGAGAAATGGTGTAAAAAAACATGGAGGCGGTCACTGAGTTGACACTGAACACTCTTCCTTAATAATACATTTATTTTACTTTATATTTTCCTAGATGATTGAGAATTATAAAATAAGTGACTTGTAGATAATAACTTATAACATTACTCAAAAATATGGGGACACCCAGACAGATAAAAGAAAGGGCCCCTCTCTTGACTCCAAGTGTACTGGAAATCAATTTTTTTTGTTTTCACTAGAAATGAATTTCTAAAAACAATGAAGGATTTTTTATACCTTATATTTTTTCTAGGGAACTCATCATAATGATAAAATATTCCATTTATTATAGAAATAATTTTTTTGGATGCCTTCCAAAAAAATAATATTATCATCCACATATAACATTTTAGAGGGTGTGGAAATAACTTTACCATCATTTATTTATATTAATATTCCAATATTGACCAAAAAAATAAGAAATATTCACATATAGTCTTCTATCATAGAAATTATATGACCTCCCAAGGGGTCACCTTGCATAAATCCCCTAGATCATTGGAATAATCCTATTGTTGAACCATTAATAAGAATGGAGAGTCATGGAGATATAAGAATTTTACGGATCATGATAATAATTTAGGAGGAGAGTATATGATATGTAATAACAACAGTGATGAAGCTCCACCTGAGGGTATCCAAGTATTTGGAGATCTCAAATTTAGTAGAAAATTAGCAGCCTTTGTTTTCTTCCTCTTAATATTGAATGTTTAAGATATAATGAAAAGGTAGTTCTAGATATTTTTGTCTGGAAAAAATCCAAACTCCTTTTAGGTAATTATTTCCTTAACCATCTTTCCAAATATGACAACAATGATGTTTCTGATAATTTTGGGGATGGTGTTCTAAGTTGCAATTTTTCTAAAATCCCTAATATTAATGGAAATATCATTCATGGGTATAAAATTAATGAAGTTTCAATTCATCCCATAGGGAATGTATGCATTAGTGAATAATTAATTTATATAATTCATGAAATCACTATGAATAATATCCCAATACATCATACAAAAGTTCTTACCGATCTCATATAGGCCTAAAACACGATCAAATATAAGGGAAAAGTGGGTTTTCTGGACATCCTCTTCTGAAGGTATTGAGATGAGACCTTCATTATCTTGATGTCAAATATATATCAAGATGGTACCAATCATATTATGAGTTTTTTTAAACCCAATAATATAGTAATTTATTGGAAAATATTCAATCATTGTGTTAGTGATCTCACTTTCATATGTGACTTAGAAATCATTGATTCCAATGGAATTTAATTCTGCCCTGAGTATTTTATCTTTGTGTAATTAGTAAAAGAAATTTGTATTTATATCATAATTATATAAATATTACATTTAATTTAATTAGGTTTATCCATTCCTTGATTTTTAGGAGATCATACAACATAGGGAGGACATGAAATTTCTCCCTTTAAGGAGTGTCCAAGGACTGGCCCACAATTTGGAATATTATAAGGGGGTTTTTAGCAGCCCTGATATCATAATAAATCCAAGAAAAATATTTTTCCCCTAACTCTTCCATACGTCCCTTTATGTATTTCGATTTTATTCCCAAAACATGGAAGGGGTTCCTATGATAGACTAATTTTTTTCCTTTGGAATATTTTTCAGACAACTAGGGTGACCATCCAGCTATTATTGAATATGAAAGGAATGTGGGATGGCCTTTTAGCTATGTAATAAAATGAATAATTAAATGTATATGATCAATATGAATCCTAAGGAGAGTAAATCCAGATATTCCATGGGGACCAATTTCATCATGAACTTTTTTAGAACACATTTCATGCTTACTAGACAACCTACCATTAATAGTGTACATGTTATTTTTGAAATCACCCCTGAAATTGTTCCCTAAACCAATTCACACTAATCATTGAACATGACGAATTAATTAGAGTCCAACCTATAAAATTTGGATTATTTTTCTCATTAGTGATCAAGAAAGCATTGAGGTATCCAAGAATATTCTACTTCTGAATCATATTCTAAGACATCATACAATGTTCCCTCCACAATTCCCTTCCCCTAGTACAGTAGATAGAGGAATAAATGAAATAAATAGTGATAGTGGATCCCTATGAGATAAGGGACACTGAGATGAATTGGTACCCTCTACTACATGATAAATGTTTGCAATTTTGATGCTTGAAATCCCTATAAACCCAAAACCAATGAAATTTTTAACCTAAATTACATTTTCATAAAATGAATAACCATTCTCACGATCCGGAATACTATCTAATTTAAATATTCATTGTAAATATTTTATTTATTTAGCTATAAATTATTAAATCAACATCAGTAATACATTAAGTGTTATCCTTCCTATATTCTTGAATTCAACTAAATTATCCCCTCACCAGTAAATGTTTTTCTTAGTTATTAGAACCAGTCAACATATTATTTATAATCATAAACGAAAAACTAAAATAATTATATATTTAAATGTTTCATGATATTATAACTATTAAATATTTAATAAAATAATTATAAAACATAATTAATTAATCCAAATTAAAAAACATTAATCATTCCACTTAATCAATTGTAATAACATTAGATTTACCTTGATCCCTTATCTTCTTTTAACGAATATTCCCTTTATTCTTGGGTAATTCATTTGTGTAGTGCCCCATATCCTTATAGTTAAAACATTGAAAATTAGTGGTTTCATTCTTACCCTTTCATTCCAAAACCTAATTTACTTTCTCTCCACACTTTAATCAAACTCCCTTTCCCTTCCTTCTTGTACTACATTGTTTCTTTCCACAATTTTCAAATGTGGGAAAATCCCACTTTCTCTTATTCCCCTTGTCATTTTTTTCTTCCATCATATTCTTCTAAATATTTACTTCAAATCTATAATACATTTATAATTATTTATATTTCAAGATATTACATGATAATATATAATTATCTGATGAGAATTTTTGAGAGACTTGTTCTCATCGAAGGATTGGATTTTTATAATCAAATAAATGATAAATATTAGTATCTGGATTACGTGTATAATTAGAATAATGTGATAGTGTATTCCTTATGAGTCAAATTTATTATATTTTTTAATGTGATTCATAGAATAGATAATACAACAGATCATCTCTCAAGGAGTTTTGGTGTTTTATAAAGTGAATTTAAAATAAAAGGTACAAAATTAGGGGGTGGTTTTGAAAACTATTTTAAACATAAAATGACATAATTTAATCAGTTTAATAGTTTAAAAACAAGTGTATATTAAAATATATAAGAAAAAGGATTAATTTTGAGTTTGCTACACACATTTAATGTTTATCATTCTTATAGATTAGTTTCAGATTGAAGTAATCATTCCGTTATAATTAACCAGAATCCCGATTACTTTCCATGATTTTAAAACAATTCATGGTGAACCAAAACATACCAAACAAAATATTATAGCCAAGTTATATATCTTATTCGTGGTATAGTAACTTCCAAAAAAATCTTAAATAAATGAGGAATAATAGGATTATTGTGTTATCAAATCAGAACAACAGAAGTCACGCACTCAAAACATCATAATGATTTGTTAAAAGTGAAGACCATTAAATTAAGTTGAATCAAACATCATCTTAATCAAATTATATATTTATTAAAAGGAGAGAATACAGGAGACAAAAGCACCTAAGGACACAGAACCACCAGACTAAGGGGGCCTAAAATTATGGAGACCAAGGGAATCCCCATGAATCAAATTCACAGCCTCATGCTTCAAAGAGGTGGCATTGGGGAGTTAGGTGACATCAGATCAAAGAGCAGCTATGGATGAAAGAAAATTGACATCTTTATACCCCTATCTCAAAGTTTGAGTAACCATATTGTTGCTACTCTATAACTCTTTACATCTCCTGATGATGTATAAGACAGACCATGGGATGGAGACTCTACCTGGCAGGGAGTCATGGATGATTATTGAGCCCATTTCCACTTGGGATATTTCTATATTTTTCATGAATACAAATATTGAGTCATATGAGAAGTTCCTTGGCCTCCACCTTAAAGGCATTTACATTTCCAAAATGTGCCATGATAGCGAAGAACACAAACCCTCTAGAGTAATGATCCAATCCTCCACCTCACATTATACCCGAGATATAGGATCCATATATGTTTATCTTTAAACCATATGCTGGAGGACTCCACCTTATCCACTGCCCCTACGTTCTATCCAAGATAGAAGTAACCATGTCAATTCATGCCTCCAGCATGCACAGTGAGGTAGATTCATGCTAGTTTTTAAAAAACGTGACCATTTCACTAATAAATAATTTGGTTATCACAATGATGGACCTCCTGGTTGAACGTAGCCGTCAGAATCTAGCATTATTGAAGACCCTTCTAGAGACACCAGCATCCAACACTTAGGACCACATACCGCTCCTTCCTCTCTAGACATTTATTCGGTGTTCCTTGAAACCACCTATCCCAGAAGGAATCCCAATTTATCTCATTGTAGGAGACCGATATGAAGATGACAAAGCACATCCACATGGCACGAGCAAATTCCCCTTTAATGAAAATATGGTTCGATCCCTCCTCACTTTTATTGTTGCAAAACTGGCACCAAGAGGTTAAACTGATTCCCAAATTCTTGATGCTCTCTTCAGATGGTATTATCGAGTTCCTTATTCTCCAAATGTTAAATTTTCATTTCTATCAGATTTTACTACACCATTATAAATTGTTATAGGTAACCTACTACACCTATGGGTTGGAGATCCTACAGAAGTCCTTTGTGTTGAACTTCCCGGAGTGTGATGGGGAGAACACACACTTTTCTTATTCTGAATTGATGAGGATATAATCGAACATTTCTTTCTGATTCTTGTGTAGAACTGCCTTGATGAAAGATAAATATAGGCTCAGATCATTGAATGTAATCATAGGGGCCGAACACCCTGAGAAGCCCAGTATAGAACCCTCCTAATTTAATTTCCAGAATAGGATGGTGCCTTTAACCACAATCCAATGGGAGTGATGTTGAAGACTTGAAACTAATGGATATATCTGAAGCTAGAGGGGGATCCTTGGATATTTTTATTATCAGTATTACTAGTTTAATTATGGTTCATGTTCCTCCCCCATAGAGTCTATTTCTTCAGTCTCCCATGATATCTTACCATCTATACACTGCACCGTGGTTGTGATGTTCCTAACATTAATCCCACCTTCATGGATAAGTCCAATCAAAAAAAGTATTGAAATATTAATCAATGTAATATAATTCTGGTACCCCAAAATAAATAATCCAGAATCATTTCAAGTTTCATAAATCCATTTACAAGAAGTGTATCCCCCTCTCAAAAAATTCCCATAGTTTATCCCACCATAGAATGGAAGATGAAGCCTAGGTGGATCTCATTGATCATTTCAGATATCCCTATGAATAAAAGAAGGTCTATAACCTCAAATGGTATGAGAAGAATCTGTTGGATCTAAAAAATTGGAACATGTCACTCTTTGGTTAAACATGCATATGATGTTCCCATGGTTCCCTTTTATAGAAAAAATTGGAAGTGGTTATTTTATCCTAGATATATAGATACCAATTTTACCCTGGTTATGGGTGGGTGGAAATATATATATTGATTTGGACAAAAATAAAAAAAAATTACTCCACCCCTTGTATATCACCCTGTATATTTTGGAATCCATTTAAGGTAAATAATTAGATATATTTACAAAATACATAATCAAATTTTTTTACTTCACGCAGATTCTTTTTCTTAGATATATCAGTTATGTTGGGGCCCTTAATAGAATAATTGGGCTTGAGTGCATTCTGAATCGTTTTATAACACTAAATTTTAGAACAAACCCAAAAAATTTAATCCCAATTAGATGCACATATTAGCTTCAATGTGGTTTTTATTTCACATGTTATCTTATATTCCAGAATATTTTTGACCATTTTCATTTAACATCATTCTGGATCATCCAATTCACCTCCTCCTACAACAAAATAGACAAAACATGTAAAAATTAACATTTTAATATTAAACAAAATAATCTAATTAAACAAAATGTGAAGTTGAATTTGATATAAAAAGTGTAATTTTCAATATATTTTTTTCCATGGTGGTATAAGGGTGAATTAAAACCTTGAATCATGGTATGATCAAACCCCCACAGCTAAACATTTTCACTCCTAGGAAATGTCACTTTTCAAATAATGATGCCTAGATATATTCCCAACTTCTTGAATATTTAAAATTGAGATTAAATTTATTTCTTGATAGGAATGTTATTAATGGAAAAATTCACACTAAGGAGTTATTATCAGTAATCATGGAAAAATTTATTTCATAATTGTATCATAACAAAAATCAAGGAGATGAATGATACCAATATGTGAAAATAATTCAAAATTCAACAATGTATCCAATTCCTCATATGTGTGTGTGAAAACCATTTCATAAAATTCATTCCATATTTTAAACAATAAATATAGGTTATTTAAAATTTAGGCTTCTTAAATGATTATGACCAGAGAACCTGTACTACATCCTTTGTGATCATATTTCAAGAACCACTAACTTAATCATTTTCAAAAGTCCAACCTTAATCTCTCGACCTATATATCAATATATTTTTTATATTTTATCACTCCACTCATTTATTATTTTTATTTTTTCTCAAAAGTTTCACTTGGAAGAAACCACAAAATCATCTCTTAACTGTTGATTGATCTACTCACGATGCTAATTTTAATAGTTATAACAACATCAAAGGTTGAGGAAGAGTGATTTTTTATCTTACCAATATAAAAACCATTTTTTTGTGTTTTTTGTTATTTTTTTTCAACATATAACCATTGTATAATAGATACACAAACATAGGTTAATACATTACAATAATGAAAAAGTCCATATAAGGAATGATCATATGGAAAAAGAATTTTACAAAACCAATAAATATAAACCTAAATTGTATTTTTCTTCTTTTGATAATGAAAAAATCACAATACATGGTTGGGTGAAAAGATGTGTGGATATATTAAATGAAATAGTTTTCCCATAAAATTCACACACAAATGGTATTTACCTTCTCAATGGTTTCAAAGTGATACAACCATTTATATCTTGAAAAACTATTATATATAAAATTTCACACCTAAACGTAAAAATCATTCTAAAACACACATTATATCATTGAAACAATTTTTTAAAATGTTAAAAGAACTTGAAATTAGAAGATTCCGGATGAATTTTCAATTAATTTGATGATTTAGTGATCATAAAAAATGAGCATTCCAAAAAATATTTGGGGCTGAATGTGGGTGGGGGAAGGGAATAATACAATTCACCAAGAAAAAAGGAGAAAATTAGAAAAGGTGGTATAAATACAAAAAATCATACGAATGTAGAGAATAATAAAAATATTATGATCAAAAAAAATAGTTGAAAAATGAAGAAAGATAATAAAAAATCATAAATAGACGAAAAATGTACCCATCCCCCCACACCAGTATTATATGGTGTCCTTGAAATAATAATTGTTTTGGATGGAAGGATAAAACCTTGTGGGTGTCATTGGTCAGTTGGTTTTTGGAATTTCTGTTCCTCTATTAGGAAATCTAAAATGGCTTCATGAAAGTGCTTAAATATCTTCAAATTTATAGTTAAGGTTTATTTTTATTCATCAATTTAATCCTAAAAATGGATAAATATTAGAAATAGTGTATGGGTCAAACTTGTGGGAACAATGATTACCAAGATGCAACTTTAACCTTGAATTGAGAAGATGGATCTTCTACCTAATGTTGGAATTGATAATAAAGGATGCAGCCATTGTGGGAATCCGTGGTTTTCTATTTATAAATATAGTAGTTATTTTATGGTTCTCTTATAATTTATTAAATCTCTCAAATCTATAAATCCCTTTCAGAACTTACACCCAAAATATTATAGTTTCGTTTTTTAATGGCAAAGTTGGCCCAAAGATCTATCTCAATAGGTAGGTGAAAATCTTTCTAAACACTATTCAATATGGTGACATGAAAATATTAGTTTTGAAATAAATAAAATAATCCCATAATTAATAATCAAGTCTAATACCCAAATATTTTCTATTGGGATGAACCGTTTTTTAGAATTTGTTTTTCCTCTATATTTGACACCTTGGCTTGACCATTAGTTTGTGGGTGTTATACAGAAGAAAATTTATTTCTACCCTCATATCAATGAAAAAGTTATTGTATTTTTTGGTTGTAGAAATTAGAAACTTATACACCGATGATGAACTTAGTAAATCAAAAACAACAACAAAATTATCTTCTAAAAAATCACCCAACTATCTTAGAATCATTAGTCTTTTTGGATTGTGCATCTACCAATTTTGAAATTTAATCAATTTCAATAAAAATAAAAAAATTTACAAAGGAATTGAGAAATTAATCTATAAAATAAATTACCAAAACATTGAAAATATCAGAAAAAATATAAGGATTTTTGGTATTTAATTTTTGTTAAAGACATTCCCTATCCTTTGAATAAGTGGAAAAAAATTTAATTCATTATGTGTATATTGAAATAATATTGTCCAAAATATGCATGAATCAAAAATCTTGTGATTTTTATATTGGGGACCAATGTGGAACCCACTTACAAGAGTTTGGAAGAACATAAGGACAGACTAAAACTCTCTATCAGGAACACAATTCCTATGGAATTTATGACTAAATATGTCAAAAAATGTAGGTGTAATCCCAAATATAGAAACACGACTAATGTTTTAGATGATCAGGTTGGTTTTTTTGAAATTATCAGGATTGGAAGACGCTAGAAAATAATTTAAAAATGTATCATACAATTAAATAACATCTTGTACTTAATACAATCTCTCATCAGAAAAGATGTAATTTATGGGAATAAAAGGTAATGAGTCAATGTCTCAAGATGGGAGGATCCTACTGATATTGTCAGCCACCAAAATCTCTGCCCCTTTTTTATTCCTTATTAATAGATTAAATTTATTAAGTAGGGTCATATGGAGAATGGTATTTAGTTTTTATTTTAGTTTCTTAAGTATATACTGAAGGGATTCATCGTCTGAGAACACCGTTACTTTGGACCAACATTTTTTTGACTAAGATTTTTCCATGTAAAACACAATTGAAATGAAAGAATTTTTTGTTATGGTATAGTTTTCTTGGGTAGGGTCCATTTAATGTGATTCATAGGATATTACATGTAGATCTTGATCAACCCATTGTGATAAGACATCCCGAACTGCATAGTTATAAGTGTCACACATGGGCTCAAATGTGAAATCTAACTAGGGTTTTTGGATTACTTGGGGTGATGTGAGACTCCATTTTAAATTGCTAAAATATTACACATATCTTTTATCAAAAAAATATTTCTCTTTTTGGAGTGAATGGTAGGGGAAGTGATATCTTACAAAATTTATGAATGAAATTACAATAAAATTAAGTATGACCTAATAAATATCTTATATCCATCAAATATTTAGGGAATGGTATGAACGAAATGATTTCTACTTTTGATTTATAAACTTGGATACCATCCCCATAAATTAAATTTCAATGTTTTATACCATTACACACTAGGAAATGTAATTTCACTTTATTTAATACAATATTATTTACCATACAGTGACATTGGATAAGACTAAGACAACTCAGATGCTGATCAAAATAGGAACCATATACAATGAAATCATCCATGAATACTTCCATGAAATTCCCTAGGAAATCCAAACAAATACTAACCATGAATTACTATAAAATACATGGAGCATTTCATTGGCCAAATTTCATCATCCTATTGTCAAATGTGTTGAAAGGGAAAGTTAATGTGGTCTTTTTCGGATCCTCATAGACAATATGGATATCAAATTATTCAGAATACCCATCAAGGATATATTAAAGGGTGTTACCCTCTAACCTCCGTATATTTTTTTCAATGAATGTTAAGGTAAAATGGTGATTCCTAGTGTGTTGTTTTAGTCAATGATAATCAATAGAGACATGCCAACTATTTTGAACATGTGTTGGAACCAATTTATTATTAATTTTTAATTACAGTAAGACTAGTTCTTTTAGGAACTACCCACACCTTAAAAATCTCTTGGGTGTGTGATATGGGGAAAATGATTATAGAAAATAGTAATTTGGTTAACATATTTTTATAAACATTGATGAGGTTTAGGTTCAATCAGCGTTGTGCCTACATCACTAGTTTATGCTCATCATTTAGCAATATATGATGCTTAAAAATTAGTGGGCTAATACTAATAATGTTTTCTTGTTTACATCCCAAGGATTTATTATACTACCTAAAAAGTTAAAGAAATCATGGTTCATGCTATAGAGGGGGTGAACTTGAAAGGATGATAGGAAGGTTGATTATATTATCAAGATATGAATATTTCAAATATTGAGGTAGTGGTTTAAGATCCAGGTCAGGGGGTTTTGGACTAATGGGAGTGAATGTGAAAGTGATAGGTTACTAATCTCATATAACTACTTAAGGGTAATATCATGAGATTAGGAATAAGATTATAGAAGCTAAGTAATATCATAAATGGTCATTGGATCCTCAATGATCAAGAAGTAATTAATTAAATAGTATTCTTGACATTTTTCTAAACTAGTAAAAAATTCAATTAATGATTCATTATGTGGAATTTATATAAATGTTCTATTATAAAAAATGGGATTGGGGGAAATAAATGAAGTTTTTTAGTGAAATGAGTACATTAATAAAATCTACTGAATGTGATGAATTTTTTTGGGGGGTGCTTCATGGAATCATCGATGTTGAAGAGGACAATGTGACCACCAAAACCCATAGATAATGTAGCATTGAGGACCTTAATTATAATTTTTGAAGTTTTAAATAAAGGTCACCGCAATATAATTGGTTCATGACTATTCATCATATCACCATCAATTCCATGAACATAAAAATCATTAAGAAAAGTTAAAATTTTCAGCCCCACAAAAACCTCCGATAACGGACTAGCGGGGTGTGTGGTACTCCAGTTTTATAGTTGAAAAAAATGGGATTAAATTACCAAACCTACAGTGAGTACTAAATTTATTGATGTATCACATTTATAGAAGTACCCAAATCAAGAATAAAATCGTAAGAGAAATACTCTCCAATGGTGCATGGGATTGAGAATATTCCATATTCATTGCTTTTGTTAGGAAGTGATGGATCTATAAATTATGGGATGTTCCACCCTAAGTCCACCATTTTATCACCTATAATTATCCTTTTGTATGTACAAATATCTTTTAAAAATATAGTGTATCATTGAATTTTATGTATAACATCAGTTAAAGGGATGTTAACCTGCACTTTTTTGTTCCTTTTGAATATTGTTTATAAACATAAAATTATATTTTTTTCCTTTTTTGGTTGGAACATTGGGAAAATGGAATAAGAATGTTTTGTCTTGGTGGTTCATCAAATTAAACTCTCTTTAATTTGGTAGGGATTCTCTTGGGAAAAATTTTGTCATCTTTTGGATGATTTTCAATGATTGGAGTGGTGGTTTATTCATGGGGTATAAATATAATAGAGGGTTAATTTGGATTTTAAGTTTCATTCCACTTCGAAGGGTTATTTAACTAACATGTACCTTATCCCTATTGTTAACTATTATTTGACCAGATATTTTACCCAAAACATGATTTCATATTTGACCCACTGAGTTTTCAAGTTTTCTCAATTGAGTTTTTAGGTCATGTTTGTATGATTTTTTGGTTTATTATAAGGATAGATAATTTACAACCATTTTTTTAACCTATTATTATAGTCTAGGATTGGGTTTTGGAGGGGGTTGTTGGAATGGCCTTTTTGGTGGTTGAAAAATCATGGGTGATGGAGGATGACTACTCTCTCTTTGTTGGTTCTATGGCTATTCATATTTTTTAAATATCCCTTTCCTATAAGTTTGGTTGTCTTTACACCAATATTTTTTATGGATGTTATGGTTCTATCATAATTTTTTTGTTATAGGGGTAGATTGGTATAGTTAACTTAAAAATCATCTGAGTTTCTCTACATTAATGGAATCAATCAGAATAAAGGGTTTCGATAGCACATATACAACAATTAATTATAGCATTTGCTTGTGATTTCCATAGGAAAATCGGTTGAGTCAATAAGGTTTCTTTATGACTTTTCCATTCCTTCATGTTTTGAAAATCACAAACACTCTATCTCAAGGAAAATTTCTTTTCCACTCAGATTTTCCTTAATAAGGAAAATTTTACTTCCCCAAGGAAAATTTCTCCTTTCCATGATTTCATTGTTCATGTTTTAGTTTCTTTAAATACTAATCCCTTTTATTCCTAAGTGAAAAATTTTGTTTCATATATAAAACCTCATAATTATATAAATACATAGATATAGAGTATTCTATTTTCAGGATCTGAATTTGGACTCCAAATTCTCTGAAATTTAGACTTCGAAATCTCTGAAATTCAGACTCTGAATTCTCTGAAATTATGACTCTTAAGTCCTTATAATTCAAACTCTGAATTCATAAGAATTAGGACTCCAAATTCCTTAGAATATATACTCAGAATTCGTTATAATTAAGACTCCGAATTATTTAGAATTCAGACTCCTAATTCCATAAAATTCAGACTTTGAATTATTTACATTCCAGAATCTGAATTCCCTAGAATACAGACTCTGAATTCATTAGAATTCAGATTCAAAGTTACTTAGAATTCAGTCTCTGAATCCCTCAGAATTCAGACTCTGAAGTGTACTGAATTTTGATTCTGAATTCTTTGAAAAATAGAATCCAAATACCCAGGTAATATAGACTTCAAATATTTTTTCATAGACTTCGATCTTTATTTTTCCTTTGACTCCAAAAAATAAATTTGGTTGAGGATCAACATTTTTACGTGTCCTTGTTAATGTTATTAAATGATTTTTTTCATTATGTTACTAACTAACTGTTGTTTGAGTGACACGCATATAGGTCCCTCCAAGATTCAAGGAAATATATGACTGTTGGAGTAGGGATCTGATCGTTGGAAATGTGTCTATAAATAGGATCTCATTTGATTGAGCTCAAATACACATTGATCAATCTAGAGACTATATGCTACTGAAGTGATTTCTAATGAGAGATACTCTCATGCTTTGTGCATACTGAACATCTTTTTCAGATTGGTTCGTGTAACTCTGATTGTTATTGTTTACAATCAAGGTCTTTCGAGGATAGGAAGATAGAGGTGCCGACTACTGCGATGTTTAAGGGATTGTGGGGATAGCAAGACAGACTCTGATATTATTATCGATGGCTTACCCTGGTGTGGGTAAGATATATTTTATTGAAATTATAAATCAGGGGACCTTTATCCAAGGTTGTTGGATACCCTAATATTTGGGGTAATAGATTTCTTACTTGTTAGATGTATTGTTTCATGTATGTTTTCTGCTACATTTTTTTATTAAAGAAAGTATAACTATGTTATACATTCTTATACTTGTATACTCTAATTTGTAATATTCAATATGCTTTAAGGTAGAACCTTTGTCCCTAAAAACATTTCTTAAGTTTCATTTCTGGAACCATATTTCAGGAATCTAGCATGTTTTTAGAATTACGAGGTATTTTGAATTTACCTTGTTTAACAGTGTTGAACTATAAAAAATTTTAACTAACATTAATGATTCCAAAGGAATTTCTAATGTATAAAATTCACACCCTCTAGTATATTGAGAATCTTCATCATTATATTGATCTTACAATTGGTATTAGAGAAGTTCTCTAAGATACTTATATTCACATATATGTTCTCTTACTCAAGTTTCCTTCATTCTATATTTTCATTCCCTGTGTTTTTTATCCTTGTTTAAAAACTCTTATTAATTACAAGATTTTCTGGAAAGATATTTTCTTTTAGATGGTAGGAATGAATGTTGGTTCGATTGACAATCTTAATCCTACTAGACCACCAATATTTTATGGGAATGTTTATTAATATTGGAGAGATAATATGAATACTTTTTTTATTAATACTATAATGGAAAACATTGTTATGCTTATTGAAGATTAAAAGATTCCTAATAAGGAATCCAGAACATTTACTAATCAAGAAAAGTTAGAATATCAACTTAAATATATGGTACACAGTACATATTTCTGTTCCATGACCAGGAATATATATAGTCAAATTTCTTCATGTGTAGTCGCAAATTGTATTTGGAAGAAGCTTAAAGTAACTCACTTTGGAACATAAAATGTTATTGAAACTAGAAGATCTATGCTTAGAGCAGAATATCACGATTTTTACTTTCCTTATGAAGAACTAGTGTGTAAGGTTCAAAATAGGTTTATGAATATTTTTAATAGTTAACAATCGATGGGTGAAAAAGTTTTAGATGATGAGGCACTTGTATAAAAAAATTATAGACATCATGCCTAATGAGTGAGATTCAAAGAGAATAGTTATTGATGAGAATAGGAAAGTCTCATAGATTACTCTTGATTTTATTTTTGGAACTCTTCTTAAACATGTGTCTAGAATGAAGAGAGTTTCTGATATAATTTAGAAGATGAATGGAAGTGGAAGTGTTGCTTTTACAATTACTTAAAATCATATGAAATCCAAGACTCCTAAAAGGGTTACTAGATGCAAGTCGAAGAAGTTCATTGTTTTATCTGAATCAAGTGAAAGTGAACATTCTTAGAATAGACTAGCTAATCTTGATTGAAGGATGAACAAAATAGTTGGGAAGAAAGAATTTCTGTATAGATATAAGAAGAAAAAATTAATGGACAGGAAAGGATCAAAAGTCACTTGCTATTAGTCCAAAAGGGCATGGCATATAAGGCCATATTATCCTATGATTAAGAGAAAATATAAAAAGGAAATGCATTCAGAGAATAATAGAATGAAATAATACAAGGCTAAATCTATGAATTTTTTGAAATCCAATGACACCTAGAGTGCCAGTGGTGGTGAATCTTCTGAATAATCCTCAGTGTACGAATCTTCTTGTCAGAGGAATCCTGGTTTTTTAGCCAATATACCTATTGAAAATCATTATTTAATGTCTAAGGAACACAATTCTAAATCTATAACCTATGTATCTTTGAATGCTAATTATAGTGGTAGTAAATGTTATGAATCCCCAGATGAAGAATCTTCTTCTGTTGAAGATAATTCTTTACTTACTTATGATGAAGTCTCTAGGTTTTCTAAGCTCCTAGAGAATGAAAATTCTAATGTCAATAAAATATTGATAAAAAAATTATAGGGTTTCTATTATTACTATGGTAGTATCCGATCTATCTAAAGATCTGGATAAGAAAATTTACGATTTTGAAAGTATTTCAAAAAACCATGAGGAAGTTAATTCTAAGAAGGATAAACTTTCTAAGGATATAGAAAAATTAATTTATAACAAAAATGTTTTCAAGACTAACTCTTGAGTAAAAAATAATGTTTTTGAGGATAAAAAATTAGTTATTAAGATAAAGTTAGAAATATTTTCATTGAAGAATTTTTATCAAATTTCACCATAGTTAAGGAAAAATTTGATAAAATTTACTCCCAAATTAGACCTATATGAAATACCTATTGATTTTGTTATACTCATTCAAAAATTATTTTTAGTAACAATTATTTTTTACCTCAAAGTGATTCATTTTTCACTAAGTGTCAGTGTGGCAGGCATTGGGAAAACAATTGTTCCTTAAAAAAACTCAGCCTTAAGGTTTTTATAAAGCTTATTTTTCAAAGAAAATGTGGATTCCTAATATTTTTCTTTCAGAAGTTTCCGGATCCAAGAAATTTTGGGATTCAAAAGACTAATACTCTTATTTTATGGAATGTAAAGATAGTACAAACAAAAATACATAGTACATGGATAGTGGAACTTCCCATCACATGATTGGTAACAAAAACATCTTCGAAAGGATTATCAAGATAATGGTAGGAAAAATAACTTTTGGAGATAATGCTTAGGGAGAAATTATTGTTATAGGTAACACTATTCTTCTTGAAAAAACATCGACTTCAAATGTTTTATTTGTTAATGGTCTTAAGCACAACCTTATTAGCATAAGTCAAATATGTGATGATGGTTACCTTGTGAATTTTAGGAATGATAAGTGTTTACTACACAATTCCAAGGAAGAGTTTTTTCGTTCTTCCCATAGGCAAGAGAATGTTTACACACTAAACTTAGAAGACTATAGGAGCCAAGATCTACCTTGTCATAGTGAAATGGAATATCATTCTTGGTTAAGGAATAGAATTTTAGGACACTGTAACATTAGGAACCTTTGAAAACTCTCTAAGAAAAGACTAGTTAATGATCTACCAGAGCATAGATTTGATTCTTAAAATGTTTTTGATCCTTATCAATATGGAATGAAACAGAAATCAAGTTTTAAATTAGTCAGTGATGTCTTAACCACTGATGCATTATAGTTGGTGCATATCGATATTTTTGGTCCAACACAAACTGGATGTATTGGAGGAAAATATTATGTATTCGTCTTAGTAGATGATTACACTATATTTACATGGGTCTATTTTTTAGAAATGAAATATAAATCTTTTTCTTATATCAATATTATTAGGTCCCAAGTTAAAAATGATAAAAACCTTCCATTAGTAAATTTTCATATTGATAATGGAGGGGAATTTAAATATTCTGATTTTGAAACTTTTTGCAATAGAAAAGGCATTACTCATAACTTCTCAGCACTAAGAACACCTCAACAAAATGGTGTTCTTGAAAGAATAAGTAGAACTATTCATGAGATAACAAGAACCTGGTTGAGTTAATATTTTATAGCCAAACAATTTTGGGCTGAATCTGTAAGTACTACTTGCTATATTATAAACGGTGTTTTGATTAGTCCTTTTCTTAAAAAAATTTCTTTTGAGTTATGGAATGGTAGAAAACCTAGACATTCCTACTTCATGGTTATTGGTTGCAATGTATTCATTCTGAATACTAACGATAATCTACATAAATTTTCACCAAAATCTGTTGAAGGAATTTTCTTAGACTACTATACAACTTCTAAGGCTTATAGAGTTTTCAATAAAAATACTTGTACAGTTGAAGAAAAAGTACATGTTATATTCAATGAAGCTGATTGTTTTGTTTTTAATCACCCTCAGACTACATCTTCAGATGTGTTTTCAAGAACCGATTATCAACCCTTGATAGAAGATCCTTTGGATAAAGAAAATGTTCAAGGAAATGTTTCTGAAGTATTTACCCTAGAAGAGTTCTGACAATACGTTGATGAACGAGTTTTACAAAACCCAAATCAGTTGTTTCATAAGAATCATTCAAGTGATATTATCATTGGTTATGTAAATCAACCTGTAAGGACTAGAAGTTCCTTAAGAAATGAAATAGAATATCTAGATTTCCTTTCTCATTTAGAACCAAAAATCATTGTTCATGTTTTAGGTGATAATGATTCGATAAAATCTATGCAAGATAAGCTAAATGAATTCAAAAGGAAAAAACGCTAGACCGTGGTTGAAATACCTAAGGAAACTTCTGTAATTAGAGTAAAGAGGGTATTCAAAAATAAGTGTGATGAAATTGAAATCATAGTAAGAAATAAACCTATATTTGTTGCTAAAGGTTATAATAAACAATAAGGAATAGACTACGATGAAACCTATGATCTAGTAGCCAAACATGAATCTACTCTAATTTTACTTGTGTTTCAATCATTATTTTATTTCAAACTTTTTCAAGTAGATGTTAAATGTGCTTTCCTTAATAAATATGTCCAAGAGGAAGTTTTTTGTGGAACAACCTCTTTTTTTGAAGATACAAAACATACTGAACATGTTTCTAAATGTACTGAAGCTTTATATGGACTTAAATGATCCCCAAGAGTCCGATATAATAGACTTGCATGATTTTTTCTTCAAAAGATTTATGTTAAGGGAAATGTTGTTCTAATTTTTTGTTTTAAAACAAGATAATAAAAATGTTTTTATTGTTAAAATTTATATTGATGACATTATATTTGGTTCAACTTAGCAATCTTTTACTGATTACATTGAGAATCTAATGAAATATGAGTTCAAAATTACTATGATGTGTGAGTTAACATTTTCCTTGGTTTTCAAATTTCCCAAAAACCAGAAGGAATCTATATATACCAACATAAGTATGTTAAATATCTTCTTAAAAAGTATTAATATGTCAACACTAAGAGTATAAGTACTCCCATTGGTACCTCAATTTCACATGATGTTGATGAATCTGGGAAACCAGTAGCTCAAACATCTATTAGATGTATGATAGTAATTCTACATTTCTTGATAACTAGTCATCTGGACTCAATGTTTTTGGTAAACTTATATGTAAGATATCAATCCAATCCTAAGGAATCTCATTTACAGGCTGTGAAAATGATATTTCGTAATATAAAGGGAACCATGGATCTAGTACTCTTTTATACTTCTAGAAATGATTTTGTTTTAAAAAGTTTTTCGGCTTCTGACTTTTGTGGATGTAGAATGGATAGGAAAATTACATATGAAACTTTTCATTTCATTTGAGATTCATTAGTTTTTTGTTTATGCAAAATGAAACACTTAGTATCACTTTCCACTACTGAAGTAGAATATGTAGCAGCTGGAAGTGGTTGTTCTCAAGTGTTGTGGATGCAACACACACTCATATACTATGGTATGAGTTTTATCAAAACACAAATTTTTTGTGATAATACTAGTGACATTGCCTTAATCAAAAACCTTGCATATCACTCTCGTGAAAAACACATAGATAATAGGATTCATTTTATTTGGGATCACACACAAAAAAGGAGATATCATTCTTCAATTTATCAGAATTCAAGATCAACATGCTAATATTTTTCCAAAATATTTACCATCCGATAGATTTGAATAAATTACACAAAAGTTAGGAATGATAATCATACGATAATATTCATCATTAAATTCTTGTTGAAACCTATTTCTTATAGTGAGAAACTACTTTTCATAGGGGGAGTACATTTTCTTGTTAGCTTAAATTTTTTTTAGTTAAAATTTTTATAGTTTAATTTTTTTTGTAGTCAAAATTTTCCTAGATAAAATTTTTGTAGACCATATTTTCTTAGTAAAATGTTCAAGGTCAAAATTTTCATAGTTAAAATATTCGCAGTTAAATTTTTGTTTTCAAAATTTATTTAGTCTAAATTATTTTTTGTAATCAAAATTTTCAGAATCTAATGTTAACAAGAAGAATGTTTTCTCACTACGAATAATCTTCCAATAAATATGAAAGGTATGTTTTCTTTCCTAAATTTTCATAATCATCTTTTACATAATGATATTTTATTTTTGCTTTAAAATTTTCGGATTCACTTATCCATAAATCCGAATGTTTTTATTAAAACCTTAAAAGATCATATTCTATCAAAATCTCTTCTTAGCTATCATCTCAACCATTAGATCTTCTCAAGAAGTTGTCAACCGGTGGATCAATCAGGGGAGTTGAACCTTTCACTTCAATTTCCTATATAATGTCCATCCCATGCTTATCCCACATCAAACCCCAAGCCTTCACGTCTTGAAGCTGGGCCTATATTTTTAAATCCATTTCGGATCTTTAAAGTTTTCTTAGTTCTGAATTTCTACTAAAGCCTCTTCTCAGAAAAAAATTTCAACTATTAAGGAAGTCTCAATGTGGCAGATATACTGAGAATGGTTACTCGAATCGAATTTTTATGCCAAATATGACTCTATCATGTCTAAGAATATCGAGCATAATGTCTAAGAGAGTGTTTGTATTTTAAAACCAAAAGCACAGGATCTGGTTTATACAAATTTGGTAGTAGAGTTCTCTGAGACAATAACTTTCTTTATGGAAGAAGTCAGATACAAGTTCTCTTTGAAGTGTTATGGAAGGAAATATTATATTTCTTACACCAAGGATACAAGTTTGATTGGAATTACTTATGAAGGGTAAGACTAGTTCTGTATTCATGAGCTACCTGATATTCAGGGAATTTTTTTATAAGAATAAATCCATAGATTTACTTGGCCTTTCAGAAGTAAAGACTCTAAAGATTATCCATCTATCTACGAACTTACGGATTCTTGAACTATTGGATCAAGGATTTATAATTACAAGAAAATGTCATAAAGATAAACTTAAGATGATTGACATCTATATTATGGATTTCATGGTGACTTTCAGGAAGATAAATTTGGACAAGTACGTTCTTGTTACGATTGAGAATATAAAAAATTGAAAATTTAAATCCCAAATTATCATGTATCCATCTATTCTGACAAATATTATAGTTCATTGTTTAAAATCCTTCAAAGTTTCTAGTTCTTCTAAGTCGAGTAATTACATAGTAATATTTTTGAGTGATGATACATGGAGAAGGATGAATGTTGGTTTTTCTAATGAATCCAATGAATTCTATGAATTTCTTGAAGAGGAGGTAGATGCCCTATCAATGAAATAGAAAGTGGCTGAGACTTCTAAAAAGGATGAAGGGAGAGGAAGGAGAAGGAAGAAGAAGAGAAAAAACCCCAAGTGGTTATGTAAACCGAGTCTGCACCTCCACAACCTAAGAAGAAAAAGACATAGACTGATGAAGTTGCTGCTAAATGGAGAGAATAAAAGAAAAAATAAAACGAAGGGGAGACTATGTTTTTCGTTGACCCTGCTGAGGAAAAATAATTGAGGGAAAACACTACTGAGAATATTGAAAAGAATAAAAAGAAAAGAAGAAAAGGAAGAAATTGTCAGAAGATGAAGTTATTCAGTCTCTTATCAAGGCAACTGAAAAACCATATGAACAAGTTCCAGTACAAGAATCTTTTTTAGTAGAACCATTTCCAGAGACTATGGGAAAGAAGTTAGTGATTCCATAATGACATCAAGAATAAGAAATAGTTCAATAAGAATAAGTGGAAGAAGAATAAGTAGAAAGTAGTGGTGATATTGAGTAATTGATATTAAAGTAGATGACTTCCATGATAAGGAATGCCCTTCTGAGAAATTGTTAATCTGAACTTCTAATGTTCATTCTTCAAACCATTCCACCCTAGGAAAGGATGAGAAGGTGAGGAAGAAGTGAATAATTTTTCTGAAGAGGAAAGTAGAAATCCTGATTTTATACACCTAGAGGATGTTGAGGCGGCATTTGAGAAGAAATAATTTGATGAATATAAAATAGTTCAACTATTAGATAGAAAACATGAATCTCTTAATCAAGAAAAAATCATTCCAAAGGATGATAAGAGAAAACAAGTGGTTGTGGATACACCTAGAAAATTTGTGGTAAAGAAAAAAGAAGTGGGTGCTTCATCAAAAAAGAAGGCTCCTGAGATTGACAAAGAATCTTCACAATCCAAAGTCTCGGATTCAGAATCATATTCTCTTGGCCATGACAATGTTGTTCAGTCTTTGAAGAATCTTGTTGGAACTATTCCCTTATTTCCTAGTATATACTTGAGATTCCAGATGCTTCAGCATTTGTTAAATAAAAAATTGTATTCAGTATTCATGGTGATGAATAAATGTGTTAGTCTTGAGGTATAATTCTAATCTTTTCTCATTGGTTTCAATTCTCAGAAAAGATCTTGAAATAAAATGAAATGTTGGTCAAGGAAATAAATATTATAGATTAGAATCTTTGATGAATTTCAAGATAGTGTCAAATATTCCATTGACACAAAAAATGTGATGGCCAAGGATCTCAAAAATAGTTTTGTGTAAAAATTATGTCCTGAACAGACTTCCCATAAGCAAAAATTAAGGATCTGAATGAAAAGCTAAATTTATTTGCTCAGAGTTGGAAGAGGAAAATAGATCTCAGAATTGATATTGAAGAGAAGCTTGATAAGCAGAATGAAGTCTTGAAAGCCTAGGGAGAGAATCATAAGGCTCAGGAAGAAAAAATTAAATCCTTAGAGAAAACAACTGAATATCATTATTAGTTGCTCAAGCGTACAAAATAGGATCACAAGGAGCTCATGAAGATAAAATCTATTGTTATGAAACTGATGCTGAAGGAGAAGAAAGGATAATATTTTACAAATCCGATATTTTAGTGTATTTATTTCCTTGTACAAATCCTTTTGAACATAATATATTTTTAGTTTCTCTTTATATATTTTGGTGCTTTCGTACTAATAAGCCAGGTAGCATATTTTCCTTTCAATTCCCTGTATTTCTTTATGATAATCACAAACGGTGATAAAGGAATGTCAAAAAAGAATACTTAGTAAAGACGAAATTTCCCTATGTAAGGGGGAGTTTGTCTAAGTGTGAGTTTTCATCATGAATATTTTTTTATGCAAGAAAATGAAAAAAAAACTTATTTAGAAAATTCAGAATACTATCTTTAGTGTTTCCAAATCCTAAGGGAGATTTATCTGTATTCACATTGATCCATAAGTAAATGGAGATAAGTCTTTATTTATAATCCCATAAAATAACTATGTCCTTATATTCTTTTTGGTAAGGATGTTTGGGATTTCTAGAAAAGTGGAGATTGTTGAGTCAATAAGGTTTCCTTATGACCTTTATATTCTTTCATGTTTTGAAAACCACAAACACTCTATCTCAAGGAAAATTTATTTTCCAATCATATTTGTCTTTAATAAGTAAAATTTTCCATCCCTAAGGAAAATTTATATTTACCTTGTTTTCATGGATCATGTTTTAGTTTCTCTAAATACAAACTATTTTTATTCCTAAGTGACGAATTCAGTTTCAAATATAAAACCTCAGAATTCTATAAATACATAGATAAAGAGTATTTTGTTTTCCGAATCCAAATTTGGACTTCAAATTATCCAAAATTCAGACTCCAAATTCTCTGAATTTTAGACTCCCAATTCTCTGAAATTCAAACTCTAAATTCTCTGAAATTCAGACTTCTAATTCCGTAGAATTTGGACTCCTAATTCCTTAGAATATGGAGTCATAATTGCATATAATTCAAACTCCAAATTCCTTATAATTTAGACTCAAAAATCCTTAGAGTTCAAAAACAAAATTCCTTAGAATTCATACTTTGAATTCCTTAGAATTCCGACTCCAAATTTCATTGAATTTAGAATACAAATTCCTTAGAATTCAGACTCTGAATTCCATAGAATTCAGACACCTAATTCCTTATAATTCAGACACCGAATTCCTTATAATTCAGACTTCTAATTCCTCAGAATTCAGACTCTGAAGTCTATAGAATTTTGATTTTGAATTTTTTGAAAAACAAAATCCAAATAACATTGTAATATAGACTCCGAATATTTTTCCTTATACTCGAAACATTATTTTTCTTTTGACTCCGAACTTTATTTTTCCTCAGATTCTGAAAAATAAATTTGGTTGAGCACCACATTTTTACCTAACCTTGTTATAGTTATAAAATGATGTTTTTCTTTCTGTTTCTTACTAATCATTGTTTGAGTGAGACATGTATTGGTCCCTCCTAGATTTAAAAAATTGAATGACCATTAGAGGAGGGATCCGACTGTTGGAAATGTGCTTATAAATAGTAGCTCATTTGACTGAGATCAATAATCGTTGATCAATGTAGAGATTACATGATGCTGAGGTGATTACTAGAGAGGGTGAGACTCTAAATATATATGCGTATGGAACATCTTGTTTACATTTCTTTTTGAAACTCTGATTGATGCGGTTAACAATCAAGGGCTTATAGGGATTGGAAGACAGAGGTGCCAACTACCATAACGTTCGAGATCTTGGGGGGATCGCAATAAAAACTCAGATTTTATTATCGAGGGCTTACCTTGGTGTGGATAAAATATACTTTATTGAATGTATAAATCAAAGGACCTTTATCCATGGTTTTTGGATACCCAAGGATTTGGTTTAAAATATTTCTTACACGTTACTTTCATTTTTTAAAGTTTTTTTTGCCATATTTTTGTTGTTAAGGAAAGTATAACTATTTTATACTTTATCATACTTGTATAATCCAATTTCTAAGATTCTATACACATTAAGGTAGAATATTTTCCCTTGTAAACTTATCTTAAGATTCATTTCTAGAACCATATTTTCGTAATCTAGCATGTTTTTAGAACTAAGAAGTCTTGTGGATTTACATTGATTAACTTTGTTGAACAATAAAAAGTTTAAACTAAATTTAAAGGTTACAAAAGAAATTTTAATGTATACAATTCACCCCCTATTTTATATTGAGCATCAAAATCATTATTTCGATCCAACAATTGGTATTAGAGAGGGTCTCTGAAATAATTATATTCATATATAGGTTTTCTTGCTCTGGATTTTTATCCTTGTTTACAAACTATTATTACTAACAAGATTCTGTGTAAGTATATTTTCGTTTAGATGGTATGAATGAATGTTGGTTCGATTGAAAATATTTGTCGTACTATACCAACTAAATTTTATGGGAATGATTATGAATATTGGATAGATCTTATGAAGACTTTAGTTATTAATACAAGAGTGGACAACTTTGTTAAGCTTACTGGATATTACAAGATTCCTGATAAGGAAGTCAGAACCTTTACTAATCATGAAAAGTTATAATATCAACTTAACTATAAGGTATGAAATAATTTTTTGTGTTCCATGATCAGGAATATATATTGCCAGATATCTTCTCGTGAAGCCGCAAATTGTATTTTGAGGAATCTTGATGTAACTCACTTTGGAACCTCCAAATTTTTCGAAACTAAAAGAGCTAGGCTTAGAGAAAAATATCATGGATTTTTCATTCCTTATAGAGAACCAGCGTGAAAGGTACAACAGAGGTTTATGAATATTGATTATAGTTTAAAATTCATGGGTGAAATAGGTTTAGATGATGAGACACTAGTGGAATAGATTTTATATATCATTCCTAATGAGTGGGAGTCAATGAGAAAAACTATTGATGAGAATTGGAATGTCTCATAGATTACTCTTGATGAGTGTTTTGGAACATTTCTTCAACACGAGACTAGAATGAAGAGATATGCTGATCTAAATTAGAATAAGAATGGAAATGGAAGTGTTTCTTTATATATAATTGAAATCATATGAAATCCAAGACACCTGAAAGGGTTACTAGATCATAGACGAAGAAGGTCACATTTTTATCTGAATTAAGTGAAAGTGAACATTCTATGAATGAACTAGCTAATCTTACTTTAAGGATGAACAAGATAGTTTGGAAGAAAGAATTTTAGTATAGATTTAAGATGAAATAAATAAATGACAAGAACGACTCAAAAGTCACTTTCAATTAATGCAGTAGAGCAGGGCATACATGGCTAGATTTTCTTATGCTTAAGAGAAAAGATAAAAAATGCAATCATTCTGAGAAGAATAAAAAGAAATAATATGGGGCTAAATATAAGAATGTTTTGAAAGCCAATGACACATGGATTTCTTGTGGTGGTGAATCTTTTGAATAATCCTTATAGTATGAATCTACTGGTCATAAGAATCTTGGTTTATTAGCTAATCAACCTATTAAAAATCATTGTTTAATGGCTAAGGTACACAATGGTGAATCTATAACCAATGTGTCATTGAATTATAATTATAGTGATAGTAAATATTATGAATCCATGGATGAATAATATTCTTATGATGAAGATAATATTATACCTACTTATGAATAATTCTCTAGGTTTGCTAAGCTCTTTTAGAATGAAAATTCTAAAGTCAAGAAAATGCTTGATAAGGAAAATTCTAGGATTTATATTCCTACTAAGGATTTATTAGATATTTATAATGATCTTTATTAGAAAATTTATTATTTTGAAAGTATTTTAAAAACCCTTGAGGTAGTTAATTCTGAGAAGGATAATCTTTATAAGGATCAATAATAAGTAATTTCTAGGAAACATTTTTATGAGACTAACTCTAGTGCTAAAACAAATGTTTTTGAGGATAAAAACTTAGTTATTAAGATAAATTCAAATATATTTTCCTTGAGGAAATTTTTATCAAATTTAACCTTAGGTAAGATAAACTTTGATAAAATGTAATCCCAAATTCGACCTCTGAGGAATAATTCTAGATTTGGTTATACTCATTCAAAACCGATTTTTAGTAAAAAATATATTGTACCTCAATGTGATCCATTATAAATTAAGTGTCATTTTAGTGGGAATTGAGAAAAAAAAGTTCCTTAAACAAAAATAAATTATTAGGTTTTCATAAAGATTATTTTTCAATGAAAATGTGGATTCCTAAAATTTTTCTTTCTGAAGTTTACAGATCTAAGAAATTTTGGGTTCCAAAAGTCTAGCACTCTTATTTTCCGGAAAGTAAAAATAATACCAATAGAAATACATGGTACATGGATAGTGGATGTTCTCAACACGTGACTAGTAACAAAAACATCTTTGAAAATATTATCATGACAATGGGAGGAAAAGTCACTTTTTTAGATAATGCTCTAGGAGAAATTATTGGTATAGGTAACATTGTTCTTCTTGGAAAAACATTGATTTAAAATGTTTTATTGGTTAAGGGTATTAAGAAAAACCTTATTATCACACGTAAATTATGTGATGAGGGTTACCTTGTGGATTTTAGGAATTACAAGTGTTTAGTAAACCATTCCGAGGAAGAGTTTATTATTTCAGCCTATAGGCAAGAAAATGTTTATACACTAAACTTATAAGACATTTGGATCCAAGATCTACCATATCATAGTGAAATGGAAGATCATTCTAGGTTATGGCATAGAATTTTAGGACCCTGTAACCTTAGGAACCTATGAAAACTCTCTAAGAAAATTCTAGTTAAGGATCAACCAAATCATAGATTTGAATCTTCAATAGTTTGTGATCCATGTGAATATGTAATGAAACATAAATCAAGTTTTAAATCAGTCAGTGAAGTCTCAAAAACTGATGCATTATAGTTGGTGCATATGGATCTTTTTGGTGTAACACAAACTGGAATCATTGGAGGAAAATATTATGTATTTTTCTTAGATGATGATTACACTAGATTTACAAATGTCTATTTTCTAGAAAAGAAATCTAAGGATTTTTCTTATTTCAAATTTTTTAGAGCCCAAGTTAAAAACAAGAAAAACCTTCCATTGGTTACTATTTATAGTGATCATGGAGGAGAATTTAAAAATTCTGATTTTGAAACTTGTTTTAGTAGAAAAGACACTACTCACAACTTCTCAGCACCAAGAACACCTCAAAAAATGGTGTTGTTGAATGAATAAATAGAATTATTTAAGAGATAACAAGAACCATATTGAGTGAATATTCGGTAGCCGAACATTTTTGGGCTGTAGCTGTAAGTACTCTTTGATATTCTATAAATTGTGTTTGGATTAGAATGTTTCATAATAATCCTCATTATGTGTTATGGAATGGTAGAAATCCTAGACATTCCAATATCAAGGTTTTTGGTTGCAAGGTATTCATTCTGAATACTAAAGATAATCTATACAAATTCACACCAAAATATTTTGAATGAATTTTATTAGGCTACTATAAAAATTCTAAGGTATATATAGTTTTCAAGAAAAATACATGTACTGTTGAAGAAACAATACATGTTAAATTTGATGAATCTAATACTTTTGTTTTTAAACACCCTAAACCTACAACTTCATATGTGTTTTCAAAAACTAATTAGCAATCTTTGAGTGAATATCCTTCGTATACGGAAAATGTTCAAGAATTTTTTTTTTATGAATATACCCCAGAATACATCCTACCTTATGTTCATGAACAAGTTTTACAAAACCCAAATCAGTTGTTTGTTTATAATCTTCCTAGTGGTAGTATTATTAGTGATGTAAATCAACCTGTAAGGACTAGAAGTTATTTAAGAAATAAAATAGAACATGTTGCTTTCCATTCCCATTTATAACCAAAAAAGCATTGATGAATCTTTTGGTGATGATGATTGGATAAAATATATGCAAGATGAGATAAATGAATTCTAAAGGAATAATGTTTTGACTTTGGTTGAAAGGCCTTAGGAAACTTATTTATTGGAGTAAAGTGGGTCTTCAAAAATAAGTGTGATGAAAATGGAATCATAGTAAGAAATAAAGATATATTGGTTGTTAAAGGATATAATCTACAAGAAGGAATATACTCTTAATAAACCTATGCTCTGGTAGTAATACATGAATATATTCATATTTAACTTTCCTTTGCAGAATTCATTAATTTCAAACATTTTAAATTGGATGTTAAATGAGCTTTTCTTAATGGATATGTTCGAGAGATATTCTGTGTTGAAAAACCGTCTGGTTTTGAAGATACAAAACATCCTGAACATGTTTTTTCAACAAACCAAAGCTTTATATGGACTTAAACAATCCCTAAGAGCTCGGTATTATAGACTTATAGGATTTTTTCTTTAAAAAATTATATTAAGGGAAATGATGATCCCAATATTTTTATAAATAAAGATAAGAAAAATATTTTGATTATTCAAATTTATGTTTATGGCATTATATTTGGTTCAACTCAGAAATCATTAACTAATTCATTTGTGAATCTAATGAAATATAAGTTTGAAATGCGTATTATGGGTGAGTTAACTTTTTTACTTTGTTTTCAAATTTATCAAAAACTAGAAGGAATCTATATTTCCCAACATAATTATATTAAATATCTTATTAAAAAGTATGGATATGACAACACTAAGAGTATATATACTCCCATTGGTACCTCAATTTCACTTGATCTTGATGAAGCTGGGAAATGACTAGATCAAACATCTTTCAAATGTATGATAGGAAGTATACTTTACATGACTTCTATTTGTCTAGACGTAATGTTCTTGTTATGCTTATGTGCAAGATATCAATCCAATTCTAAGGAATCTCTTTTAAAGGTAGTGAAAAGGATTTTTTTGCTACTTAAAGGGAACCATGGATCTGGGACACTTTTATACTTCCGGAAATGATTTTGTTTTAAAAAGATTTTCGGATGCTGACTTTGGTGGATGTATAATGGATAGGAAAAGTTTATCTGGAACTTGTCATTTTGAATGAGATTCATTAGTTTCTTGGTCATTTAAAAAGAAACAATGAGTAGAAATTTCTAATTTTGAAGAAGAATATATAGCAGTTGGATGTTTTTGTTCTCAAGTGTTGTGGATGAAACACACACTCATAGAATATGGTATGTGTTTTACCAAAATAAAATTTTTGGCTAATAATACTAATGATATTACCTTTAGAAAAAACCGTACACATGACTCTCATGAAAAACACATAGATATAAGGCATCACTTTCTTAGGGATCACAAACGAAAAAGAGATACCATTCTTCCATTTATCGGAATACAATATCACCTTTTGGATATTTTCTCAAAATCATTACCATCCGATATATTTTAATACATTAAACAGAAGTTAGAAATGATAACTATAAGGTAATTTTCCATATTAACTTTTTGTTGAAACATATCTACTTACAGTAAGAAACTAATTTTCATAGTAGGAGTACATTTTCTTGTTACCTTATAATTTTCATTGTTAAAAATTTTTTAGTTAAAATTTTCATAGTCAAAATTTTTATAGTTAAAATTTTCGTAGTTAAATTTTTGTAGTCAAAATTACCGTAGTCTAAATTATTTTTCTTAATCAAAATTTTCAGAATCTAATGTTTTACAAGATGATTTTTTCCTCACTACAAATAATCTTCCTAGAAATCTGAAATGTATGTTTTCTTTCCTAAATATTCATAATCATCTTTTACTTGTTGGTATTTTATTTTTTTTAAAATTTTTCAGATTCACTTTTCATTAAATCTGAATGTTTTTCTTAAAAAACCTCAAAATATTGGATTCTATCAAAATCAACTATCATCTATCATCTCAACTATTATATCTTCTCAAGATGTTGTCAACTATTGGATTAATCAGGGGAGTTGAACCAATCCTTGAATTTTATTTATAAATTCCATCCAATTCTTGTCCCACTTCGAACCCCAAGACTTTTTGTCTTGAATCTCTCCCTCTATTTTGAAAGATGTTGCGGATCTTTAATGTTTTCTTACATCCGAATGTATGTTGTATCCTCTTCTCAGAAAGAAAATTCAACTGTTAAAGAATTCTCAATGTGGTAGATCTACTAAGAAAGTTTAATTGATCTGATGTTATATTCAAAATATGTCTCCATCGTGTCTAAGAATATCAAGCTCAATGGATGGGACAATGTTTTTATTTCTAATCCCAAAGCACAGGATCTGGTGTATCCAGAGTTGGTAGTAGAGTTCTATGATATAGTAACTTTCTTCAAGGAAGAATGCAGAGACAAGTTCTCTTTCAAGTGTTATGGAAAGTCATATTCTCTTTCTTACACAAAGTCTACAAGTTTTATTGGAATTCCTTATAAAGAGGAAGTTGAGTTCTGTACTCAAAAGCTACCTGGTGTTTAAGGAAATTTTGATAAGAAGAAGGACAAAACCTGCCTTGGTATTTTAGAAGTAAACACTCTAAATATTATCCATCTGTCTATGAACATACATATTCATGGACTATGGTTTCAAGGTTTTAAATTAATGAGAAAATGTGATAAGGATACCCTGAAGAAGAGTGACATCTACATTCTGGATTTCTTGGTGAGTTTCAAGAAGACAAATTTGGTCAAGTTCATTATGGTTACAATTGATAATATCAAAAATTGAAAATTGAAATCCCAAATTATCATGAATCCAGCTATTATATCAAATATTATATTTTGTTGTTTATAATTCTTCAAAATTCATCGCTCTTCTAAGTCGATGAATTGTAAGGTCATATCGTTGAGTGATGATACATTAAGGTGGATGAATGTTGGTTTTTCTAAAGAATCCAAGGAATTCTATGATTTTCCTAAAGAAGAGGTAGAAGCCTTATCAAAGAAACAGAAAGTGTCTAAGACATCCAAAAATGGTGGAAGGAAGAGGAAGGCGAAAGAATGGGAAGAGAACGGAAAAACCCATGTGGATAAGGAAACTCAGTCTTTACCCCACAAACCTAAGAAGAAAAATACTTATACTGATGAAGTGGCTGCTCAATGGAGAGAAGTCATGAAAAACTACAAATAAGGAAATCCTATGTTTGTCCTGGACCCTGCGGAGGAAAAATCATTGAGTGTAAAGGCTACTGATAATCTAGAAAAAGAATAAAAATAAAAGAAGAAAAGGAAGATATTTTTGGAAGTCGAAGTAATTTAATCTCCTATCAAGGATATTGAAAAATCCTTTGAACAAATTCCGGTACAATAATCTTATTTAGTAGAACCTTTACCAGAGACTCCAGGAAATAATTTAGTGATTCCAGAACAAAATCAAGAATAATAAATAGTGCAAGAAGAAGAAGTGGAAGAAAAAGAAGAAGAAAGAAAGAAATGGTGATACTGAGGACTTGATAAAGAAATTAGAGGATTTCAACGAGTAGGAAAGTCCTTCTGTGAAATTTTTAATCCGAACTTATGAAACTGACTCCTGAAAACTTGCTACCCCAAGAAAAGATGACAAGGGTGAGGAAAAAGTGAATACGTTTTCTAGAGAGGAAAGTAGAAATCATGATTTCATACACACAGAGGATGTTGAGGTAGCTGTTGAGAAGAAAGATGTTGATGAAGATAAAATAGTTCAGCTATCAGATATCAAACTTGAATCACATAATCAAGATGAAATAATTTCAAAGGATGACAAGGGAAAACAAGTGTTTGTCAATACACCAAGAAAAACTGTGGTAAATAAGAAATAAGTGATATCTTCATCAAAAAGTAAGGAAGATGATATTGACAAAGAATATTCACTAACCAAAGCCTCAGATTCAAAATCATCTTCTATTGGACATGGATTTGTTGTTTAGTCTTTGGAATAGATTGTAAGAACAATTCCCTTATTTCCTATTATAGACTAAAGATTCCAGATGCTTCAGTATACATTAAATCAAAAATCAGATTCAGTATCCATGATGATGGATAAATGTGTTAGTCTTGATGTAGTGTTCAAATCTTTTCTCATTGGTAACAAGGCTCAAAAAATATCTTGAAAGAAGATGACAAGTTAGTCAATGAAGAAAATTTAAGAGATGAGAATCTTTGATGAATTTCAAGATAGTGTCAACAATTTCTTTGACAATGAATATGTGAAGACCAAGGATGTCACTAATAGTTTTGAGGAAAAGTTATATCTTGAGAAAACTTCTTAGAAGCAAGAAGTTAAGGATTGAAATGGGTAGCCTAATTTAGTATCTCAATGTTAGAAGAGGGAAATAGATCTCAGAATTTAGAATGAAGAGAAGCCTGCTACGATGGAAGTGAAGGTTCCGGGCACAGCGGAAGCGCGTGGGTGGATGTTCCCACTTGGATTTTTGTCATTAGTAATGATCAATATGAAGATAAACGCCAGTATCCACGGATCGAATCACAGAAAAAGAAAAAGAAGATGGTTTGTCCCAGAACCACAAACAAGGATCATTACAGGTTTATTATAATTAATTTAATTAATTATAAATAAATAACTTTTGTGTGTTCTTTCTTCGTTGATTTTCTCAATCACGTTGTCGATGTGATCCGTCGTTGCGTCGCAGAATCCAAGTGTAGACTCCCTCTAGCGGTGATCGGCACGTGTACCTTGTATCTCTAGACGTCACCAAAGGATTCTCCTGGTGCTAGCATGGAGAAGCCTTTGCTTGCGTTATTTTCCTTAGATCATCTTGATCCGATGGAAGAGGATCCCTCTCAGTCTTGAGAGCGTTCTTGGAGAAAGAGGTTCTTTCGATCATGAGATAAGTCCCCAGATATGTTGTGCACAATGATTCTCTTGTGTGTTGGAAAAGAGTTGGGGTTGTGAGGATATTTATAATCAGGTGTGTGGGGTTATAGAGTTATGACAATAAATAAACGCGTTTTACATTTTATTTATTTAATTGAATCTATATTTAAAACCCCAATGTCGAATAAATAATTCCTTGACATGCACCCACGCTGATTATAATAAATATCATTTAAAACAATATTATATCCTCAAAACCCCGACTGGAAAAACTACACGAAGTGTAATAATAAATACACAGTGTGAACTTGTTTTTCATTGAAAACTACACGGCGTGTACATTAAATGTATACGGCGTGTATATCTTGTTTTCATTTATTCATTTCCTTTCCAAAATAAAACTACACGGTGTGTACATTTAATAATACACGGCGTGTACTTGTTTTATTTTATTTTTCATCCATCATTTAAAAAAACTTAGGCTTCCTTGAATAATTATTAAACCACGTACGAGAATAATCTTTATTCAACTTGAGATACTTGGATACACTTAGTGTATGACCCTCTAGGCCTCTTTCTCGTTGGCATTTGGCGGGCTTGCCTAAAGTCCACGATTACTGTCTAGCAACGGGTCATGGAACCCAAGAGAAAGAAGTTGACGCCGCATTGACGTATCACCTCATATGAACGCTTAATGTATAATTTAATCCCTTTGTCTCGATATCTCATCAAGCAGGTTTCATGGAACTGTCATAAACCTATATTCTTGATCCTTCGTTTTTTGACTACCTGAAATAAACTCGTCATTTACACCATGGCCATGGAATTTAATGCGACAGTTCTATTTCAATCAATGGGCCGAGATATCAACTTCCATAATTGGAAGGTACACATACTTCCTTGACTTATCCATTAACAACATGTCATTCGTGATGCACCCAATGTACCCTACTTCCCGCCAACTATCTGCGTGAAGGTTTTCATTAGTAAATCTAAGTGCGCGAGTCATGACATGAGTTAATGATAATCTTCCAGTCTAAGGACCATTACACATGCTCGCAGATAGAAATATTCGATGACACCAAGACATGCAGAATTACTACTGGCAGGTCTGTTCTCATAATCTCCCATCTTGGAGATTACCAAGTGCGAACTCCATGAGAGAGAGTCTCATCTTCTTACAAGTACTCGCACATGACAGTCTGTATACTATGTGTCCTATCATAGTATGTCATCTAACCACAGAAAATTATTTAAGAATATTGTAATAGGATTTCAAGGTTCTCATAATAGAGGGGATCTGCTACGACCTTATTAATGAAACAAATATTCTAGTACATTAGTATATTATAGGCATGCAGAACAATTAACAATATATAATAATGGAACATTCATGTAATCAAAGTACAAAACAGTTGGTTATGAGGACACAAACCCTTAAAAACTCCCACTAGGACTAGAGCCAACTGTCTACGAATTTTAGTACACTAGACCTCACATGATGATCATGTTTCTACTGAGTCAAGGCATTCGTCAATGGGTCAGCCACGTTGTCTTCCGTGGAAATACTGCTCACTGCAACTTCACCTCTCTGAGAAAAATACCTCAAGAGATGATACTTCCGAAGTATTTGCTTTGTCTGCTAATGTGACCTTGGCTCTTTTGTAAGTTCCACCGCTGTAGTATTATCACAATAGTGTGTGATAGGATCTTTACGGCTCGGTACAACATCCAGCTCTTGGATGAAGCTACGCATCCGTACTTCTTCTTTAGCTGCCTCACAAGCTGTGATATACTCGGACTCCGCTGTATAATCATCCACCACACTTTGTTTTGAGCTCTTCCAGCTCACTGCACCTCCATTCAGACTGAAGATGTATCTAGTCTGCGACTTCATGTCATCTTGATCAGTCTGGAAACTAGCATCTACATGTCCTCTGATGACTATTTCCTCATCTCCTCCATAAACCAGGATCATATCCTTAGTACGCCTCATATACTTAAGGATAGTCTTGACTACCATCCAATGGCGGTCTCGTGGATCAGCTTGATATCTACCTACCGCACTTAATGTGTAAGCAACATCTAGCTTCGTACATAGCATAACATACATGACTGACCCAATCACGGATGCGTAAGGGATCCTTTCCATTCTATTTCTTTCCTCATGTGTCAGAGGACACATTTTCTTGGAAAGATGAATGCCATGTGACACTGGAAAAAATTTCCTCTTGGACTGTTCCATACTGAATCTCTTCAGTATCTTATCAATGTATGTACTTTAACTCAGGCCCAACATTCTCTTGGATATATCACTGTGGATCTTGATCACCTGACTATATGCTACCTCACCCAAGTCATTCATGGAAAAGCATTTATGCAACCATGCCTTAACTGACTATAAGACAGGTAATTAGTTTCCAATTAGTAATATGTCATCAACATATACTATTAGGAAAACGACCTCACTTCCACTAATCCTCTTGTAGACACAAGGATCACATTCATTCTTAACAAAGCCAAATTCTGTTATAGCTTCATCAAAATTAATGTTCCATGACCATGATCCTTTCTTTAATCCATAAATGGATTTCTGCAACTTGCATACCTTGTTGGCATCCTTTGGAGTCACAAACCCTTCAGGTTGTGTCATGTAGACATCTTCCTGGAGGATCCCATTAAGGAAAGCCGTTTTGACATCCATTTGTCAAATTTCATAGTCATGGTAAGCAGCAATGGCCAATAGGATTCTGATGGACATCAGCATTTCAACCGGGGAAAAGGTTTCATCATAGTCAATTCCATGACGTTGTCTAAAACCTTTTGCAACCAGTCGTGCATTGTAGGTGCTGACTTGCCCCTCCATGTCCAGTTTCTTCTTGAATACCCATTTATTACCAATAGGATTTACATCAACTCGAGGATGCACCAAAATCCAGACTTGGTTTTGGTACATGGAATCCATTTCAGAATTCATGGCTTCTTGCCACATGGCAATGTATGTGCCTTCAACTAATTCCTTGTAGGTAAGAGGATCATCATTGTCAACCAATAATGAGTCACCATCCTCGGTGACAAGAAAACCATATCTTTCTGTTTCTCCCACCTCTCTCACACTTTTACGCAGTTCTTGTGTCTCTGGAATAGATTGTTCTTCCACGGGGCTTTGTGGAATCTGTTCTTGTACCAACTCATGTGTATCTTGAGCCTCGGCTTCATCGAAGTCTATCTCGCTCCCACTATTTCTTTTGGAGATGTGATCCCTCTAAAGGAATATGGAATGTCTTGCCACTGTAACTTTTTTGTCTGAGGGGTTGTATAGGTAATATCCCCTTGTTTCCTTGGGATATCCTATAAAGATACACTTTGAGCCTCGGGGTGAATGTTTGTTACCTGAAGAGGCTTTAAAAAATTCTTCACTGCCCCACACATGTAAATTCGATAACATGGCTTTGCGTCCACTACATAATTCTTATGGAATACCATTTATGGATTTAGTTGGTACTTGGTTTAGTATGTACACTGCTGTTTGAAATGAATATCCCCAAAAGGATAGTGGAAGACTCGCATGACTCATCATTGATCTCACCATGACCAACAGGGTGTGGTTCCTCCTTTCACTTACACCATTACACTGCGGTGTGTAAGGATGAGTGAGTTGAGATAGAATCCCAAACTCCTATAATAAATCAATGAAGTCTTGATTAAGATATTATACTCCTCTGTCTGAGCGGAGTTTCTTAATCTTCTTACCAAGATGGTTTTCAACTTCATTCTTGTATTCTTTGAACCGATCAAAAGAATCTGACTTATACCTCATTAAATATATATATCCATATCTAGTAAAATAATCAGTAAAAGTTATGAAGTACGAGAACCCACCCCTTGCTTCAACTGGAAATGGTCCACACACATCTGTGTGAACTAATTATAGAATCTCTTTAGCTCTTTCACCTTTCCCAATAAATGGGGCTTTGGTCATTTTGCCTTGTAGACACGCATGACATACACCAAGTGGTTTTAGTTCGAAAGAATCTAAATACCCATCTTGATGTAATTTTGTCAAACGTTTCTCATTGAAATGACCTAGCCGGTGATGCCAAAGTAGGGTGTGGTATGAGTCATGTGAATTAACTTTGTTATCGATTTCCATTACTTGGTTTGTGTAGTCTAACACATAAAGGCCGTTATATAAATGTGACCTACCAAGACAAATGCTATCTTTATAAAAGTAGCAACATTCATTTCCAAATTTGAATATGAATCTATCAGTATCTAATCTGGATACTGAAATAATGTTTTTAGTAATAGAAGGCACATAAAAACAGCCTTTCAAAACCAATACCATCCCGGTAGGCATTGTGAGGTGGTAGTCTCCGACTCCTACAACAGTGAGTCTGACTCCGTTGGCTGCTCGTAGATCTACCTCCCCTCGATCAATATTCTGGAATCTACTTGGTTCTTGTATTTGGATACATATGTGAGCACCACAAGCAGTATCTATTACCCAATTAGTGGAAACAGATAGATTGCATTTGATAACAAATTCACCTGAAGCTTCCCCTTGCTTCCTTGGATGGGTGTAGTTTTTCTTCTAGTGGCCCTTCTTGCCACATGTGAAACAAACAGCATCTCGTTCCTTTGCCTCCCCTTTGATCTTCCTTTTCTTGGAAGGCCTTGAAGAAGCTTTGGGATTAATGCTCTTCGCCTTCCCTTTCCTTTTATTCACCATAACGATAGAAGGATTTTACGCTTCATATCATTGTCCACTTGGTGAATAAGGATAAGAGAATCAGATAGAGACTTCTCAATGTTGTTCATGTTGAAATTGACAACAAGGATTGAGAAGATCTAGGGGAGTGATGCGAGAATGAAATTGGTACCCAGTTCTTCAGGGAGTTTAAACCCTAGAACCTCCAAGCGCTCAATGTAGCCAATGAGATTGACTACATGAGGCCGAGCTTGGGAACCCTCTCCAAGCTTTCTCAGAAACCGAGCCTTGGAGATCCCAAACCTTTCCTGTCTTTCTCTCTCCTAGTATAAACCACGGAGGTGCACGAGTATGTTGTAGGAATCCATGTCTTCATGAGACTTCCTGAGCTCACTAGACATAGATGATAGCATTAAACATTGAACGTCGAAAGAATCGTTCAAATGTTGATCATAGACTAGGAAATCTTCATCACTCGCCCCTGGGGTAGGAGAATCAGGAAGTCAGGACTCCAGCACGTAAAACATCCATTCATGGCGTAGGATAACCCGAAGGCGCCTAAACCCTTCCTGATAGTTACTACCGGTGAGGATGTTGTCTTTATCTAGAATTGATCACAGAGAAAATGTGGTTGAGGTGTTTGCCATATTGATTCTACAAATTAAAAGAGAAGATTCTTCAGTACTTTCTTGATTACATTTTATGAGAAAAAATAAATTTTATTAAGTCTCCCACTATTTTATAAAGTCCCAATATCCCTCACCATTGAACTCAGAATGTCCAGTTGCTTTGATATTCTAGTGGCAAGGATCCATATTCCCCTTCGCATAACCCCAACATGGGTTGGTCAAGCTATTTGAAGGTATTTAGGTAGGCTGGTCTTTGCCAACTGTGAGCTTACAGTTCCTTGATCTGTTGAGTGGACTTCCCAATCCTGAAATCCTGACTTGGATTTCCTCAAATCTTGCCTCCAATATTACATCAAGTCTAGCAATGGCTACTTCTCTTGATGTAATATGGTTAAGTCAACCCGAAACCTTTCATAAGGGCTTCCTTTATAAAAGTAAGTGTCCCAACAAGGGTTGGTCAAACACGTAGTTTTATAGAGTCTTTCCCTTAATCAAGTAATGGAAGGCTTGGTCTGACTTAATATGGTATTTGAGGGATTTTATTCTTTATGTGTTTCTTCACATTATCATAGTCTTGTTAATATTAAGTGATGCTTTCTTAAGTGATTAACCATGTTCTGATAATGATTATGCATAGTCCGGTTTTTATTTTATTCCATCTTTGCATGCTTGTTCATTTTTTTAACTATGTGATCATGACAACACATACATATTAAATAAACCATGCATTCAGACAGAAATAAAATAAGATGGCATGATCATTAGCTTATATTTGGTTAGCTTACCTAGAGGTTTTGATAAGCTATCCCCGACCTAGGGAAAACACCTTGAACCTGATGGTTCATGTTTTGCAGCTCCCACATGTCCACCTTTGTATCTTTTTTTGTCGGTTTCGCCTCGGCTTCAGGATTTGAACCATCTCCTCTGGCTTGGGAGATCCTCCATTACATTGGTTTACATTAAAGATACCATGGGCACACATGCACTACATTTTATTGGAAGAAGGCTCACAGGCCAAAAAATTTAAATTAAATAAATTTAAATGAAACCATACACATAAAAAGGGTCTTGTTATAGCTCATGATCATCCATAGTATGCAACTATATTTATGCAAATTTAGAATTCAAATTCTTTCAATCGTTCGTTTATTTAAGATAAGACGTGCTCGAATTCAATTAATTATGATCTTATAATTAATCAATTCTTTATCTTAAATTCATTTCTTAATTTCCTTGAGATTCTTCTCATCCTTATTCCTTATACAGGTCTTTGTACATTGGAGGAAACCTGGTGAAATTCCATTTCTGGAAAGTACATGGCGTGTAGTTTATAATTACATGGCGTGTCTTTTTCTTTTATCCCTTTATCCAAAGTACACGTCAGGGATTTAGTGTGTTTTCTGTACTTTTGAAATTTTAGAGTACATGGCGTGTAGATGAATCATACACGGCATGTAGATGAATCATACATGGCGTGTACTTCCTTGTTACACGGTAACTGGCTTAGCGATCTTGTGTACGCAGTACACGACTTATCCTTGTACACGTTTTCACCTGGGTCAGAACGGGCTACACGGCATGTTGTTCCAACATACACGCCGTGTATTCCGGTTTCCGCGCTCCATTCTATTATGGTCAACATGACGTGATTAAAACATAGGCATAACCAATACACACGGCGTGGTTTGGCGGACCAGTGCTGGTTCGTTGAACCTAAGTATACGGCGTGTACTTTTAACTACATGCAGTGTAATACCCTGCTGTACAGACAAAAAGAGTGGCTCCTCCGTATGAGTTCCTCATTTTAATTTTATTCAAAATTAAAATTAACAGATCGTTTCTATGATATGAATCGAGAAACGAAGGAGGAAGAATAGATCTCGTTAATTCAGATTTATAGAACAATTTATTTCGAATTGAATCAAATATGAATGCGTAAATTATCAACGAAAATTAAATAACTATAATCAACGTTGTAACCTCCCTTTGATACCATTTGAAGGTTCTGGGTGCAACGGAAGTGCATGGGTGGATGTGCCCACTTGGCTTTTTGTCATTAGCAATGATCAATCCAGGATCAATACGACGATAAACGCCAGTCTCCACGGATCGAATCATAGAAAAAGACAAAGAATATGGTTTTTCCCAAAAACCACAAACAAGGATCATTACAGGTTGATTATAATTAATTTAATTAATTATAAATAAATAGCTTTTAGGTGTTCTTTCTTCATTGATGTTCTCGATCACGTTGTTGATGTGATCCGTCATTGCGTCACAGAAGCCAAGTGTAAAATCCCTCTAGCGGTGATCCACAAGTGTACCTTGTATCTCTGGACGTCGCGAAAGGATTCTCCAGGTGCTAGCGTGGAGAAACCTTTGCTTGCGTTGTCCGCCTTAGATCGTCTTGATCCGATGGAAGAGGATCTATCTTGGTCTTGAGAGCATTCTTGGAGAAAGAGGTTCTTTCGGTCCTGAAAGAATTCTCCAGAGATGTTGTGCACAACGATTCTCTTGTGTGTTGGAAAAGAGTTGGTTTTCTGAAGAAATTTATAATCGGGTGTGTGGGGTTATAGAGTTATGACTATAAATAAATGCATTACACATTTTATTTATTTCATTGACTCTTTATTAAAAACCCCCATTTCGAATAAATAATTCCATGACATGCGCCCATGCTGATTATAATAAATATCATTTAAAACAATATTATATCCTCAAAATCCCAACTGGAAAAACTACACGGAGTGTAATAAAAAATACACGGCGTGTACTTGTTTTTCCTTGAAAACTGCATGGCGTGTACATTAAATTTACACTGTGTGTATATCTTGATTTCATTTATTCATTTCCTTTCCAAAATAAAACTACACAGCGTGTACATTTAATAATACAAAGTGTGTACTTGTTTTATTTTATTTTCCTTCTATCATCTAAAACAACTTAGGCTTTCTTGAATAATTATTAAACCACATAGGGGAATAATCTATATTTAACATGAGATACTTGGATACACTTATTGTGTGACCCTCTAGGCCTCTTTCTTGTTGGCATTAGGTGGGCTTGCCTAAAGTCCAAGATTACTGTCTAGCAATGGGTCATGGAACCCAAGAGAAAGAAGTTGACGATGCATTGACGTATCTCCTCATACGAATGCTTACTGTGTTATTTAATACCTTTGTATCGATATCTCATCAAGAAGGTTTCATGGAAGTGTCATAAACCTATATGCTTGATCCGTCGTTCTTTGACTACCTGAAATAAACTTATCGTTTACACCATGGCCATGGAATTTAATGCGACAGTTCTATTTCAATCAAAGGGCTGAGATATAAACTTCCATAAATGGAAGGGAAAAATCCTTCCTCGATGTATCCATTAACAACATGTCATTCGTGACGCACCCAACATACCCTTCTTCCCACCAACTATCTATGTTACAGTTTTCGTCAGTAAATCTAAGTGTGCGAGTCATGACATGAGTTAATGATAGTCTTCCAGTCTAAGGACCATTACACACTGTAACATCCCGATATTTTATGAAAAATAATCTTTTTAATTTCATTAAAGTCTTTTCTTGTATGCTACACCAAAAGGATCTTGTAAAACACGCAACCCTGACTTGTCTTGCATTACACGCAATCACGACCTTCCTCGATAGCGTGTGTTGTACGCAATACCGGGTTTTACTAAACAACGATATATTATTATAATATTATTATGAACTATCCGTTATGAATATTATTAACTAAATTTTGAATTTTATAACATTATTATTCATCTTACACATTTCCTAGAACATGGTATAAGAACAAAATAAATGTTTCGGGTAAAATAAGTATTTTTCAAAAAATGCAATTTTGCCGCCTTTTGATGGCGCACCCACTTTAAATCTAGTTTTTGACATGTTTATAAGTTTAATTTGACAAAATAAAATTCTTCCTTGGAATAAAGAAATACAAATTTACTTTGGATAAATTTTTCATATTATTCAGGTAACTTTCATATTTTGATGAATAGTAAAAACACGCTATATTTTATTTAAAAACTTTTTTTTTCATCGCAATAATTTATATGGTTAAATTATAATATTGAATGGTTTTAAAGTATAAATAGAATATATTTTTACCATTTAATATAATTTATGTCATTATCATTTATTTTACATTAAATTCGTAGGTTAAATCAATTCAGTCTTTTGCAATGTTTTAAAGAAAACCCCGTTTTCTTTCGACAACGGGATTAATTTTAATTAAATTTATGCAACTTTTGGGTATTGAATTTGGAAAAAAGGGATTCCATATTTGGAATCAGTGGGTCCAAATTATGTTAATAAGATACATTTTATTTTTGGGAATTATGAATAGTAACTATGGTAAATTTTATTTACCATAGTTAAAGGTAAATCGGGTAATTAAGGGTAAATATAATATAATAAAATTACCCAAACACATGAAAAAATTCTATTGGATGGATAAATGTAGACCCATATAACCTAAGGGTCGGATTAGATTAATTTTATGGACTTTGGCCATGAAAATAATTTAATTATTATTAAAACCAATGAAAGTGACAACATTTCACTCTCTTAAATCTTATAAGTATAATAATTTTAATTTAGGGATAAACATCATAAAACTTCGAGCATGAATAGTTCACATAAAGTTAATAAAATTATCTACATCATGCTAATTTATTTAGAATCATTCGGGATTATATAATTGACATTAATGGTGATACATTAATGATACAGAAATTATTTATTAAGTGGAAAATAAGTAATATAGTTTTTATCGAAATACAAATATCCATTAAAAGGCCCAAAAACCTGACCAAAACTTATTGGTAGTGTATATATACACCGTAATCATCCAATTACCTAATATATAACCGTTTGGAGCCTTATAAAAGTGATTATGACACTTATATTATTTTATTTTAAATGATTCCAAAGTTTTCACCTTCATAATTTAATAAATATAATAATTTAAATATTGTGATTTTAAGATGATAAATTAGAGTAAAAGTATTATTGTGGAAGGTAATAGATTTATATTCATCATAGGATTTTATTTTTAATTTTTACGCAACAAATCAGTATATTAAATAATTATACAAAAATTATGTAGTAATTATTTTATTAAGAGATAAACCAAATAAATGGTTTTAAAAATAATAAAATAAATATTATACGAACTATTTAATGTGATCCACTAAATCTATAGATACATATAACCTTTTAGGAATCTATTAAATCTTTTTGTTGGAACATATCTTCTGTATATAGTTTATTTAAATTCAAATAAATCAATATTGTCAAAATTGACACTATTGTTATTTTATAAAAATAACATATTATAAAATTGTTTAAAAATCACAAAAATATTTAAAAATTATAAATTTATATTTATATTTTCTATAATGTTATAAAGTAACCAATTATGGATAATTCACAACAAATAAGTAATTATTTGTTGTAATTTAAAATTTATAATTTTATTTCCACAAATAAGCATAAATAGATTAAATATGGATAAATAAAAATGATAAGATTTAAAATAAGATCCAAACATGTCTAAATTGGATTGGCTGATTATATTACAACCCTATATTATCTAAACTTTTAATATGAGTCATTTTTGGAGGTTCTTAAGTGGGGTTAGATTTATTATAAACTAATAATTTTAAGATTTCCAAAGGTGCCCCTCTCCTCCCTTATAAAAGGGAACCTCCTCCCTCTCTTCCACACACCACTTTGAGCCTTTAATATCGTCCAAACCCTACCCAATTATATTATACACTTCCCTAGAAACGTTTTAGAGGTCCTGGTATTCTTCAAAGACCAATTTTAGTGCCCTAAGAGGAGGTCTCAAAGATGCACTTCAAAGAAGAGGTAATTTTCGTTACTGATTCTTTCACCTTTATTTCTTCTTCCACTTCTTCTTCTTAGGTTGTTTCATTATGAAGTAATAACATCAGTATCAATCATATACTGATATGTTATTATAAGTATTAAACAACCCTATTTCACCATCTATCCATCATACGGAAAATGAAATCACCGCGCGTGCGTACGTACGAAATACCATCTCCACGCCGTGGTGTAATCTATTCTCCACCACCAACATACTTGGATGGGTATAATGGTGTAAATAATAACTATATATGATTATTGTAAAGTGATATTGATTTAGTAATAGTATACATACACTCCAATAAAATTCCACAATCATGGGAACGATATCATCGTTCGTGCGTACGTACGGAATACTGTCTCCATGACGCGATGAGATTCATTCCCAATGATTGACCATTAATAAATGATTATAAAGTATATATAATAAGTAATAATGAAATATATGACATAATAATGATACTGGATTTCTGTTTATATATATGTATGTCATCTACTTAATTGAATTCAACTCAATAAGGAAACGAAAATATCGTTCATGCGTACGTACGACCTACCATCTCCATGAACATTGTATTTCTTTCCATTTACTTATCTATTATATATATTTATATTATGAATATATATTATATATAAATCATATTTTATATTCTGGAATTAATTATTCATTATCTAAGTAATCATAATAATAATTACAAGTCAAAACACGGACGACAAATGAAACGATTTTACCCAAAATGCTCTTTAACATGGAATTTACAAAAGAACGGGTAAAATAAAGTCATAAGTGAATCATATATGATATCATAAAAATAAGTATGATTCTGGAATAAGTCAATGACATTATTTAAATCATTATACAGGAGGTTCGGACACATACAAATCAAATCAGACCTAAGGTAAGGGAAATATCACAATCTCATTTTTATCCGAGATTATTTATACATTGGTATTAACTGGGGTGTATTTTATCATCCACATCCATGTTTCCTCAATATGTAATATTATTTCCATCTACCTATAATTTTTTAAATCCAATTTTACCCTTCGGTGAGTTTTTAGTAAAACATATGAAAGGAATCTTTTTTCGTTTTTCGTACGAGGTACTTTTTTGACTTTTCCGACAAAAGTACGAGAAGAATTTTTTATACATATATGGCATGAATGGATTTTTGAAACAATATTTCCAAGAATCTTCCTTTAAAAGTTTTCATGTTTATTTTTAATCAACTTATTTTAGTTTAAAATTGTATGAACTGTTAAGAAAGGAAATGTGTTTTTGAAGTAGAAAGGATATTTTCCTCAAGATAGGAGTTCAAGTGTTTTATCAAAATTATTTTCCATATAAGATAATAAAGGGTTCTATTTTTATCCCTATTATTACATTGATTTGATTATGTTGTGATGAAATTATTTTTATGAGTTCCTTTATATTATATTAATTTTTTTATGATGTCACGATGTTTATGTTTCCCATTTTTATAACATGGGTTATGCAAGGATGTATGGTTTATGATTTTGTGGCACACATAAGAATGGTATCATTATGATATGGGTGGGACCTATATCTCCCACCAATTCATTGGGTAAAGATTTTATATCTCATGAGATAGACAAGGCTGGAACGGAAGGTTAAACCGGTTCATTGAAACAGGTCTGAAACGAGGAGTGAACTCGGTTCAGAAATGGACTCTGTCCAATATGATAGTCTTGGAAATGAGTTTTGACTAATAATAAATGATTCTATATGATTATGTGTGTATTCCACAAAGTTTCATGCTTTATGTTATGATTATTGGGATTACATTTCACTACTTGATTTAACCCATGATATGAAATTATTATTTCTTTTGAAGGTTATTATTTCCAAAAGTTATGTTTTATGTATATGATGTGGTTGATATTTCTTTTGTTTACCCTTACTGAGCATTTGAGCTCACAATTTTATGTTTTTTCCCCAGTATATAAAGAAAGGTTTTAGGTATAAAAAAAGAAGATCTTTATGAGAGATGTTGAAGATCTTTCACCATGATTAGAAGATTATATTCCAAGTTTCCAAAGACACTAAACTATTACGGTCCTTATGTGTGTGTTATTGTTATGTACTAAGTATTCCGCAAAAGTAATGTAATGTCCATGTACGTCAAGCTTTGGGTCTCTACATTTGGAATCAGAGTAATGGTTTAGTCAACCTTTGTAAACTAGTATGTGAAAACGTTAGTGAGATCCCTAGAGATATTTCTAAGGTATGTCTAGGGATATACCTAAGGATAAGTATACGTATAGGTTATAGTCCTAGAACTATGGTAACGATCATAGAATTTAACATAAGATATTAGATATTGAGGATACTCCCCCTTTACTATGTTTTTTCCCAAGCATGATTTTTGCCTCTCACACTATTCTTTTTGGGTTTTAGAAAATGGCTGGAAATAGGAAGATTCACAATAATGGAGGATATGATAGACAATGGAATGATTTTTTTCATGGGAAACCAATTGAAATGGAATCTGGTAGTCCAAACATCGTTATTATGCCAAATCATCAATCTCATAATATGATCAATAATCCAAACTTTGGTAAGTTTCCCGACTAAAATAATAAGAGGAAGATGGAGTTTAATGATGATCTTAGAGGAAAGAAAGTTCAATTTTCCTCATGTAAATCATGTGGGAAGAGGCATCATGGAGATTGTTTCAAAGGAACTGGAAGATGCTTTGGGTGTGGAAAAGAAGGACACAAAGCCAGTAAGTGCAAAGTAAAAGGTTCAGTTAACACCATGGACAAGGATAATGGTATTTCTACGACATCAACAATGATTAGATGTTTTAAATGAGGAATGTATGGGTATTATGCAAACCAATTCCCTAATGGAAAATCTCATGAAGAGAATCAGCATGGTCATATGGGTAGTATTTATGTAGATGACGATGAGGAGACTACAAATGATATATGAGCTAAAAGAAGTGTTGAAGCTCAGTCGGTTGTTTTATAAGGTAGTGTAATGATTGTATGTTTATCGAGAGTTATGTTGTATAGTTAATGGTACTATGGAATAAAGAATCATCTAAGGATTGTTACACTATTGTTTTTTCTAAAAGTATTTGAAAATATATGTTTAATGGGACCAGTAACCATGGAAGGTTATTCAGATATTTTTGTAAAGTAGGTGATATGAATATAAAGAAGGAATAAGAAGATAATGAGATGTTTGATTGTATTCATGAGCTCATGATTGATATAAGGACTATGTGATATCATGGTTTGAGTATATAGAATTTTGAGGATTTTGGTATGTGGAAAGTGTTAACTTTTAACTGCATTCATGTTTTCACTAAGGTTCAATGTGTATTCATTTTTCAAGAGAATACATGATTATGGCCTTCAAATGTTTGTAATGTGACCAACAAGACATATCTTATGATATATAGGGATCAACGATGGTATTAAATCTCTAGTAATCGTTTTCACTATATTATGAGAGTGGACTGCAGTATTATGGATAAGCCTAAAGATTTGAATGGATTATGTTGGACATAAGTTAGTATTGTTTTAGGATAGAAGTTTTTTGATATTATTGATGGGATGTTATAGTAATATAGTTTTAGAAAAAGGGCAACTGCAGGACGGGCGACAGCCCATCACGTCAGACAAGGCTATGGGGATCGAACCCACAACCGAAGTGTGACTGGCCTTTATCGCCTACCACTGGCCTATAGGAAGTCCCTGGTTTGTAGAAACTAGTTTTATTTATTAAGAGGTATGATATATTAAGTATAAGTTCATTTTTGGAACCATATACGATTAATCTAACCATAAGATGGGCTTATAACTTTTTCTAACCTTTTGTTTGAAAGAGATGGAATGACCCATCATTCTATCACATGATCTGCTAACACATCACAAATATCAAATTCAACATCATTTCTTTAAGGGATGAAGTGGAAATTGTTCAATTCACGAACAAGAGTGAGATTGTACCAAAATCATGCAAGTATTTATTTTAATTCATCAACTTTAGGGAAATGATCATGAAAACCAAAAATGTTGTCCTTGTTCCCTTATATCGGATGAATCAGATGGTACCTTAGATCATCACAAATCAATAGCTTTGTCATTATTAGCTTTTTCATAGCCAGGTTCTCTACCACTCTCCATCATAACTTGATGGTTAGATTTTTTTTTCTATATCCATATTTTCACCTATGATCTCCTACGTGGAAACCCAGGGATGAGTTAATTTGGGTAACCGATAAATTTCATAATTTAGTTTTTAAAGCCTTGTTTTGGTATTCCATTTTACGATGTGGGTTTCTATTAAACAAACTTTCGAGTAGTAAACCATTTATAACCCCGACGAATTTTGAAGGGAGAAATTAATTTTAAGGGGGGTAGAATGTAACACCCCGAGATTTTATGAAAAATATTCTTTTTAATTTCATTAATGTATTCTATTGTATGCTATACCAAAAGGAGCTTGCACAACATGCAACCCTGACTAGGCTTGCATTACACGCAATCACGACCTTCCTCGATAGCGTGTGTTGTACGCAATACTGGGTTTTACTAAACAACGATATATTATTATAATATTATTATGAACTTGGTAAAAAGGGTATATCTGGAGGATATAGCTATTAAAATCACTAATCAGCTAGCTAGCTGGAAGGGGAAAACCATGTCCCAAGCTGGGAGAGTATGTTTGGTCAACTCTGTCATCACTTCAATGTTTGTTTACTCGTTATCTTTATATAAGTGGCATAGAACATTATTAAAGGAGTTAAGTGGGATGATACACAACTTTATAAGTATTGGCTCTATTAATCAGAGGAAACTTGTCACGGTGGCATGGAAAGAATGTATCAAGCCGGTGGACATTGGTGGGATGGGAGTGAAAGATATTAGGATATTCAATGATGCTATGATTATGAACTTTACATGGAGACTTATAAATGGAGACAAATCCTTGGAATTCCTGACCGACAGGTTTACTCACAGGCTGCATAATCATAGTGATGCTTACCTGCAGTCCTCTGTGTGGACCTCTATCCGGAGTACTTATTCTCAACTCATGGCACAATCCAAATGGCTGGTATGTCTCAATTCTTCTCTGAGATGCTGGAATACTTTATGGCTTTCCTCTCCCCTTAATGAAGTCATTGATATTCCATCATCTTGCAAGCAAATGTCTATATGTGACATGCAGAGGAATTCTGATGCAATGGCTATTATACCCAGTAACTTTTGTGGGGAAATTAAAAATTATAACTATGCTGATCATGACATTCTAGTTTGGAAACCTGCTCTAAATGTACTTTTCTTAAGTCGTGATTTCTATAAGCTGGAATGTGGTACTGCATCCATGATACCTTCATGGTTTAAAGGCATTCACAGGCCCTTCATTTCTCCAAATGAAATTCTGCTGCTTTGGTGAATCTGGAAGAAAAGGTTACCGATTCAGTCTTCCCTTCAACTCACCGGTGTACACCTTGCCTCGGTGTGTCCCATTTTCTTGAGTAATGAAGAATATGTCCTTCATTTGTTCCTTGAGTGTCCTCTTGCTATTCTATTATGGCTGTATTTACAGTCCATTTTTCACTGTAGTTTCATATTCCTTTCGGTTGATACACTCTTCAACTCGGTGCTTCAAATTGAAGCAAGTGGGCAAGTGAAAAACCTGCTCACTGCTGCTATTGTGTCGGTTTTTTCTTACATCTGGAGAGCTCGCAATGGTGTGGTCATTAATAATGGAAACCCCATGTTTAAGGAAGGTGTTTTGTTTACTCACCGATGCATTCAGATTGCTTCAACACTTCAATATGGAAGCATGAACAATGATATTTCTGACTTTACACTGTTGAAGACTCTTGGTGTATGTGGCAGGGGAAGGCGGTCGTGTGTGATGAAGTACATTAGATGGATTCCACCAATCCGTGATTGGTTGAAGGTCAATGTGGATGGAGCGGCCCATGGTGCACCGGGCATAGCTGGCTGTGGTGGAGTTTTTCGGACTCCCCGGGGCTTTGTGAAAGGTTGCTACTTTCATTACATTGGGATTGGGCATGCGATTGAAGCAGAACATTGGGTGATTATAAAAGAAATCAGGTATGTGGTCCGATATGGCTGGCGAAAGTTATGGCTCGAGTTGGATTCCTCTGTTGCTGTGCAGATCTTGAAGGATCAGTCCAGGAATGTCCCATGGTGAATTCTACCTGCTTGGATAAAGTGTCTCAAGCTTGTTGCGATGATTTGTCTTGATGTCTCACATGTCTACAGGGAGGCAAATCAGGTTGCGGATGCTCTTTCTAAAAGAAAAATTATGGAGGTCAGTCCCAGCTAGTATTTTGTGTTAGCCAGTTATTGCAATGTCCTAGTGCATGATGATAGTTCTGGTGTTTTATATACGAGGCTTTGTAAGGCTCCACTTCTTTGAGCAGTACTCTGTTGTTTATCACTTTTTTAATAATAATTTCGTGGGAGCAGGATTTTCCTGTCTCTCAGAATTTTTGGCTGTTATTATGAACTAGCCGTTATGAATAGTATTAACTAAATTTTGAATTTTATAACATTATTATTCATCTTACACATTTTCTAGAACATGGTATAAGAACAAAATAAATTTTTCGGGTAAAATAAGTATTTTTCAAAAAAATGTAGTTTTTCCGCCTTTTGATGGCGCACCCACTTTAAATCTAGTTTTTGACATGTTTATAAGTTCAATTTGACAAAATAAAATTTTTTTTTGGAATCAAGAAATAAAAATTTACTTTGGATAAATTTTTGTTATTATTCTGCTAACTTTCATATTTTGATGAATAGAAAAAACATGCTATATTTTAATTAAAAAAAACTTTTTTCATCTCAATAATTTATATGGTTAAATTATAATATTGAATGGTTTTAAAGTATAAATAGAATATATTTTTACCATTTAATATAATTTATGTCATTAGCATTGATTTTACATTAAATTCATAGGTTAAATCAATTCATTCTTTTGCAATGTTATAAAGAAAACCCCGTTTTCTTTCGACAACAGGATTAATTTTAATTTAATTTATGAAACTTTTGTGTATTGAATTTGGAAAAAATGGATTCCATATTTGGAATCATTGGGTCGAAATTATGTTAATAAGCTACTTTTTATTTTTGCGAATTATGAAAAGTAACTATGGTAAATTTTATTTACCATAGTTAAAGGTAAATCGGGTAATTAAGGGTAAATATAATATTATAAAATTACCCTAACACATGCCAAAATTCTATTGGATGCATAAAAGTAGACCCATATAACCTAAGGGTCGGATTAGATTAATTTTATGGACTATTGACCATGATAATAATTTAATTATTATTAAAACCAAAGAAAGTGACAACATGTCATTCTCTTAAATCTTATAAGTATAATAATTTTAATATAGTGATAAACAACATAAAACTTCGAACATGAATAGTCTACAGAAATAAAATAAAATTATATACATCATGATAATTTATTTAGAATCTTTAGGGTTTAAATAATTTTCATTAATGGTGATACATTAATGATACAGAAATTATTTATTAAGTGGAAAATAAGTAATATTGTTTTTATTGAAATAATTATAACCATTAAAAGGCCCACAAACCTGACCAAAACTTATTGGTACTGTATATATACACCTTAAGCATCCAATGACCTAATATATAACCGTTTGGAGCCTTATAAATTTGATTATGACACTTATATGATTTTATTTTAAATGATTCCAAAGTTGTCACCTTCATAATTTAATACATATAACAATTTAAAAATTGTGCTTTTAAGATGATAAATTCGAGTAAAAGTATTATTGTAAAATTTAATAGATTTATCTTCATCATAGGATTTTATTTTTAATTTTTATGCAACAAATCAGTATATTAAATAATTATACAAAAATGTTGTAGTAATTATTTTATTAAGAGATAAACCAAATAAATGGGTTAAAATATAATAAAATAAATATTATATGAACTATTTAATGTGATCCACTAATTTTATAGAAACATATGACCTTTTATTAATCTATTGAAGCTTTTAGTTTGAACATATCTTCTGTATATATTTTATTTAAATTCAAATAAATGAATAGTGTCAAAATTGACACTATTGATATTTTATAAAAATAACATATTATAAAATTTTTTAAAAATCAAAAAAAATATTTAAAAATTATAAATTTAATTTTATATGGTCTATAATTTTATAAAGTAACCAATTATGGAAAGTTCACAACAAATAAGTAATTATTTGTCATAATTTAAAATTTCGTATTTTATTACCACAAATAAACATAAATAGATTAAATAAAGATAAATCAAAATGATATGGTTTAAAATATCATCCAAACATGTATAAATTTGATTGGATGATGCGATTACAACCCTATCTCATCTTATATTAGAATATGAGTCATTTTTGGAGGTTTTTATGTGGGGTTAGATTTATTATAAACTAATAATTTTATGAATTCCAAAGGTTCCCCTCTCCTCCCTTATAAAAGAGAACCTCCTCCCTCTCTTCCACACACCACATTGAGCTTTCAATCTCGGAAAAACCCTGCCTAATTCTCTTCTCCAATTCCCTAGAAACATCCTAGAGTTTCTTGTCTTCTTCAAAGACCAATTTAAGTGCCCTAAGAGGAGGTCTCAAAGAGGCGCTTCAAAGAAGAGGTAATTTACGTTACCGATTCTTTCACCTTTATTTCTTCTTCCACTTCTTCTTCTTAGGTTGTTTCATTATGAAGTAATAACATCAGTATCAATAATATACTGATATGTTATTATAAGTATAAAAAACCCTATTTCACCATCTATCCATCCTACGGAAAATGAAATCACCGCGTGGGCGTACGTACAGAATACCGTCTCCACACCGTGGTGTAATCTATTTTCCACCACCACCTTACTTGGATGGGTATAATGGTGTAAATAATAACTATATATGATTATTGTAATGTGATATTGATTCTGTAATAGTATACATACACTCCAATAAAATTCCACGATCATGGGAACGATATCATCGCTCGTGCGTACGTACGGAATACCGTCTCCACGACGCGATGAGATTCATTCTCAATGATTAACCATTCATAAATGATTATAAAGTATATATAATAAGTAATCATGAAATATATGAAAAAATAATGATACTGGATTTATGTGTATATATATTTATGTCATCTACTTAATTTCATTCAACTCAATAAGGAAACGAAAAGAACGTTCATGCGTACGTACGGCCTACCGTCTCCATGAACGGTGTATTTCATTCCATTTACTGATCTATTATATATATGTATATTCTGAATATATATTATATATAAATCATTTTTTATATTCTGGAGTTAAGTAATCATGATCTAAGTAAATCATATGAATAATTACGAGTCAAAACACGGACGACAAATGAAACGATTTTACCCAAAACCCTCTTTAACATGGAATTTATAAAAGAACGGGTAAAATAAAGTCATAAGTGAACCATATATGATATCATAAAAATAAGTATGATTCTGGAATAAGTCAATGACATTATTTAAATCATTATACAGGAGGTTCAGACACTTACGAAGCAAATCGGTCCTAAGGTAAGGTAAATATCACAATCTCATTTTTATCCGAGATTGTTTATACTTTGGTATTTACTGGGGTGTATTTTATCATCCACATCAATGTTTCCTAAATATGTAATATTATTTCAATCCACCTACAATTTTTTAAATCCAATTTTACCCTTCGGGGATTTTTTAGTAAAAGATATGAAAGGAATCTTTTGCCGTTTTTCATACGAGGTACTTTTTTTACTTTTCCGACAAAAGTTCGAGAAGAATGTTTTTTTAACTTATACAGCATGAATGGATTTATAAATCAATATTTCCAAGACTCTTCCTTTACAAGTTTTCACGTTTTTTTTAATCAACTTCTTTTAGTTTAAAATTGTATGAAATGTTAAGAAAGGAAAATTTTTTTTGAAGTCGAAAGGATATTTTCCTCAAGATTAGAGTTCAAGTGTTTTATCAAAATTATTTTCCATCTATGATAATAAAGGGTTATGTTTTTATCCCTATTATTACATTGATTTTATTATGTTGTGATGGAATTATTTTTATTACTTCCTTTATATTATATGAATTGTTTTATGATGTCACGATGTTTAAGATTCCAATTTTTATTACATGGGTTATGCTATGATGTATGGCTTATGATTTTTTGGCACACATAAGAATGGTATAATTATGAGATGGGTGGGACCTATATCTCCCTCCAATGCATTGGGTAAAGATTTTATATCTCATGACATAGACATGGCTAGAATGGCAGGTTAAACTGGTTCAGTGAAACAGGACAGAAACGAAGAGTGAACTCGGTTCAGAAATAGACTTTGTCCACTAAGATAGTCTTGGAAATGAGTCTTGACTAATAAGAAATGATTATCTATGATTATGTGTGTATGCAACAATGTTTCATGTTTTATGTTATGATTATTGGGATTACATTTCACTACTATGATTTAACCCATGATATGAAATTATGATTTCTTTTGCAGGTTAAGATTTCCAAAAGTTATATTCTTTTGTATATGATGTGACTGCTATTTCTTTTGTTTACCCTTACTGAGCATTTGAGCTCACCCTTTTCTGTTTTTTCCCCAGGATATAAAGAAAGGTTTTAGGTAAAAAAAAGAAGATCTTTATGGGAGATGTTGAAGATCCTTCACCACGATTAGAATATTATATTCTGTGTTTCTAAAGACACTAAACTATTACGGTCCTTGGGTGTGTGTGTTTTTGTTATGTACTAAGTATTCTACAAAAGTAATGTAATGTCCATGTACGTCAATCATCGGGTCTCTAAACACACACTCGCAGATATAAATATCTGATGACACCAAGACATGCAGAATTATAACTGGCTGGTCTGTTATCATAATTTCCCATCTTGGAGATTACCAAGTGCGAACTCCATGAGAGAGAGTCTCGTCTTCTTACAAGTACTCGCACATGATGATCTGTATACTATGTGTCCTATCATAGTATGTCATCCAACCGCAGAACATTATTTAAGAATATTGTTATAACATTTCAAGGTTCTCATCATAGCGGGGATCTGCTATGACCTTATTAAATAAAAAAATATTCCAGGACATTATTATATTATATTCATGCAGAATAATGAAAAATATATAATAAGTGAACATTCATGTAATCAAAGTACAAAATAGTTGGTTCTGAGGACACCAACCCTTACAGGAAGATGTCTTGATAGCCCATTAAAATATTCTTAAGGCTCAGGAAGAAAATATTAACGCCATAGAGAAAAAAATGATGATCAGGATTGATTGCACAAATGTGCAGAAGAAGATCAAAAGGAGATCAAGATGTTAAATACCATAGTGAAGAAACTGATGCCAAAGGAGAATGAAGGATAATATTTTACAAATTTTATATTTTTTTGTAATTCTTTCATTGTACAAATTATTTCGAACATAATGGATTTTTAGTTTCTATTAATATCTATTGGTTGTTTAGAACTAATATTTCAGGAACCATATTTTCTTTTTCATTTCCTATATTTATTTTTGAAAATTACAATGGCGGAGAAATGAATGTAACAAAATAATACTTAGTAAAGAAAAAATTTCCCAAAATAAGGGGGATTTGCTCTAAGAGTGTGTTTTCATCATGAAGATTTTAGTATGAAAGAAAATAAAAAAACATATTCATGAAATATAGAATATGATTCTTATGGTTTCTAAAGCGTTAGGGGGAGTTATCCATATTCACTTGGATCCATAAGTAAAGGGAGATATGTTTTTATTTATAATCCCATCAAATTTCCAAGTCCTTATATTCGTTTTTGTAACGATGTTTGTGCTTTCCAAAAAGGGGGAGATTATTGAGTTAGTACGGTTTCCTTATGAATTTTCCATTTCATCATGTTTTTAAAAACACAAACACTTTATCTCAAGGAAAATTTCATTTCTAATCAAATTTCCCTTAATAACGAAATTTTTTCTTCCCCAAGGAAAATTTATCCTTACCATTTTTTCATTGTTCATTTTTTATTATCTCTAAATAATAAATCTTTTTATTCATAAGTGAAAATTTTATTTCACATATAAAAACTCGGAATTATATAAATACATAGACATAGAGTATACAATTTTCAAGATCTGAATTTGGATTCTGAATTCTCTAAAATCCAAACTTCGAATTTTCAGAAATTCAGACTCCTAATTATCTCAAATTTAGACTCTGAATTCTCAGAAATTCAGACTCCAGATTCTTTGAAATTTAAACTCCGGATAATCTGATATTCAGACTCTGAATTCCTTAGAATTCATACCTTGAATTCCTTAGAATTTAGACTCCGAATTATTTTGAATTTAGACTCTGAATCCCATAGAATTCAGACTTCAAATTCCTTATAATGCAGGCTCTGAATTCCACGGAATTGAAAATCCAAAGTCAACAGAATTCTGATTCTAAATACCTTGAAAAATAGAATCCAAATACCCTTGTAATATATACTCAGAATATTTTCCCTTAGACTCCAAACTTTATTTTTCCTTATAATTCAATATTTATTTTTCCTCATACTCCAAAAAATAAATTTGGTTGAGCAAACACATTTTTACTTATCCTTGTAATAGTTATAAAACAATTTCATTCTTTCTGTTTCTTATTAACCATTGTTTGAGTGAAACTTGTATAGGTCCCTCATAAATTCAAGGAAATAAATGACCGTTGGATAAGGGATCCAACCATTGGAAACGTGCCTATAAATAAGAGCTCATTCAAATGAGCTCAATACCCGTTGATCAATCTCGAGATTACATGCTACTGATGTGATTTCTAGAGAGAGAGACTCTCATGATTTGGGAATACTGAACATCATGTTTATATTTCTTTATGAGTATCTCATTGTTCTTGTGTAAAGTCAAGGTCTTCTGGGGATTGGAAGATAGAGGTGTCGACTAACTTGAAGTTCAAAGAATTGCGTGGATAACAAGAGAGACTCTAGTATTCTTATAGTGGGATTACCCTAGTGTGGGTAATGGAAACATTATTGACAGTATAAATCAAGGGACATTTATCCTAGCTTGTTGGATACCCTACTCTTTGGGTTAAAAGATTTATTACTTGTTTCTTGTATTGTTTCAAGTTTGTTTTTCACGGTATTTTTTTGTTAAGGAATGTATAACTATTTATAATTTCATATAATTTTATATACTAATTTCTAAGATTCTATACTCTTTAAGGTCGAATATTTGTCCTTGTAAACTTTTCTTAAGTTTCATTTCAAAAACATTTTTCCAAAATCTAGAAAGTTTGTTGAACTAATAGGTCTTCTGAATTTACCATGTGTAACTTTGTTGAACAATTGAAAGTTTTAACTAACTTTAAAGGTTCCAAAAGAATTTTTAATGTATAAAATTCACCCCCTCTTGTATACTGAGATTCTAAATCATTATTTCGATCCTATAATTAGTGTCATTGGAGGTCTCTGAAATACTTATATTCACATATAAGTTTTCTTGCTCAAGTTTCCATTGTTCTATATTTTCCATGCTCAAAATTTTTATCCTTGTTTACAAACTCTTATTACTGACAGGATTTTGTGGAAATATATTTTCTTTTAGATGGAAGGAATGAATTTTGGATAGATTGACAATATTAATCATACTAGACCACCTATATTTGTTGGAAATGAGTATAAATATTGGAGAGATCAAATAAAGACTTTTTGTATTAATACTGGAGTGGAATACATTGTTATGCTTACTAGAGATTACAAGATTCATAATAAGGATGTCAGAACTTTTACTAATCAAGAAATGATAGAATATCAACATAACTATAAGTTATGCAATACATTGTTGTGTTCTATGACTAAGAATATATATATCCAGATTTCTTCTTGTGAAGATACAAATTGTATTTTGATGAATCTTGAAGTAACTCACATTGGAACTTCCAAAGTTATCGATACTAGAAGAGCTATGCTTAGAGAAGAATATCATGGTTTTTTCTTTCCATATGGAGAACCAGTGTGCAAGTTTCAACAAAGGATTATGAATATTGTAAATAGTTTACAATGCATGGGTGAAAAAGGTTTAGATGATGTGGCACTTTTGGACAAGATTATAGATATCATGCCTAATGAGTGAGAGTCAAAGAGAACAACTATTGTTGAGAATAGTATAGTCTCACAGATTACTCTTGATGAGATTTTTGGAACTCTTCATCAACATGAGACTAGAATAAAGAGATAATCTGATCTAAAAAAGATGAATGGAAATAGAAGAGTTAGTTTTACAACTACATCAAATCATATCAAATCCAAGACTCCTAAAAGGGTTACTAGATCTAATTCAAAGAAGGTAAAAGTTTTATCTGAATCAAGTTAAAGTGAACATTCGTAGAATGAAATATCTAATATTTATTGAAGGATGAACAAGATAGCAAGGAAGAAAGACTTTTAATATAGATATAAGAAGAAATAAATAAAGGAAAACAATGACTTAGAAGTCACTTGCTATGAATGAAAAATAGTAGGGTATATAAGCCTATATTGTCCTATGCATAATAGAATAAATAAAAAATAAAATAATTCTCAGAAGAATAGAAAGAAATAATACAAGGATAAATCTAAGAATGTTTTGAAATCCAATGACACCTAGAGTGCCATTCGTGGTGACTCTTCTGAAGAATCCTCAGAGTACGAATCTTCTGGTCAGAAGAATCTTGGTTTATTAGCTAAGATACCTATTGAAAATCAGTGTTTAATGGATAAGGTACACAATTCTGAATCCATAACCAATTAATCCTTGAAATATAATTATAGTGATAGTTAATATTATGAATCCACGGATGAAGAATATTATTCTGATGAAGATAAAACTTTACCTACTTCTGAAGAAGACTCTAGGTTTGCCAAGCTCTTTGAGAATGAAAATTCAAAAATCAATAAAACGTTTGATAAGGAAAATTCTACGATTTCTATTCTTACTAAGAAAGTTTCAGATCACTATAAAGATCATGATAAGGAAATTTGTGATTTTAAAAGTATTAAAAACCCCTTGATGAAGTTAATTATGAGAAGGATAAACTTTATAAGGATCTAAAAAAAGTAATTTCTAAGAAAAATGTTTTCGAGACTAACTCTCGAGCTAAAACTATTGTTTTGAGGATAAAAACTCAATTATTAAGCTAATTTCTCAAATATTTTCCTTGAGGAATTGTTTATAAAATTTCAACTTAGTTAAGGAAAACATCGATAAAATGTACTCCCAAATTCGACATCTAAGGAATAATTCTTGATTTGGTTATGCTCATTCAATATGAATTATTAGAAACAATTATTTTGTACCTCAAAGTGTTCCATTCTGCACTAAGTGTCAGTGTGGTGGGAATTGGGTGAAAAATTGTTCCATAAACAAAACTCAGTCTATATGTTTCATAAAGAAAAATTTTCAAAGAAAAGGTGGATTCCTAAAATTTGGCATTCCGAAGTTTCCAGATCCAAGAAATTTTGGGTTTCGAAAGTCTAACATTCTTATTTTTAGGAATGTAAAGATAATGCCAACATCGATACATGGTACATGGATAGTGGATGTTCCCGGCACATTCCCGGTAACAAAAACTTCTTTGAATATATCAAAAAGACAAATGGAGGAAAATTAATTTTTGAAGATAATTCTCATGGAGAAAATATTGGTATAGGTAACATTGTTCTTCTTGAAAAAACTTTTATTTCAAATGTTTTATTTCTTAAGGGTATTAAGAAGAACCTTATTAGCATAATTCAATTATTTTATGATGGTTACCTTGTGAATTTTAGGAATTAAAATGTGGTTAGTACAAAATTCCAAGGAAGATTTTATTATTTCTTCCTATAGGCAAGCGAATGTTTACACACTAAACATAGAAGACCTTAAGAGCCATGATATACCTTGACTTAGGCAAATGGAGGATCATTCTTGGTTATGGCATATAATTTTGTGACGCTATAACCTTAGGAACCTATGAAAACTCTCTAAGAAATGACTAGTTAAGGATCTACCAGAGTTTAGTTTTGATTCTTCAAAAGTTTTTGATCCTTGTCAATATAGGAAGAAACATAAATGATGTTTTAAATTAGTCAGTGACGTCTCAACCACTAATGTATTATAGTTGGTATATATGTATCTTCTTTTTATAACACAAACTGGAAGCATTGGAGACACATATTATGTATTTTTCTTAGTTGATGATTACACTAGATTCACATGGGCCTATTTTCTAGCAAAAAAATATGATGCTTTTTATTAATTCAAAAATTTTGGAGACCATGTTAAAAAGGATAAAAACCTTATATTGGTAACTATTCATAGTGATCATGGACAAGATTTAAACATTCTGATTTTGAAACTTTTTGTAGTAGAAAAGGCATTACTCATTACTTATCAGCACCAAGAACACCTCAACAAAATAGTGTTGTTAAAAGAAGAAGTAGAATTATTCAAGAGATATCAAGACCCATGTTGAGTGAAAATTTGGTAGCCAAACATTTTTGGGTCGAATTTGTAATTAGTATATACAATACTATAAATCGTGTTTTTATTAGACCTTTTCTTAATAAAACTTCTTATGATTTATGGAATGGTAGAAAAACTAGAATTTCCGACTTCGAGGTTTTTGGTTGCAAGGTATTCATTCTGAATAATAAAGATAATCTACACAGTTTTTCACCAAAATCTGTTGAAGGAATTTTCTTAGGCTAATCTATTACTTCTAAGGCTTATAGAGTTTTCAACAAAAATAATTGCTCTCTTGAAGAAATAGTACATGTTAAATTCAATGAAACTTATCCTTTTGTTTTTAAACACCATCAACCTACATCTTTAGATGTGTTTTCAAAAACTGATTATCAACTGTTGAATGAAGATCCTACGGATAAGGAAAATGTTCAATAATTTTTGTTTGAATAATTTACCCCATTATACTTCCTACTATACGTTGATCAACGAGTTTTACAAAACCTAAGTCAGTTGTTTCTTAAGAATCATCATAGTTATAGTATCAATGGTGATGTAAATCAACCTATAAGGACTAGAAGTTCTCTAAGAAATGAAATAGACCATCAATCATTCCTTTCCAATTTAGAACAAAAAATCATTGATGAAGCTTTAGGTGATGATGATTAGATAAAATCTATGCAAGATGAGCTAAATGAATTCAAAATGAATAATGTATGGACCTTGGTTGAAATACCTAAGGAATCATCCATTGTAAGAGTAAAGTGGGTCTTCAAAAATAAGTGTGATGAAAATGGAATCATAGTATGAAATAAATCTAGATTGGTTGATAAAGTTTATAATCAACAAGAATGAATAGAATATGAAGAAACATATGCTCCAGTTGCCAAACAATAATCAATTCATTTTTTTCTTGCCTTTGCAGCAGTCTTTAATTTCAAACTTTTTCAAATTGATGTTAAAAGTGCTTTTATTAATGGATATGTTAAAGAGGAGGTTTTTGTTAAAAAAAACTCTAGATTTAGAAGATACAAAACATCCGGAACATGTTTTTAAACATTACAAATCATTATATGGACTTAAACAATCTCCAAGATCCCAGTATGATAGACTTACAATTTTTTTGCTTCAAAACTGCTATGTTAAGGGAAATGCTGATCCAAATATTATTATAAATAAAGATAATAAAATTGTTTTTATTTTCATATTTATGTTGATGTCATTATATTTGGTTCATTTCATCATGATTTTACTGATTCCTTTTCAAATCTATTGAAATCTTAGTTTGAAATGAGTATGATGGGTGAGTTAACAATTTTTATTAGTTTTAAAATTTATCAAAAACTTGAAGGAACATTTATATCCTAACATAAGTATATTAAATATCTTCTTAGAAAGTATGTATATTATAACCCTAAGAGTATATGTACTCCCATTGTTACCTCAATTTCACATGATCTTGATGATGATGGGAAACCAGTAGATCAAACATCTTTTAGACGTATGATAGGATGTCAACTTTACTTGATAGATAGTCATCCGGACTTAATGTTTTCGGAATTCATATGTACATGATATCAATCCAATCCTAAGGAATCTCAATTAAAGGCAGTGAAACGGGTTTTTCACTCCTTAAAGAGAACCATGGATCTAGAACTCTTTTATACTTCTGGAAATGATTTTGTTTTAAAAGGTTTTTCAGATGCTAAATTTGGTGGATGTAGAATGGATTGGAAAATTACATCCATTACTTGTCATTTTTTAGGAGATTCCTTAGTTTCATGGTCATGCAAAAAGCAACACTCTGTAGAAATTCCATTGCTGAAGCAGAATATGTCGCATCTGGAAATTGTTGTGCTCAAGTGTTGTGGATGCAACACACACTCACAGACTGTGGTATGAGTTTTACCAAAACACAAATATTGTGTGATAATACTTGTGACATTTCCTTAAGGAAAAACCCTTCATATCACTGTCATACAAAACACATAGATATTAGGAATCACTTTCTTAGTGATCACACACAAAAATGAGACATAATTCATTAATTTATCGGAATGAAATATCATATTGCATATATTTTCACAAAATCATTACAATCCGATAAATTTGAATACATTAAACAGAAGTTAGGAATGATAACCCTAATGTAATATTCCTTATTTACTTCTTGATGAAACCTATCTAATTACAGAAAGAAACTCCTTTTCATTGGAGGAATAAATTTTATTGTTAGTTTTAAATATTCGTAGTTAAATTTTTTTTAGTCAAAATTTTTATAGTAAAATTTTCATTGTCAAAATTTTCGTAGACTAAATTCTTTTTCGATATAAAATATTTTTAAATCTAGTGTTTTACAAGAATAATTGTTCATCACTATGAATAAGCTTCCTAGAAATCCGAAAGGTATGTTTATTTTCTTAAATTTTTGTAATCATCTTTTACTTGTTGGTATTTTTTTTTGTTTTAAATTTTTCAGATTCAGTTTTCCTTAAATCTGAATGTTTTTTTTAAAAAAACTCAATAGATCAGATTATATAAAAATCCTTTCTGATCTATCATCTCAACCATTAGATCTTATCAAGATGTTTTCAACCATTGGATCAATTAGGGGAGTTGAATCATCATTTCAATTTCCAATATAAAGGCCATCCAATTCTTTTCCCAACTCGAACCCCAAGCATTTGCATCTTGAATCTCTGCCTCTATTTTTGAAGTCGTTCCATATCTTTAAAGTATTCATACTTCTGAATGTCTGCTGAATCCTCTTCTGAGAAAGAAATTTCAACTATTATGGAAGTCTTAGAGTGATAGGTCTACAGAGAAAGGTTAGTTGATTCGATGTTTTAGGCCAAATATGACTCTATCGTGTCTATGAATATCAAGATCACTGGATGAGAGAGTGTTTTTAATTCAAAACCGAAAGCACGAGATCTGCTGTATCCGGAGTTGGTAGTAGAGTTCTATGAGACAATAACTTTTTTCGAGGAAGTAGGTAGAGACAATTTCTCTTGGAATTGTTATCGAAATACATATTCTCTTTCTCACACCAAGGCTGCAAGTTTGATTGGAATTCCTTATGAAGGGGAAGCCAAGTACTGCACTCACAAGCTACCTGATATTCAATGATGTTTTGATAAGAAGAATTCTATAGCTTTCCTTGGTCTTTCAGAAGTAATGTCTTCGAAGATTCTCCATTTTTCTATGAACTTACGGATTCTTTACCTATAGTTTCAAGGATTTATCATTCCGAAAAAATGTGACAAGGATACATGAAGAATAGTGAAATCTATATTCTAGATTTCTTGTTGAATTTCAAGAAGACAAATTTGGCCAAGTACATTTTGGTTATGATTGAGAATATCAAAAATGGAAATTTTAAATCCCAAATTATCATGTATTCAACTATTCTGAAAAATATTATAGTTCGTTGATTAGAATATTTCAAAATTCCTTTCTCTTCTAAGTCAAGGAATCGCAACGTCACATTGTTGATTGATGATACATGGGGAAGGAAGAAAGCTGGGTTTTCTATAGAACACGGAGAATTTTATTAGTTTCCTAAAGAGGAGGTAAAAGCCTTATCAAAGAAACATGATGGAGCTGAGACATCCAAAAAGGTTGTAAGGAAGAAGAAGATGAAGGAACCAGAAGAGAAAGTAAAAACCGAAGTGGCTAAGGAAAGCCATTCTGCACCCCCAAAACCTGAGAAGAAAAAGACATATACGGATGAAGTGGTTCCTTAATGGAGAGAATACAAAAGGGGAGCCTAAGTGTATCATGTACCCTGCTGAGGCAAAAGATTTGAGGGAATAGACTGCTGAGAATATTGAAGAATAAGAATAAGAAAAGAAGAAAAGGAAGAAATTTTTAGAAACTGATGTTATTCAATCTCTTATCACGGCTACTAAAAAAGCATCTGAACAAAATCCAGTACCAGAATATTTTTTAGTAAAACCATTACTAGAGACTCTGGGAATGAAGTTAGTGATTCTGGAATGACATAAGAAGAATAAATAATGCCATAAGAAGAATTGGAAGATGAATAAGTAGAAAGTAGTGACGATAGTGAGGAATTTATAAAGAAAATAGAGGATTTCCTTGAGAAGTAAAGTCCTTCTAGGAAATTGTCAATCCGAACATCTGATGTTGAGTCTAAAAAACATGCTACCCCCAGGAAAATATGAGAAGGGAAAGGAAGAAGTAAATAAGTTTTCTGAATAGGAAATTAGAAATATTGATTTCATACACCCGAAGGATGTTGAGGGAGAAGAATGTTGTTCAGTATTTGAAGAATATTCACCAACCAAAGTCTCGGATTCAGAATCATATTCTCTTGGCCATGGCTTTGTTGTTTAGTATTTGAAGAAGCTTGTTGGAACTATTCCCTTATTTCCGATAATAGACTCAAGATTCCAGATGCTTCAGCATACGTTATATCAAAAATAGAATTCAGTAAAAATGGTGATGGATAAATGTGTTAGTATTGAGGCAGAGTTCAAATATTTTCTCATTGGTTACAATGCTCACAAATGATCTTGCAAGAAGATGAAAAGTTGGTCAAGGAAGGAAATATAGGTGATGAGAATCACTGATGAATTTCAATATAGTATCAAGGATTCCTTTGACACCGAATATGTGAAGACCAAGGATCTCACTAAAATTTTTGAGGAAAAGTCATGAATTGAACAGACTTCTCGGAAGCAAGAAATTAAGTATCTGAATGGGAAGCTATATTTAGTTTCCTAGAGATGGAGGAGGGAAATATATCTCATAATTTAGATTGAATAGAATCTTTCTAAGCAGGAATATGTCATGAATGCCCAGGAATAGAATCATAAGGATCAGTAAGAATCAATTAAATCCTTAGTGAAAAAATTGATGATGAGGATCATTTTCTCAAGCATGCAGAAGAGGATCACAAGGATCTCAATAAGTTAAAAACCATAGTGAAGAAACTGATGCTAAAGGAGAAGGAAGGATAATCTTCTACAAGTCCGATATTTTATTGTATTTCTTTCCTTGTACAAATTTTTTCGAACATAATGAATTATTAGTTTCTCTTCATATTTTTTCATTGTTTAACATTAATCATTCATGTACCATATTTTCCATTCAACTACCTGTATTTATTTGTGAATATCCTAAAGGGGGATAAAGAAATATAAAAAAGGAATACTTAATAAATAATATATTTCCCTATGTAAGTGGGAGTTCATCATAGGGGGAGTTTTTATCATGATGATTTTCGTATTCAATAAAATAAAAAAAATTATTTAAAAAATTCATATTATGATCCTTAGGGTTTCCGAAGCCTAAGGTGGAGTTATCCATATTCACATTGATCCATAATAAAGGGAGATATGTAACACCTCGAGCTTCCATGATACGTTTCTCATTCAATAATGCAATAGCTTGCATTATACGCAACTTCGAGTTCTAAAACACCGCGACTAATCATAGTAGCCGTTATGAATAGTAATAATCACTTTTTAAAATTATAGATATTTTATATTTCAAAATGGACTTCATTTTTGGATTCAGAATATCGAAATTATCCTATGTTGAATTTTTGGTATTTTTCTGAGAACTTCTAATTTTTTATGAATAGTGAAAATACTTAAAAACAACTTTTTTAATAAAAATAATTTATAGTGATAAATTATACTATTTAGTGGTTTTAAAGTATAATTAGAATATATTTTTACCATTTTATCCAATGGTGGTCATTAGAATTAATTTAACATTGAAATTAACATAAACAATTGCAAATCTTTTGAAATAAATTGTTTCTTAAAAACACGCTATTTGTTGTGCCAGCGGGAATTAATTATAAAATAAATTAATGCAACTTATATTTTTGGAATTTTGTAAAATAGACATCATTTTTGAAATAGGAATAACAATTATAGCTTAGGGTGAAATTTTGGCATTGTTCTGAAAAAACTTCAATTTTTGATGAATAGTGAAACCACTAAGTGGTAGTTAAATAACTGATTTTTCGTTTAAATGAAATATTACCACCTCTGTAATTTGATTTTCAAAAATCCAACATACATGGTTGTCATTAAGAAGTAAAATTTTGTTCAATGAGATTAAAATAATTTTTGGTGAATAGTAACTTTTAAGTTCTTAATCGCGATTAGAGGTAATTAGTGTAGTTTAAGGTAAAAATAATGTTTAAATAATATGAGATGAGCTTGAAACATGTCCTACCCTCATTGTAAGTGCCATGTCCGACCAAGACAATCCATGTATCAACTTGGGGTCCCCATGGAGCCACTTTAGTTGGAAAATGACATAAAAACCTTTTATTTAATGTTAAAGTAAAACAAATGACACAAACATGAAATGTTTTACTAAAACAATTTTTACATGGGGTTATACAAGTCATATTTTTGACTATAAATAGTCATTGGAAATATAAAAAGATTTCCTACATCATATTATTTTTTTTATAATTTTTAGACATTAAATAAATTAAATTATTTATGACATCATTATGATGCAGCGATGACCTCATTATTTAACGATTTTAATAAAATGAAAAGATAATGTACAATCCAAGGCGTACACTTGTCTAAAGACTATTGGATGGGAATATTTCGAACCCTTATCACCTTATCCACGAATTATATAAGTTTGGGACCTTTAGATTCCGAAAAGCATTGTATAATAATGTAAAATTTGCTTACTTTCCAAGAGTGCCCCTTCTCTCCTCTTATAAAAAGGCCACACCTCTACCACCTCATTCACACTATCAAGCCATTTTTCTCGGCCAAACTCTGCCCAAATACCCTCCCAACTACCCTCCCTTACTCATAGAAGCCTCACTTTGGGCAGAATTCTTCCCAAGGAAGCCTTTGGGTCAAATCAAAAAGAGTTACCCGATTTTTAGGTAATGTCTTCTCTAATGTTGTTTTGTTTTATTTAGCTTCTCCAACCCCCTAAACTCTTTTTATTAATTTCTTATGTAACAACACAAGTATCATAAATATACTAGGATGTTGTTATATAATGTATTCGAGCTACACTTACACACACCTACATCTAATGGTTAAAGAACATACGGTTTCTGTGGATGGCGAATTTCTGCCTCACGAAACGATGATTGTTGAACACTCATATAACACCTTCAAAGGTGGCCATTAAGATGTCACTATATTTATATATGAAATAAAATATGTTTATGTTTTACTTATTCTTCTGTATTTCTCATTTATGGCATACTTTATTATTTCCATTATGGGTAAACGCGATAATTTCATTTTAGGAAGTGCGGTCTACCGCCCCCTCAAAGTGATTTGAACCGTTAATGCCATATGTGGGATGTATAAAGGATGGAGTAAATGGTATTATACACTATATTATACTGGAATTATATTATACATTTATATCATTATGATTTCATTCCATTAAATACGAAATAGAAATGAGAGTAGCGTTCATGCGTACGTACGGCTTACCGTCTCCATGAACGGTGCATTTCATTTATTACCTCTAAATGTTACATAATATTATAAATGAATGTATATAATGGGTATATATGATATTTATGACATCTAAATCATGAATATAATTCTGGAGATAATGGATATTCTACCACATAAACAACTTGTAATTATAAAAAGTTTGTTGTTGACTCAAGTACCAAAGATAGACAAATCGACCGTTATTAACTTAAATAATTACATAATATTCATAACATGGTAATAAGTGATATAAAAGGAATAATGAACATGAAAAAGGTTCTTAAGTAAATATAAATTAACTCTAGTTTATTATTCAGGAGGTTAAAGAACAGTTGAGTCAGGACAAGATGCAAGGTAAGGGAATTTCTTAACCCAACTTCCATTCTTTGGGTTAATCTCCTACTTTCAAATTATATCATGATATTGTTATGTCCTATTTTGTATTTTTATGTTCTTTATGTGTACCTATAGTGAATACACATAATATATTTATATTATTTTAAAAATGGTCTTTTTAAGGACTTCATCTCAATCTCCTTTCATTGAGGCATATTTTGTTTTATACACAACTTTCTTTTATACGGTGCATAAACCCCTTTGAATTTTACATTTATTAAAAAGTTTTTATTTTATAATTATGTCATTTTTAAATGATTTAAAAAAAGATATATTTCCCTAAAATATATGAAAATTCAGTTCAAATGTATACGTATTTAACGCAAGCTTAAAATGTTTTCAGAAAACACGACTCTCGAGTGTGGTAGACAGGAAGGGATTGGGAGTGGACTCATCATGGCCTGTAATTAGTCGAGCAGTCTTAGAATTAGTTATTTTGTTTTCAGAAGCTTGCATAATGTTTTCAGAAAAACACTAAAGTATATTTGAGGAATTTTAAACGTAAGTATCTTCTAAAAAAATTGTATCGGTAGGTCTCATGAGACAACTAGACGTGGAATTGGCCGAGGCCCTTTCCCAATTTGATTTATGGTTTTGGCCGAGGCCTTAATCATTTTAGACGTCTTGGCCGAGGCCTTGACAAAATGTTTCAGAATGTCTGGCATTATACATTCGCTCATTAAGAAAGTGGTTATTGATATTGCATGTGACTATTCGACCAGTAGAATATAAATGTGAAGAAGTGAATGGCATTATTTCATTTTACTTTTTCCATATTAGGTTGATGTTCAAGTTTAAAAGGCTTTTGTTTTAGTTATACATTGCCTTAAATTTATATGTTTATTTATGAAAGCTTCCGCAATTTTGTTATCCTTACTGAACATCTGAGCTCACCCCTTTCAATGTTTTAATATTTCCCAGGATGTGAAGAAGTATTTTATGAATGACCTGCAGGGATAGTCAGAAGAGGATATGTGTCACACCCCGACCGCGGGCGTCCGTAATTTTTCTTCTTTCTTGGTCCCGGTTTAAATTTTTCGAAGTTTAATTGCGATTAGCGGTTTCGCGCCGGTGCGCGGTCACCGCATCGTTAGCGGTGACCGTGCGTTCAGCCCGGGTGACAGTGTGTTCACCCGGTGTTTTAAATTTTATAATTTTTATGTTGGTATTTTATTATTAATAACTTTTTATTTGTGTTATTATTATTGTATATATGTTTGTATATGTTTTTATATATATATGTGTAGTAATGTATGTATATATATATAGATTTATATATGTATAAATATATATGTGTGTAACATCTTTAAATTATTTTATAATTATTATTTTAAATATGTGATCAATATAATTATGATTTGAATTAACTAATTTATTATTTATTATTATTATAAGTTTTATTATTGTTATATAAGTTTTATTATTATTAATATTATAAGTTTTATTATTATGATTATAGTGTTATTATTATTATTATTAATATTTATATTATTATTATTATTATTTGTTTAGATATATATATATATATTAACTTAACCCTACCCCCTACCCCTCTTATCTCCCGCAGCCGCCACCCCTCTCTATCTCCCCTTCTTCTCTTTCTTTTTCCCCGCACCAGCACTCTCCCACTCACCCCAGCTTCACGCAGCCCGTGCCTCCCGACTCCCTCCGCTCCCCGCACCTGGCCTCCGCCTGTTCCCGTCGCCGAGCCCCACTCCCGTCCGGCGGATCTCCCATGCACCCCGCTGTCCCGGCTCCCCCACTGTTCCCGGCCTTCTGGCAGTAGCCGGCTCCGCCCCAGCGCACAGCCAGCCTCCGGCTGTTGCGGCCCCCTCCGGCGCTCCGTCCCGAGCCCGCCGCCCTCCTCTGCTCCCGCGCGCGGCCAGCCCCTGCTCCACCCCGGTGTGCCGTCAGTCGCAACGGCTCGCCGCACCGCCCTCCATGTTTCCGGCTCCCGCTACTGCTCCCGACCGCCCCGGCCACACCGCCGGCCTCTGCCCTGCTCCTCCGCCTTGCGCCGACCCCGCGCCGCCGTCCCGGCTTCCCCGCGCCGCGCCTCCTCCTTCCTCTCAGCCGCGCCCGGCCAACCCCGAACCCCGCCGCGGCCTGCACCCAGCTCCCTCCGGCTGCCGCGGCTTCCTCTGGCTCACCCCCTCCCGCTGTGAGCTTTGTTTTTTTTATTTTGTTTTTATTTTGTTTCATTTTATTCTTTGTTTTTATTTTGTTTTATGTATATAATGTTTTAATATTTTTATCATGTTAATAATCTTATAATTATTTTATTATTATTATTAGGTTATTATTATTATTATATTATTATTATTTATTATTAATATTATTATGTTACCATTATTATTATTATACTATTATTATTATTGTTATTATTATGTTAATATTATCATTTATATTATTATATCATTATTAAAATTATTATTATGTTATTATTATTAATACTATATTATTATTATTATTATTATTATAAATATATTATTGTTTTAATTATTATTATATTATGTTGTTATTTTTATTATTATATTATGTTAATATCACTATTTTTATTATTATCATGTTATTATTATTATTATTATTATTGTTATTATTATAATTATCATTGCGCTATTATATTTGTTATTGTTCTTGTTAGTATTATGTCATTATAATTATTCTTATTATTATGTTAATATTATTGTTATGATATTATTGTTACTCTTATTATTATTATAATATTATCATGTCATAATAATAATAATAATTATTATTATTATAACATTATTATTACTACATTTTGGTTATTATTACGTTATTATAAATATTATTATTATTAGTATGTTGTCATTAATGATCCTGCTTAACGGCCTATTGTTTTAGGACCAGTTTGACGACGCAATACGCTGCGACCTTTACGCAACAAGAGTTTCGCGTCGTGTCGTTCTTCGTTCCGATCCGAGGTAGGTCTCCCTATGCACTCGCCTCTAAATTAAGAAATTTTTTATTCCTTGTCCTTTTATTAAATTTCAGTAAATTTAAGAAAATAATATTACGTAGTTTTTTATAATGTGGTGATTTGCTGATAATGCAAACTGTTTAATTCTAGCATTTCATTAAAAGTGTTTTCTTGGTTTCAATTGTGGGATTTCATAGTAATGTCGCTAAATGGTTCTTCCTGAGTAACGAAAGACATGTTGAATTGGGTTTTGAAATGTTTTTGGCATGTGTAAATTAGTAAATGTACTGTTTATGGAAAATGGTGTTTTCTTATAACCTTGATTAGAGAAAATGTCGTGTGACCCTTTAAAATTGTTTTTAGAAACTTTACGTGTGGTTCTTGGTTGACGAAAGATGTTTTCCCCTGTTGTGTTATTAAAAATAATGCTTTCTATATTGTGAAAGTTGTTTATGTTCTTGTGTGAGAGTTTCCAAAAAGGGGTTTTTTGCGAAATGATTAGGTAATGACAATTATATTTTCAGAAAGGTATTTTTGATGTGCGTGGGTTTTGAAATATTGTTTGGGTGTGGAAATGGTGACTTTTGTGTGCGATATCTTGTTTGGCCTGCGATATGAGGAAGAAATATACTATGTGAATGTGAAGCTTGTTTGAGCACACGGGGAAACCCTGGGTATCTAGGTGGGAGGACAAGAACTAGTGCGCTAGTGAGCCGGATGGGTGTCGTCCCTGTTTCACTTAGTTGGATTGACGATTGTAACACTAACTAAACATATGATATCTGAGGGTCGTGGCATTTTAAGCCACGTGTTCTGAGGGTCGTGGCCTTTTAAGACACGTTTTCTGAGGGTCGTGGCCTTCTAAGCCACGTTTCACCGAGACACGAGGTTCTAGGGTCCCACGCGAGCTAGATGAACCTAAGGGGTTTTACCCATAGTGCTCTACCATCTCTGGCGTGGTGCCTTCCATCGGCATACGGGGGACCACATGGGTGTGAGTGTGTGCGTGTGTGAGTATGTGTGTGTGTGTGTGAGTGTGTGAGTGTGTGTGTGTGCCCATGGTTATTGTTGATAACTTCTGGTTTATTTTTACTTGTACTTGGTTTTCCTTGCATGTTTACCTTTACATGCACTTGTTTCCCTGCTTGTTTGCCTTCAGTCATATTTCACAGCCTATACTGTTCGACTTTGGGAAAAATGGTTTTCAAATGAAAATGATTTATTCTCTTTGGGTTAGATTTGAAAATGTAACACTTTGCTTATCAGAATGAGTTTAAAACTAATGAAATGGAACTAACTTTCAAAAAGGAATAAGGGAAATTTCTCGTGTTTGATTTTCAAGTAAAGCATTGTGAAAACTTACTTTTATACATTATAGCTCAAACCTGGATTATGTAGATTCTTCATTTACTGGCAGTGCATTGGGATTTGTTGTGGGGCTCACCTACTGAGTATTTTTGTGCTCACGCCTATCTTTTACCTTTTTAGTTGCAGGTTCCTTGTGTTCAGGTTTTCCTGGCTTGAGTCGCTCAGTGTAGGAGCGACGTTGGTTTTAGTTGGGTGGTGACCGCGAGGTCACGTGGAGGTATGTCGTGGTGTAGGTTTGTTTATGTCTTTAGTGTCTGTTTGTTTGTTTAGTTTATATTCATTCTTTTGATCCTGTTTTTTAGCTTGGGATGAAATCGTTCCCAACGATTAAAGTTTCAATGTCCGGCACTAGTTGCCATACCGGGGGGATTGGGAACGCCCCTCGGGACTTGCCGCGGACCGGCTCAGGTGACTGGTTCAGGGTCGACCCTGGCTGGTTCGTGACAAAATGGTATCAGAGGCAGGTTCTTGTTATTTGGGTTGTCCGGTAGAAGGATATTAGGACTGTCGGAACTCGAGGGGTAGGTACGGGAAGAGCGTCGCGAACTCTTGCTCGCACTGATCCTCGAGTTACCAGGGGTAGTTCGGGAATTGTGTCCTTGTCTTTCCTGGTTTGTCTTGGATTGAGAGATGACAATGGAGGCAAGCCGACGTTACGTCATGATTTCACATGGAGTAGTGACCCATGTGGAGTCCGAGTACGTGGTTTGAATTCCTCCTAGTGGTCGATGCTGACTCGAGACATGACTCACTACCATGTCGCCAGGTTGAGCATGACTACTAGTCTCTCATTTCAGTGATTGATGCAAATTTGGATGTTGTTTCCGTTTTGGTCTGTGTGAGTGCGTAGTTGGAAATGAAAAAGGGGTTTTGAAAATTGGACTGGTTTCTTTTAAAGGACTTTAAATGTATAAAATGGGTTTTTAAAACTGAAATCTCTTGATTTGAAAATCTGTTGTTTGCTTGGAATTGGTTAAGAATGATTTGGGGTGAAACCTCGGTTCCTCTTTATGAACGTTCGCACATGTGTGAGAATGCATGGAAAGTGTGCGTTGATGCACGTATGAATGGAATGTGGATAAAGACATGTGCAACGGGTCATGGGAGTACCTAGGTGTGTATTTGAAGTTAAAGGCTTGACTTTGTTTTCTAAATTGGTTTTAAATGGGAAACAATTTTGGAAAGTTTTGGTTTGAAAGTGGATTGGTTTTTGGAAAGTGATCTTGAGAAAGGGTGGTTTTGAAATCAAAAATGAAAAGGGAATTTTAAAGAGGAGATTTTGTTTTGGGTTGTGTTGTATTGGTTTGGTCCTTGTGTTGACAGTTTTTTATGAAGGCGCTTTTATTGATGTTGCTTCGATTTGATGTTGGTTTTGGCATTGAGTTTTATATATCACTCAGGAAATGCCGCCCAGAAAGGTCTCTAAGGATTCGGATATGTCATGCCCAGTTTTTGGTCCTCCTCAGACTTTGCCTATACTCCATGGTGATCAGGGTCCATTAGAAGCAGTGAAATGGCTCGAGGAAGTGGAACGTGTCTTTAGAATATTGGGAACTCCCGATAGTGTTAAGGTCCGTGCAATTATGGAGTTGTTTGAGGGTCCAGCTCTGGACCAGTGGAAGATGGTTACCCCACCGTCAACGCAAGGTCAAAGGACGTGGGATGTCTTTAAAACGGTTTTCATCCAATGGTTTGTACCTGAGGAAGTGATGCTGGAGAAAAAGGGAGAGCTTGTGCATATTCAACAAGGTCAACAGACGGTGAAGGCATATGTTGACCATTTCAAGGAACTAATTTCCTTTTCTCCAGAGGTAGCGTCGCATGAGCTCATGAAGGCCTCTCTTTTCACTGGGGGTCTTCGTCCAGAGATCAAGGAGCGAGTCCTCCATTCTAAAGACCTTTGTTTCGAGAAGCTCGTAGAGGATGCATTCTTGGATGAGTTAGTTTCTGGTGTGCGGGTGGTTAATACTTCAGCGTCCCCTGTTATGGTTCGTAAGAGTTCCCCCTCTGGTCAGGAAGAGGCGCCAGAGATACTTGTTCCTAAGGAGTTATCCCCTTTGGTTCCAGCTTCCAGTTCATCAGATCGTTCGATGGTATGCTATAAGTGTGGTCGTTTCAGGCATTCAAAGCCGTCTTGTCGCAACCCTCCGAAGAAGTGTCATCGCTGCGGTTGTCTGGGTCATCTGGAGAAGTTTTGCAGGAAGCGTCGCTTGAAGAGGAAGATGTGATTGGAGAATGTCAGTACCTGACTGTGAGGCAGAAGATGCTTCAGCCATCAGAGCCCCAGCCACAAGTCTCGGGGTGAAGCCCGCGCACAGTCAGGAGTCCCCAGGGTTGTGAAGCCTTGGTCCAGGTTTTGTGTTCCGTGTTAGCAGTGGGACAATCAAGATCTTTTAGTACTTGTTTTCCTGCTACATAAGTTTCAACAGCGTTGTAAATGTGTTGTTTTTCTAAAAAGTGATAATGGATTTGTTCTGTGATAATCTAAGAAGACTTGTCGTGTGGGGGTGATATTCTAAATCGTGTATCCTTCTTAAAAGTGTGTTTGACTCTCATGTGGGTTGACCTTGTTTTAGTTATGTTTAAGATGTGGTTATGTTTCAGGGACTTCGGTGGAGCATGTCTCCAATTTGATGCTGGTTAAATGTTTTTCTATGGGTTTTCCCTGGTGTTGAAGGTTGTTGGCTCTAGTCGTGGGTTCAACGTCTCGACGTAGGTGTTGTTTTAATCGTGCTATAAGAGTTGGTTTAGATCTGTTGGGAGTTCCCGTGTCAACCCCCCCCCCTTCCCGGGGTTTTCTATTTAAATGGTCATCTTTTCTGCACTAGTTAAGTTCTTGTGGTGGGGAGAACCCCTTCGTGTTCTCCCCTCAATCTCGGACCCCAGTTTTCTCTTGAATCGGTCGGGTGTGACCTATGTAGAGTAAGGTCATCCCCGAGAACCTCAGTTTCTTCAGTTCCTTTAGTTCTGTTTGGGCGTAGACTTGGTTTTTGGCTGACTTGTGACCTGGTGACTTTGTGGGGGCAGAAAGTGTCTGTGGTGGGGAGAATTGTCACACCCCGACCGCGGACGTCCGTAATTTTTCTTCTTTCTTGGTCCTGGTTTAAATTTTTCGAAGTTTAATTGCGATTAGCGGTTTCGCGCCGGTGCGCGGTCACCGCATCGTTAGCGGTGACCGTGCGTTCAGCCCGGGTGACAGTGTGTTCACCCGGTGTTTTAAATTTTAAAATTTTTATGTTGGTATTTTATTATTAATAACTTTTTATTTGTGTTATTATTATTGTATATATGTTTGTATATGTTTTTATATATATATGTGTAGTAATGTATGTATATATATATAGATTTATATATGTATAAATATATATTTGTGTAACATATTTAAATTATTTTATAATTATTATTTCAAATATGTGATCAAAATAATTATGATTTGAATTAACTAATTTATTATTTATTATTATTATAAGTTTTATTATTGTTATATAAGTTTTATTATTATTATTATTATAAGTTTTATTATTATTATTATAGTGTTATTATTATTATTATTATTATTAATATTAATATTATTATTATTATTATTTGTTTAGATATATATATATATTAACTTAACGCTACCCCCTACCCCTCTTATCTCCCGCAGCCGCCACCCCCTCTCTATCTCCCCTTCTTCTCTTTCTTTTTCCCCGCACCAGCACTCTCCCGCTCACCCCAGCTTCACGTAGCCCGTGCCTCCCGACTCCCTCCGCTCCCCGCACCCGGCCTCCGCCTGTTCCCGTCGCCGAGCCCCACTCCCGTCCGGCGGATCTCCCATGCACCCCGCTGTCCCGGCTCCCCCACTGTTCCCGGCCTTCGGGCAGTAGCCGGCTCCGCCCCAGCGCACAACCAGCCTCCGGCTGTTGCGGCCCCCTCCGGCGCTCCGTCCCGAGCCCGCCGCCCTCCTCTGCTCCCGCGCGCGGCCAGCCCCTGCTCCACCCCGGTGTGCCATCAGCCGCAACGGCTCATCGCACCGCCCTCCATGTTTCCGGCTCCCGCTGCTGCTCCCGACCGCCCCGGCCACACCGCCGGCCTCCGCCCTGCTCCTCCGCCTTTCGCCGACCCCGAGCCGTCGTCCCGGCTTCCCCGCGTCGCGCCTCCTCCTTCCTCTCAGCCGAGCCCGGCAAACCCCGAACCCCGCCGCGGCCTGCACCCAGCTCCCTCCGGCTGCCGCGGCTTCCTCTGGCTCACCCCCTCCCGCTTTGAGCTTTTTTTTTTATTTTGTTTTTATTTTGTTTCATTTTATTCTTTGTTTTTATTTTGTTTTATTTATATAATGTTTTAATATTTTTATCATGTTAATAATCTTATAATTATTTTATTATTATTATTAGGTTATTATTATTATTATATTATTATTATTTATTATTAATATTATTATGTTACCATTATTATTATTATACTATTATTATTATTGTTATTATTATGTTAATATTATCATTTATATTATTATATCATTATTAAAATTATTATTATGTTATTATTATTAATACTATATTATTATTATTATTATTATTATTATTATTATAAATATATTATTGTTTTAATTATTATTATATTATGTTGTTATTTTTATTATTATATTATGTTAATATCACTATTTTTATTATTATCATGTTATTATTATTATTATTATTATTATTATTGTTATTATTATAATTATCATTGCGCTATTATATTTGTTATCATTCTTGTTAGTATTATGTCATTATAATTATTCTTATTATTATGTTAATATTATTTTTATGATATTATTGTTACTCTTATTATTATTATAATATTATCATGTCATAATAATAATTATTATTATTATTATAACATTATTATTACTACATTTTGGTTATTATTACGTTATTATAAATATTATTATTATTAGTATGTTGTCATTAATGAGCCTGCTTAACGGCCTATTGTTTTAGGACCAGTTTGACGACGCAATACGCTGCGACCTTTACGCAACAAGAGTTTTGCGTCGTGTCGTTCTTTGTTCCGACCCGAGGTAGGTCTCCCTATGCATTCGCCTCTAAATTAAGAATTTATTTATTCCTTGTCCTTTTATTAAATTTCAGTAAATTTAAGAAAATAATATTAAATAGATTTTTATAGTGTGGTGATTTGCTGATAATGCAAACTGTTTAATTCTAGCATTTCATTAAAAGTGTTTTCTTGGTTTCAATTGTGGGATTTCATAGTAATGTCGCTAAATGGTTCTTCCTGAGTAACGAAAGACATGTTGAATTGGGTTTTGAAATGTTTTTGGCATGTGTAAATTAGTAAATGTACTGTTTATGGAAAATGGTGTTTTCTTATAACCTTGATTAGAGAAAACGTCGTGTGACCCTATAAAATTGTTTTTGGAATCTTTACGTGTGGTTCTTGGTTGACGAAAGATGTTTTCCCTTGTTGTGTTATTAAAAATAATTATTTCTATGTTGTGAAAGTTGTTTATGTTCTTGTGTGAGAGTTTCCAAAAAGGGGTTTTTTGCGAAATGATTAGGTAATGACAATTATATTTTCAGAAAGGTATTTTTGACGTGCGTGAGTTTTGAAATATTGTTTGGGTGTGGAAATGGTGACTTTTGTGTGCGATATCTTGTTTGGCCTGCGATATGAGGAAGAAATATACTATGTGAATGTGAAGCTTGTTTGAGCACATGGGGAAACCCTGGGTATCTAGGTGGGCGGACTAGAACTAGTGCGCTAGTGAGCTGGATGGGTGTCGTCCCTGTTTCACTTAGCTGGATTGACGATTGCAACACTAACTAAACATATGATATCTGAGGGTCGTGGCCTTCTAAGCCACGTGTTCTGAGGGTCGTGGCCTTCTAAGCCACGTTTTCTGAGGGTCGTGGCCTTCTAAGCCACGTTTCATCGAGACACGAGGTTCTAGGGTCCCACGCGAGCTAGATGAACCTAAGGGGTTTTACCCATAGTGCTCTACCATCTTTGGCGTGGTGCCTTCCGTCGGCATACGGGGGACCACTTGGGTGTGAGTGTGTGCGTGTGTGAGTATGTGTGTGTGTGTGAGAGTGTGTGAGTGTGTGTGTGTGCCCATGGTTATTGTTGATAACTTCTGGTTTATTTTTACTTGTACTTGGTTTTCCTTGCCTGTATACCTTTACATGCACTTGTTTCCCTGCTTGTTTTCCTTTAGTCATATTTCACAGCCTATACTGTTCGACTTTGGGAAAAATGGTTTTCAAATGAAAATGCTTTATTTTCTTTGGGTTAGATTTGAAAATGTAACACTTTTCTTATCATAATGAGTTTAAAACTAATGGAATGGAACTAACTTTCAAAAAGGAATAAGGGAAATGTCTCGTGTTTGATTTTCAAGTAAAGCATTGTGAAAACTTACTTTTATTCATTATATCTCAAACCTGGATTATGTAGATTCTTCATTTACTGGCAGTGCATTGGGATTTGTTGTGGGGCTCACCTACTGAGTATTTTTTTGCTCATGCCTATCTTTTACCTTTTCAGTTGCAGGTTCCTTGTGTTCAGGTTTTCCTGGCTTGAGTCGCTCAGTGTGGGAGCGACGTTGGTTGTAGTTGGGTGGTGACCGCGAGGTCACGTGGAGGTATGTCGTGGTGTAGGTTTGTTTATGTCTTTAGTGTCTGTTTGTTTGTTTAGTTTATATTCATTCTTTCGATCCTGTTTTTAGCTTGGGCTGAAATCATTCCCAACGATTAAAGTTTCAATGCCCGGCACTTGTTTCCATCCCGGGGGGATCGGGAACGCCCCTCGGGACTTGCCGCGGACCGGCTCTGGTGACCGGTTCAGGGTCGACCCGGGCTGGTTCGTGACAATATGAGTGTGGACTATGGAGACTTTGTTATTGTAGTTTTTCACTTTATTATGTAAAGTAATGTTTACGAATGTATCTAGTGTTTCCAAGGCTACTAAAATAATCGGTCTTTCGAGACTTGATCTTTTGTGATCATGCCAATGATACGAAGTAATGCACCGACTCTGGGTAGCTGGGGTCGGGGCGTTACAGTTGGTATCAGAGGCAGTTTAGTACTAACCTTGGAATCTAGATTTAGATAAACTCTGATTAGAGCACATAGCCTGAAGATAGACTTTGAGGATTAGTATAGAAGAACTTCCTAGAATTTTGTTGTTGTAGAGATTTTGTGAGTTTTACGAGCAATACATCCCTGTCTGGATACGAGAAGGTAGAGGCGACTCTGGCACAGATGTACCTAGGGGTAAAAATAGAAAACACCGCTTTGAGATAGACTCAAACGGGAACTGGTGCATGATAACGGGCCTTGCTGCACTCTTGGTTACGACACTCCCGGGGGATATGCTTAGGATAATTCTCATTTTCTTTACAAACCACTATAAAGGGTTATGAGTATATACTTCCTCAAAGAAAACATTTCTTTTTATGATTATGGATTATATCCATAAATAGTAAAATTTATGTAAAGTGTTTTACAAATATAGAATTATGTATTTTATTTCATAAACTAATCTAGTTTATGCCATTGTTTAGAAATGGCGCCTAGTGTAAGGAATGGAAATCGTATCAATGCACTCACTTCGTGTAGGGATTTCCCTCCTGATCAAGATAATTATTGTGGATCTGGAGATACAACTGGTGCTGATCAACTTATTACCATACTGGGACAACTCACTGAGGTTATGAATAATAACCTTACTCGTATGGAGTACCCTGATCCACAACGTGGAGGATCACTGTTAGACCGCTTCATGAGGCAACAACCACCAACATTTAATGGGGGTAAAAATCCATTAGTAGCTGAGCATTGGATAAACACCTTAGAGAAAATATTCTACGCCTTGGGGAGTAGTGAAAGGGAGAAGGTTGTCATGGCAGTCTATCGCCTTACTGGAGATGCCGATCAATGGTGGTTGCTGATTCAAAACACAATGGAAGATGAAGAAGTATAAAGTATGTAATGGAGAGAGTTCAAAGATCTTTTCTTATAAAAATACTTTCCTCATGACCATCGAGCAGATATGGAAAGACAATTTTTGAGTCTAAGACAAAAGGAGGATGAGAATGTCGCAAAGTATGAGGCCAACTTTACAAGGTTAGCGAGGCATGCTGCAGATTATATACGTAACCCAAGAAGTAATATTGATCGTTTCTTTGATGGGTTAAAACCATTTCTCCGTCGAGCATTAGTCTCACAAACCTTCTCGTCATACGAAGATATTGTCTCATGTTCTATCAAGTCAGAAAAGGAATTATCTAAGTCTTATGACAACAAAGTAAAGCAAGAGAAGAAGAGAACGGTGGAACAAGAGACAGATAAAGGAAAAAAGGGAAAGAAGGATTTTACATTATGTGATAATTGTGGGAAGAATCACCCTGGTACTTTCTTAAAAGGAATGGGAATTTGTTATAAATGTGGAGAAAAAGGTCACCAGGTGCGTGATTGCAAGGGAAAGAAAGAGGCTATCAATGTTGAATGCTACAATTGTAGGGAAATGGGGCATTATGCAAATGAATGTCCTAAGCGTCAGGGAAACTTACCTCAGAAAAGGTCAAGGGATCAAGGAAAATATTATGCTGTTACTACAGTTGAAGCAGAATAATTAATGTATTGGTGCTTTTGGACTCATGGATTATATTCTGGTTATTAGAATAACATGATATATATATATAAGGATTGTACTGCAGTACTTGTTGATTTCAGTAAGGTTTTAATATGATGAAGGTAATTATATTATTAGTATGTGACAATAAGAGAAACTTTACTTTGTTTGGGGAACCTGATAAATTGATTTTGGAATTAAGAGACCTTTTAAAGAAAGTCTGGATAGAGGTATTTTGGATAACTATAAAGGTTGGAGTGGATTAAGTTGATCTTTGGATAGTATTGTTTAAGGTTAAAAAAAATTATGAAGATTATTTTATGAATATTATAATACTATAGTTTTAGGAAAAGGACAACCTGCAGGGTGGGGCATAACCTGTCGCGTCGGACAAAGCTGCAGGAATCGAACCCACAACCATAGTACGACATGCCTTTATTTCCTACCAATAGCCTACAAGAAGTCCCTGGTTATTACAAAATAATTTTACTAATCTAAATTGTATGTGTTAACATTTGGAACCATATACAATTAGGATAAGTATAATATTTTTGAGTTCTATTATCTTTTTGAGTGAAAGATGAGTTGAAGGTTGAAACTCTAATTGTCAAGCATAAATATATATATACCTATCTCTTATTCAATGAATGAATTAATTCTTAAACTTTAGTAAAGGGATATTAAAACAAAAAAATGTTCTATCCTAATACCTTATGTCTTGATGAACTGATGATATTTTAAATCAACATAGATTGAAGGCTTTGCGGCCATCAATTTGACAGTTGATTGTGATTGATGACCTCAATCACTCCCTAAAATATTTACGTTTTTCCTCCAATTATATTTCTCTAATTTCCACCAATGTTCTCCTAATCAAGATCATAATAGGGTGGTGACTTTTTCATTTCCCTTTACCTCTTATTAAGGCTAAATTTTATTAATCTTATTTCCGATTTGGGTTTTCCACAAAGTTATTTTCTCTTTTTAACCTTTAACTTTCAAAGAAAAATTTCAAATTGCGAGGACGCAATTTATTGAAGGAGGGGAGAATGTAACACCCCGAGCTTCCATGATACGCTTCTCATTCAATAATGCAATAGCTTGCATTATACGGAACTTCGAGTTCTAAAACACCGCGACTAATCATAGTAGCCTTTATGAATAGTAATAACCACTTTTTAAAATTATAGAAATTTTATATTTCAAAATGGACTTCATTTTCGGATTCGGAATATCGTAATTAGCCTATGTTGAATTTTTGGTATTTTTCTGAGAACTTCTAATTTTTTTATGAATAGTGAAAATACTTAAAAACAAATTTTTTAATCACAATAATGTATAGTGATAAATTATACTATTTAGTGGTTTTAAATTATAATTAGAATATATTTTTACCATTTTATCCAATGGTGGTCATTAGAATTAATTTAACATTGAAATTGTACATAAACAATTGCCAATCTTTTGAAGTAAATTGTTTCTTAAAAACACGCTATTTGTTGTGCCAGCGGGAATTAATTATAAAATAAATTAATGCAACTTATATTTTTGGAATTTTTTAAAATAGACATCATTTTTGAAATCGGAATATCAATTATAGCTTAGGGTGAAATTTTGGCATTGTTCTGAAAAACATCAATTTTTTATGAATAGTGAAACCACTAAATGGTAGTTAAATAACTGATTTTTTGTTTAAATAAAATATTACCACCTCTGTGATTTGATTTTCATAAATCCTACATACATGGTTGTCATTAAGAAGTAAAATGTGGTTCAATGAGATTAAAATAATTTTTGGTGAATAGTAACTTTTAAGTTCTTAATCGCGATTAGAGGTAATTAGTGTAGTTTAAGGTAAAAATAATGTTTCAATAATATGAGATGATCTTGACACATGTCCAACCCTCATTGGAAGTTCCATGGCCGACCAAGACAATCCATGGATTAACTTGGGGACCCCATGGAGCCACTTTAGTTGGAAAATGACATAAAAACCTTTTATTTAATGTTAAAGTAAAAAAATGACACAAACCTGAAGTGTTTTACTAAAACAATTTTTACATGGGGTTATACAAGTCATATTTTTGACTATAAATATTCATTGGAAATCTAAAAAGATTTCCTACATCATAGTATTTTTTTATAATTTTTAGACATTAAATAAATTAAATTATTTATGACATCATTATGATGCAGCGATGACCTCATTATTTAACGATTTTATTAAAATGAAAAGATAATGTACAATCCAAGGCTTAAACTTGTCTAAAGACTGTTGTATGGGAATAGTTTGAAACCTTATCACCTTTGACACGAATTATATAAGTGTGGGACCTTTAGAATTCGAAAAGCATTGTATAATAATGTAAAATTTTCTTACTTTCCAAGAGTGCCCCTCCTCTCCTCTTATAAAAGGCCCCCACCTCTACCACCTCATTCACACTATCAAGCCATTTGTATCGGTCAAACTATACCCAAATACCCTCCCAACTTCCCTCCCTTACTCCTAGAAGCCTCACTTTGGGCAGAATTCGTCCCAAGGAAGCCTTTGGCTCAAATCAAAAAGAGTTACCCGATTTTTAGGTAATGTATTCTCTAATGTAGTTTTGTTTTATTTAGCTTCTCCAACCCCATAAAATCTTTTTATTCATTTCTTTTGTAACAACACCAATATCCGAAATATACTAGGATGTTGTTATAAGAAGTATTCGTGCTACACTTACACACACCTACATCTAATGGTTAAAGAACATACGGTTTCTGTGGATGGCGAATTTCAGCCTCACGAAACGATGATTGTTCAACACTCATATAACACCTTCAAAGGTGGCCATTAAGATGTAACTATATTTATATATTATATATAATATGTTTATGTTTTATTTATGCTTTTTTATTTCTCATTTATGGCATACTTTATGATTTCAATTATGGGTAAATGCGATAATTTCATTTTAGGAAGTGCGGACTACCGCCCCCTCAAATTGATTTGAATCGTTAATGTCATATGTGGGATGTATAAAGGATGGAGTAAATGTTATTATACACTATATTATACTGGAATTATATTATACATTTATATCATTATGATTTCATTCCATTAAATATGAAATAGAAATGAAAGTAGCGTTCATGCGTACGTACGGCTTACCGTCTCCATGAACGGTGCATTTCATTTCTTACCTATAAATGTTACATAATATTATAAATGAATGTATATACTGGATATATATGATATATATGACATCTAAATCATGAATATAATCTTGGAGATAATGGATATTCTACCACATAAACAACTTGTAATTATAAGAAGTTTATTGTTGACTCAAGTACAAAAGATCGACAAAACGACCGTTATTAACTTAAATAAATACATAATGTTCATAATATGGTAATAAGTGATATAAAAGGAATAATTAACATGAAAAAGGTTCTTATGTAAATATAAATTAACTATAGTTTATTATTCAGGAGGTTAAAGAACGGTCGAGTCAGGACAAGACGCAAGGTAAGGGAATTTCTTAACCCAACTTCCATTCTTTGGGTTAATCTCCTACTTTAAAATTATATCGTGATATTATTATGTCCTATTTTGTATTTTTATGTTATTTATGTGTACCTATAGTGAATACACATAATATATCTATTTCATTTTAAAAATGGTCTTTTTAAGGACTTCATCCCAATCTCCTTTCATTGAGGCATATTTTGTTTTATACACAACTTTCTTTTATACGGTGTATAAACCCCTTTGAATTTTACGTTTATTAAAAAGGTTTTATTTTATAATTATGTCATTTTTAAATGATTTCAAAAAAGAGATATTTCTCTAAAATATATGAAAATCCAATTCAAATGTATACGTATTTAACGCAAGCTTAAAAATGTTTTCAGAAAACACGACTCTCGAGTGTGGTAGACAGGAAGGGATTGGGAGTGGACTCATCATGGCCTGTAATTAGTCGAGCAGTCTCAGAATTAGTTATTTTGTTTTCAGAATCTTGCATAATGTTTTCAGAAAAACACTGAATTATATTTGAGCAATTTTAAACGTAACTATCTTTTAAAAAAAATTGCATCGGTATGTCTCATGAGACAACTAGACATGGAATTGGCCGAGGCCTTTTCCCAATTTGATTTATGGTTTTGGCCGAGGACTTAATCATTTTAGACGTCTTGGCCGAGGCCATGACAAAATGTTTCAGAATGTCTGGCATTATACATTCCCTCATTATGAAAGTGGTTATTGATATTTCATGTGACTATTCGACCAGTAGAATATCCATGTGAAGAAGTGAATGACATTATTTTATTTTACTTTTTCCATATTATATTGATGTTCAAGTTTAAAAGGCTTTTGTTTTAGTTATACATTGCCTTAAATTTTTATGTTTATTTATGAAAGCTTCCGCAATATTATTATCCTTACTGAGCATCTGAGCTCACCCATTTCAATGTTTTAATATTTCCCAAGATGTGAAGAAGTATTTTATGAATGACCTGTAGGGATAGTCGGAAGAGGATATGAGTGTGGACTATGGAGACTTTGTTATTGTAGTTTTTCACTTTATTATGTAATGTAACGTTTACGAATGTATCTAGTGTTTCCAAGGCTACTAAAATAATCGATCTTTCGAGACTTGATCTTTTGTGATCATGCCAATGTTACAAAGTAATGCACCGACTCTGGGTAGCTGGGGTCGGGGCGTTACAAGATATGATTTTATTTACAATCCCATAAAATTCCTATGTCCTTATATTCTTTTTCGTAAAGATGTATGTTCCTTCCAAAAATGGGGAGATTGTTGAATCAATACGGTTTCCATATGACTTTTTCATTCATTAATGTTTTGAAAATCACAAACACTCTATCTCAAGGAATATTTATCTCCAACTCAGAATTTCCTTAATAAGGGAAATTTTCCGTCCCCAATGGAAATTTATCCTTACCATGTTTTCAATGTTCATGTTTTAGTTTCTCTAAATAATAACTCTTTTTATTCTTATGTGAAAAATTCAGTTTCACATATAAAACATATGAATTCTATAAATACTCAAATATAGAGTATTCTTTTTTTAGGATCTAAATTTGGTCATAAAATTCTTTAAAATTCAATCTCCAAATTCTCTGAAATTCAGACTCAGGATTCTCTGAAATTGAGACTCTGAATTCTCAAAAATTCAGACTCCAAATTCCTTAGAATTAAGAATCTGAATTCCTTAGAATTCAGACACCAAATTCCTTAAAATTCACAATCCTAATTCCATATAATCCAGACTCTGAATTCCTTAGAATCCAAAATCTGAATTACATAGAATTTAGACTCCAAATTCGTTAAAATTGAGACTTCGATTTCCATAGAATTCAGACTCTGAATTCTTTAAAATTTAGACTCCAAATTCCTTTGAATTCAGACTCTGTATTCCATAGAATTTAGATTTTAAATTTCTTAGAATTCAGACTCCGAATTCCTCGAAATTCAGAGACCGAGGTCTACAGAATTCTAATTTTGAATTCCTTAAAAAACCGAATCCAAATACACTTGTAATATAGACTCCGAATATATTTCCTTTGACTCTGAACATTATTTTTTCGTAGACTCCGAACATTATTTTTCCTTACACTTCAAAAAATAAATTTTGTTAAGAAACCACATTTTAACATAACCTTGTTATTATTATAAACGATTTCGTTCATTCAATTTCTAACTGACCATTGTTTGAGTGAAATGCGAATAGGTCCCTGTGATAATCAAGGAAACATATGATCATTGGAGGAGGGAGCTGACCATTGGAAATGTGCATATAAATAGGAGCTCATTTGAACGAGCTCAATACACATTGATGAATCTAGAGATTATATACTACTGAAGTGATTTCTAGAGAGAGAAACTTTCACGCATTGTTCATACTAAAAATCTTTTTCTGATTGCTTCATGTGACTCCAATTGTTGCTTTGTACAGTAGAGGGCTTCTGGGGATAGAAAGACAGAGGTTCCCACTACCTTGATGTTCGAGGGATTTCGGGGATATCAAGACAAACTCTGATATTCTTATCAAGGTCTTACCCTATTGTGGGTAAGACAGACTTTCATGAAAGTATAAATCAAGGGTCCTTTATCCAAGGTTGTTGGATACCCTACTCTTTGGGTTAAAAAATTTCTTACTTGTTACTTTTATTGTTTCAAGTTTGTTTACCACTGCATTTTTGTTGTTAAGGAAATTATAACTATATTATACTTTCTTATAATTGTATACTCTGATTTGTAAGATTCTATACACATTAAGGTAAAATCTTTTTCCTTGTAAACTTTTCCTAAGTTTCATTTGCAGAACCATATTTCCAGAATGTAGCATGTTTGTAGAACTAAGAGGTCTTGTGAATTTACCTTGATTAACTTTGTTGAACAATATAATGTTTTTACAAAATTTAATGGTTATAAAGGAATTCTTAAAGTATACATTTCCCACCCTATTTTACATTTAGCATTTACTTCATTATTTCGATCCTAAAAAACAATCTATCAGAGTTAGGTACTTACCTCTTAGATATTTTTGACCCCATTCTCCTCGAATTCCAATAATTTTACCTTTCTCACACCCCGAATGGATACACTAAAACTTAAACTGAATTGTTGAGTGTTATTCATCATGTTATCAATTAGGGTCCTAACATCGATTGAGGGTTTGTCAACTATTTTTTCATTTTTGTAACATCAATCGTATTGCGATCAATATGAATTAATCCTTCTAAAAAATATTTAATTAAAATTTGATCACTTTGGTTGCGTGGACATTTTGAACATATGGATTTTAATCATTCCAAATATTCACGATATTTTTATCCTTATTATTATCTTATACCATATATTTATTAACTTATTGTTGTAGTTCAAGATGCTGGGAAGTATGTTTCATGAAAATGGAGTTTCATGTCTACCCAACCTTTAATTGGGGTTCTAACATAGTATGGACAATATTTTGTGGTGTATTATAATGATAAAGGGAATGACCCCAAATTTAATTATTGTTAATCAACATTTTTCAGTTTTAATTTTTAACACACAATGTGAAATTCTTGTAAGTGGTTATGTTTATATTATCCTGTGAGTCTATGGAAACATGGTAATAAGTTAATTAAAATATATTTGAGTTCCAAGCTTGGTGATTCACCTTTTACGTGAATATACATTGGTTGGATATCAACATCATGTGAGGTTAGTTCTCTTAGTGATCATTTATTTTCAGCCATGTTATACACGTTATCTTCTGTTTCTATTTTGATTATAGAAGATGTGGGGTTTAGTAACATCTCAAGGTGTATTGTGTCATCTTTCAAATGGTTTTTCTGTGTGTCTTGGTATTTTTTACTTATGATCTTCTCTTGTTCTGGTTTGAAAAAAGGCAATTCTACTAAAATGGAATGAATAATACTTAAAACATGTATAGTAAATAAACAATAACACAAAAAGATATATAAATTTATAAGATAAAACAAGAAAATATTCCCAAAATTTAATAATATATTATAAAAAACGTGTACTAAAAACCGGAGTGATACTCAGATACATTACAGAATTTGATAGAATTTTCATGAAAAGTAAATTTTATTATGTTTTTAAAAGTGATTTATAGATGGGGAATACCCTAGTCCATCTCTCAAATATAATTGGTGGTTTATAGTGATTAGTTTTTAATAAAAATTACTAGTGTGGGTGGTTGAAAATAGTTTTAAAAATAAAACGGCTTAATTTAAAGAGTTTAATAGTTAAAAAAGAAGTGCATTTTAAAAAATATGAGGACACAGGTTAATTTCAAGTTCACTATAAACAGTTAAAGGTGATCATTTTTAGGGATTAATTTATGTTTGAAGTAAGTCGTTGGTTGAAATTAATGGAATCCAAATTATTTTCCATGATTTTATATCAGTTCATGTTGAACCAATCCATGACATTATAATCGTATATTCATGGTAAAGCTCTTATTCCGGGTATAATAAAATTGAAAGAAAATTTAAATCTCAAATCTGTGGGGAAGAAAAGCATTCTTGTGTTTTCAAATAGGAATATCCTAGGTTAGAAACTAAAAACGTCCCACTGATTTGTAAAAAATAAAGTGAATTTCATTTGGTTGAGTCAAAAATAGAAATCAAATATGATAAAAAATTTAAAATAATTCTGATTGATTTTTTTTCACAACAAAAATACATCAAACCATCAGAAATATAAGTGTTGGAACTCCCTTTCTAAGATGTGTATCTCCATCAAAACAAATGGTCACCTTTTAGCCCAATATCAAGAGGAGGAGGAACCTAAGGTGGATTCCATTATTCGTTTAAGCATTAACTATTAGTATATGGAGATCCAGAACCTCCATGTGGATTAGTGGACTCATTTTAAACTAAAATATGGAATCACTTCAGCCCTTGGTCGAATTTGAAAATGATGTTCCCATGATGTCCTTTTATAACCAAAATTATAATTGGTTTTGGGAACCAATTTTTCAATATACAACTTATATCATGGATTTGGGTGAGTAGAAGGCCTTATAATAATTTTAAAAAAACAAAAAATTTATTAAACCACCTCATTTATATCTCATATTCAATTTTGGGATTTATTTAATTTTTGAATTGAGAGATATTTTCAAAATATAGAAGAGAACATTTGATATAATTAATTATATTTTTCATATAAATGTTATTTAATTTAACACCCTAAATTAATGAATTAGGATTGGGTGTATTCATAAGAGTCGATTCCTATTGAATTTTATATCAGCCCAAAAAATTGAATCCAAATTGGATGTTTGTAATAGATTTAGTGTGTAGTTGATTCAACATATCTTCTTATATTCTTGTGCAGTTTGGCCCATCTTCCTTCAACATCATTATGAATCCTCCCAATCACCTCCACCAAAAAACAATATATTCTAACCAAATAAAATTTCAAATTCTATAAGTTATAAAAATAATATAATTTAACTAAATGGGATGTTAAATTTGATATAGAATGTGGAATTTTCAATATAAAAATTGATTAAAATAGTGGTATAAAGGAGAAATAAAACAGTGAATCACAACACAATCGAAATGAATTTATAAACTTGTAAATTTGGATTCATACATAGTAACAATTTCATATTCCATTTGACATAAAATCAGAAATCATCTCACTATATTTGATTATTTCTCAAAAGGAAAATATTTCCCCAAAAAGTTTAACTAAAAATCATTCCATTCCATGATAGAAATTTCATCCTCATTCTTAGTGATTTGAATAAATGACCACCATAGATCTGCATACCTTTAGATATAAATAATTTCAATTAAATCCATCTAATTTTAATTAACTTCTAAATTGATAAATATAATCTATAATGATGTTATCCGTTTCTTAGATATAAAAGGATTTTTAGTTCCATTAAATGATGGAGGTAACTAATTCATGAAGTTGCATGACATTGTTACACCACATTGTGAATCAGTAGGTTAATCTATTTGGGAATGGTTGTTGGTCATAACCTAATTTAGCTACCCCAATATAGTTATAATTTTTCCATCTCTATCTATAGCTCCAGATCCAGGTTCATTATTATTACTTAAAGGGTAGTCCCTTCATGGAGTACATACATTGAAATGGTTTCCATTCCTTCCACTTAAGATCCTTGCTAAATAATGGAACATATTAATTTATATCATAAAATTATGAAAAATTATGTTTAATACCAAAACAAGTATAAAATTTAACATAAATTGACAAATTTATGCATAACTGATTTCAAAATCATAAACATGGTTTCATTTTGAATGTTTTTAAAATCCAAAAAATATTTTCTAATCTATCATAATTCTTTATAAATAAAATGTGAATTATCCGAAGATTTTTTACTCAGAGTTTTAAAATTGGTGTCAAGTATAATCTATTTTTTTAAATAGATGATGATTGAGTCAAATCAGAATATACCCTTTTTTAGTTTTTACCACTAGGTACAATGATGATAAAGTCACATACTTTTATAGTATCCAAAAATAGATATACTTTTATGGAATCACTATAATCTATTGATTGAGGTAAAATTGTTATTGTTTTCCTGTTTTTATTTCTATTATTTAATCCCTGAAAAGTTTACAATTTGATCTGAATTGCGACATTTTTTGGATTTTTGGTGAAGGATTTACTAAAATATGAACATTTCTTAATTTTTATTATTTTAACAGATTTAGGTTACCTCAGTATTTATGCAATAAATTTTATAATATTGATCCAATATTAGTGATTAATTTATTATACTATTATGTTTTTTTGGAGTCAACTTTTTTTAGGCCTAGATATAATTAGAACTTCAACCGGCCTAAAAAATAAATCAAGTTAAAAAATATTTTTGAATGACATAATTGACCCCACATCTGTAAATGAGAAAATTCTTAGGCCTACAGAGAACCAAATCAAGTGATTTTATATTATTTAGGAATATAAATACAATTTTAATTATCCAATTATAAACCATGTATAAATTATTATATTAATTCCTCCTTTTTCTGCATCCAAGTAGGGAAAGTCAAAGTGTTTCATCAGCTTTAAAAACTGTACTTAAGTAATTAGGAAATAAATATCTCTAAAAATGTGAAAATGAATTGAAATATTGATGGATGAAATCCAAATAATTTTTAAACAACTAATAAGAAGTAGAAATGTAAATTTTAGGTAAGATGGTGGGTCGAAATAGTGAAAATGTCTTGGAGACAGATTCTGGAGGAGAAATTTTTTGATCTTCCTTTTCACTATTTTTTCATTTTTAGTTTTTTAGTTCATTATTCTTCCCCCTTATTCATGGATACCCTTCGCATGGATGGGTAATATTGTTATTTATTTTGGAATGTGATTTTTATTTTATCTAATGTTTGAGATCATGCACTTAATGGTGAAAATTATCTACCACTTATTTGAGGTTTGCTTAAATTTCTAATAGCAGTTTTTATTTTCAAGAATAATCATATTTGGGTTTAGATTTTCTTTCATTATTTTTTTGGTTAATTATAATTTTCTATTTTCACTATGATCTAACTTATATAAAATGTAATAGATCATGTCTTATTAGTAAAGTACTCAACGATCGTCAGAATGTGTGGGAGGGGTAGTTCATATTCTTGATTTATTTGATAAACAAGACTCGATAAAGAATTAAAGAATTTAATTGAGGGTATTAATTGAAACTATATAAAATATAGGAAGAAGATATCAAAATGATATCCTAGAAATGTTTACTCTCATAATCACCATTTGACCAAGGGATTGAAGGGAATAAATCACAAAATATCACTTTAATCACTTAAGTGGAAGAAGATTTGATAAATTAGAACTAAGATAACATTAAATATGGAAGACTAACCCCAACCTAATTATCCAATCCATGTCACTATTTTAAATAACTTTATATGTCAAATTTTTTTCAACATTTCTATTATTTTAAATTTTTTATTTCTTTCTTTATTTTTCAGATAAAAAATTATCAAAAACAACCTCCACTTTCTCTAATTACAGGTGAAAAATTTGATTGTTGTGTGCTCTTCTATAGAGATGACCTATGTAACCCACTTTACCGAATTGTTAAATTAGATAATATTTCATCTTACCACACCACATGATAAGAATGTTTCAAAGCATGGTGTAATTTTCAATGTTCCAAGTGGTCTTCACTCAGTATTTATATTCACATTTTGTAAATAATATACTTTTATCTAATTTTAATGAAACTAAAAATAAATTTTCAATGATTTATTCTGATTAAAATTATTCTTATTTGATTTATTAATCAAAGGTTTAAGGGAGAATAGTTCTTAATTATGAGGTGTATTCTTAGAAAAGGATGATTAATTTACTATTTTGTCCAAGGAAATTTTGAATGGACATGTTATAGGTCATTATTTTTAGGAAAATTTGGACTTGGTTAATCAATTGAAAACTAATTATCAGATATTGAAGACTAAGGATAAAGTATCATTCTATAAGGGACCTTAACTGAAACCAAAATCCAAAATAATGGTGGAATTTATTTCCCCATTCATTATTCAAATAAAGGATCCTAATTTCCCACCTATATCTACCACCTATCTAATTAATGATGCACTTTCCACTAAATAATCAATTGAAGTCAAGACACTTAATGGAAATAATATTTCTTAAACTCTTTAATTACAATTTTATAGAATATAACTGACTATTACATCCCCTTATATTTATTTTTTTGTTTTTTAAAATAGTTGTACTGTATTATTAAATGATAAAAAAGAAAAAAAATGCATCTAAATATAAACATATGTATCTCCAAAAAATTTATTTATATTTATTAGAGGGAGTAAAAGAGGATATCAAGGTCTCCTTCTTAGAGTAAACTGACCCACAATAAGCCTACAATGAAATGGAATTTTTTGATATTGAATAATAATATTTTATTTTTATTCAAATAGAATTACACTCTTAATTTCCATTTAAATATTTTTTTATGAAACATAACTTGAGAAACCATTGGAGAATTTGGAAGTGGTTGTGATATTGGAAACCATGATAGAGTATGACATTAATCTTTGTCCCACCCTCACTATACAAGATATATTCCATTAAAATGAGGATGGATTTTTTATACTATATCAATGGAGTCCTAGAAAAAAACTAATAAGGGAAAGATGTAATGAATAATTGTTTATGGTTCATCACAAAGAAAACAGAGCCACTATTAGATTGGGTATAACTAACTAGAAATACGCAGTAGGATTCAGTAAAATCATATAGCTCACTTGGGGTAATAAACCAAGAACTATATTTATTTTTTTCAATATATTTCTATTTTATTTTATTTTAATAAATTTATTAGTTTATATTATCTACTTTTGGTTGTAGGTTTTTATGGTGTAGCACCTAAGACCTTAACTCAATGTTGTACTGCAAATAAGTCAGGTGTACCTCTCATTTACACTTCCTTTTTTATTTTGATAAATTTAAAATATTCTTATATTTTAAATACATTTTTCTTTATTTATGTCACTTCATCATTGAAATTTGGTGTAGGGAAAATTTGAATTTTGGGATATCAATTTATTTTTTATTTTTCTATTTTTCTAAAAAAACGTGTTTTTCAAAAACAAATTAATTTATTTTTCAGTTTATTGTTTGTTTCTAGAACATGTGAGATTAAATGATTATATTTATCTTTTTTGAAACCAATTTTAATGAGTTAAATAATATATTCCATGAAACTGAGTTTGATGGAATGCTGGAAATAGATTTTTTCATGATCAAATCTTATGTAATTTCATGAAAATACTATGTTTTTTGAATCCAATGCCACATATCATTATATTTATCTTTTAAATAAATTTATTTTGATTATTATTGCAGAGACCCAAAACCTGGAGTGTATGGAAACAACATTACTTTTTCAGAATACTTAATACATAACAATAACAAACACACAAGGACCGTAATAGTTTAGTGTCTTTGGAAACTCAGAACATAATCTTCTAATCATGCTGAAATATATTAAACATCTCCCATAAAGATATTCCCCTTTTTTTCTTACCTAAAACCTTTATTTATATCTTATGGAAAAGAAAACATATAATGGGTGATCTCAAATTCATAGTAAGGGTAAGCATGGAGAAAATAAAATGAACCATATACATTAGTACTTCAAAACATGAACATAAATTTTACACATCAAAATCTTGAGTTGTGAAATAAATCTTCGCAGTGCGTAAGGCATAGGTCATAAAGTAACATTAATCATGATAAAATAGCATGGTAATAAAACATTAAATTGTGTAAAATAATTAATCACATGATATGATTTCCATAGTAGCCATGTCATTGCTTCCAAGACCATCTTAGTGGACAAAGTCCCTATCTGAATCGAGTTCACTCCTCGTTCTAGTCCTGTATCACTAAACCAGATTAACTTACCATTCCATCCATGCCTATCTCATGAGATATAAATATTTACCCAATGCATTGGATGGAGATATAGGTCCCACCCATATCATAATGAAATAATTCTTACTTGTGCCACAAAATAAACGTAAATCATTCATCATAACCCAATGAATAAAAGGGGTTTCATAAAACATCATCCCATTATAACATAATCCATATAAAAAAATGGATATCATTTTATAATTAGAATAATAAAAAAATGTTAATAATAGTGAAATTATACTTGAAACATAATCATACTAAATAATTTCATCTCAGATAGAAAACTGTTTTGACAAAACACTTGAAATTCATTTTGGAGGAAAATATCCATTCTTATTCAAAATCATTTTATTTTTAAAATTTGAAAAGAAATTTTTAAAGAAAATGATTTTGTGTAAAATAGTCATGAAATATTGTATATTAATATTCAGGAAAATAAGGAGTTATAATACTATAAAAATCCTTTCATGCCGTATAATTTAAATAAAACATTCTCCTCGTACTTTTAAAGGAAAAGTCAAGAAGTACCACGTATGGTAAAAAAATGCACAATTCCCTCCATAACACAATGTAAAATTCATGATGGGTCAAAATGATTTTAAATATACATGGGATAATATTAAACACTTTATAAAATAATTTTTGTGTACATGGATGAAAAATATAACCCCAGTAAATACATACGAATAAGCAATCTCGGATAAAAATGAGATTGAAAAATTATCCCTTACCTTATGTCCGATATGCTTCGTATATATTTGAACCTCCTGTATACTGATTTATATAATGTCATTTACTTATTGTATAAACATATTCACTGTTATGATATCATATATTGTTCAATTATGACTTTATATTGCCCGTTCTTTTGTAAATTCCATGTTAAATCAGCGTTTTGGTTAAAATTATTTTATTTATCGTACTTATTTGGACATATTGTTCATGATATTATTATTACTTATATCATGATTTACATACTTCAAGAATTTAAATAATTATTTATATATCATATAAATTCAATATATATATATTATAGATAGATTAATGGAATGAAATACACCGTTCATGGAGACGGTAGGCTGTACGTACGCATGAACGTTGTTTTTCTTTCCTTATTAACTTGAATGGAAGTAATTAGATGACATAATTATTATATACCTAACTCTAGTATATTAATTATGTCATATATTTCATTATTATTCATTATATATAATTTATAATCATTCTTGAATGGTTAACATGGAGAATGAATCTAATCGTGTCGTGGAGACAGTAATCTGTACGTACGCACGAGCGATGATATCGTTCCTATATTTATTGAATGGAATTGGAGTGGATGATATAATATCATAGAATCAGAATGATGTTATAGTAATCATATATAGTTATTCTTTTCAATATTATAACCATCTAAGTATGGTGGGGGTGGAAAAACCGATTACACCACGGCGTGGAGACGGTATTCCGTACGTACGCACCCACGATGATTTCATTTTCTGTTGGATGGATAGAAGGTGAAATAGAGTTTTTTCATATTTATAATAACATATAAGTATATTAGTAATACTTATGTTATTACTTCATAATGATAAAACTAAATAAGAATATGTTCAAGAAGAAAGAAATTTGAACGAATCGGTAGAAGAGATTACCTCTTCTTCGACGCTCTTCTTTTACACTTCTTCTTAGGGAACTGCAGTTGGTCTTTTGAGAAGAACAGAACCTCTATGATATAACTAGATAGGTTGAGAATATGAATTGTCAAGGGTTTTCCGAGCTCCAAGACTCAAAAGGGTGTGAAGAGAAGAGGAAAGGGATGCACTTTTTATAAGGGAGGAGAGGAGAACCTTTGGAAAAACATAAAATATTATTTTATAATAAAGTCATATTCGGTTTATAATATCTCCATATTGATTTATTTAGATGATAAAATGGTTATGGTTTTAAATACTTTCAACCAATAGGTTTTAGACAAGTTTAGGTTACTATTTTAACCTTATCATTTAGATTTAACTCGATGTTAAATAATTAGACTTTAACCGTGTCTTCTTGTTTTCTTACACTATATGGTTAATAAACTTACTATAACAAGACAAAATAACCCCAAGTGGTTGATTATTAATATATGTAACCTTATCTAAGTAATTTTTCTGAACCGTAGATTTTTAGGAATATAATAACAAATAATAATATAATATTTGTTTTAAAAACTATTTTCTGTCAATTTTGACACTATTTGATAATTGATTTTTGGGAAAATAATAAAAAAATTATTAGTTTGAACAAAGATATTGTATCAATAATAACATGTCATATTAAATTATAAGATTATTGTAATTCATAAAAAGTCTCAAATTAAATTTATTGGGGTATTTATAACATCAATTATTTTAATATTTCATTAATAAGGTAATTACTACATCATCAATGTGTCAAAAATAAATTAACTTATTTAATTTATAAATGTTATAAAAAAATACCATCATGTATAAAATCTTTTTATCTTTCTAATGAATATTTATAGTCAAATTTATCTTATGTATAACCCTATATTAAAAAATTTTTAGTTATTCAATTTTGATTTTAACTATTTTAACTCTCCTATAAAAAAATTAACAATAAGTGTCCTAATCTAATCCAAGTGCACCTAAAGGGTAATATTTTATTCCTATGTTGATTCTGGTCGAATTACACTTATCCAATAGAATTAGGACATGTGTTAATAATAATATTAATTTTACCCTTAATTACCCTATTTACATTTAACCGTGGTAAATAAAAGTAAAAAGTTACTATTCACAAAAAATTATTTTTATCTTATTGAACCACATATTACTCTTTGATATTAACCATGTCTCTTGGAGTTTCAAAATTCCACTCACCGAAGCAGTAAAATTATGTTTTATGTAAATTTTCAAATTCTCCAAGGAGGTGGGTAAAAGACTTTGATAAGTTCAATAAAATTTTTATATATCTATAATTATTGTAAAATAAATCAATTGACTACATTGAACTTATATAGGTATTATATATAAATTGTTATCTAAAATAAATTTAAAATAAAATAAATATTTAATTAAATAAAAAGTAGGTTTTTAAATAGTAACCCAGTGTTTTCACTATTCATCGAAAATTGAATGTTCTCAGAAAAATACCAAAAATTTCACCCTAGGCTAATTTCGATATTCCGAATCCAAAAATGAAGGCAATTTTGAATGATAAAATTTATAAATTTTCAAAATGTGGGTATTACTATTCATAAAGGCTAGTTTATATAATAAGTTCATAACATATCATTATTTAGTGAAACACGGTATTGTGTACAAGACACGCTATCGTGGAAGGCCGTGATTGCGTGTAAAGCCATCCAAGTTAGGGTTGCGTGTAATGCCAGAATCCTTTGTTGTTTCTTATAATATAATAAAACCATATTTCATTTATTTTTTGAATTTATATTGAATATATATATATACACTCAATGTTGCATAGAATAACTACTATCAAACGAACTTGAAATTGTGTGTAACACGATCCATGAATAGTGTTGTGTATTCTACAAGCTAATATGGTGTTGCGTATAGTGACAGATAATCTTGATGTAGTGTACAACAGAAGATATGAAATAAATTAAAAAAATATATCTTATAAAATCTCGTGGAGATACATTCTACCCCCCTTAAAATGAATTTCTCCCTCGAAATTCGACAAGGTTATAAATGGTTTACTACTCAAAAGTTTCTTTAATAGAAATCCACATCGTAAAATGGAACACCAAAACTTATCTTTAAAGACTGAAGTATGAAATGTAATAGTTACCCAAATTAACTAATCTCTCGGTTTCCACATATGAGAACATAGGTGAAAATATGGATATGGATGAGAAATATAACCATCATGTTCTGATGGAGAGTGGTGGAGAACATGGATAATAAAAATCCAACAATCACAAAGCCATAAATTTGTGAGGATCAAAGGTACCATCTAATTATTCAGATATAATGGAACTAGGACAACATTTTTTATCAAAATAATTTTCCAAAATTTTAATAATAATTAAATGAAATACTTACATGATTTTGTTATAATCTCACTGTTGTTTGTGACTTGAACAATTTCCACATCATCTATTAAATAAATGAAGTTGAATTTGTCTTCCGTGAAGTGTTAGCAGATCATGCGATAGAATGATGGGCCATTCCATCTGTCTCAAACAAAAGGTTAGTAAAAGTAAAAAAATATACATAAGTCCATCTATGGTGAGGTTAAACATAAATGATTCCAAAAATGGACTTATAATTCATCTATCATACCGCTTAATATAATAAAACTAGTTTCTACAAACCAGGGACTTCATGTAGGCCAGTGGTAGGTGATAAAGGCACGTCACACATTAGCTGTGGGTTCGATTCCCATAGCCTTGTCCGACGCGATGTGTTGTCGCCCATCCGGTATGTTGTCCATTTTCTAAAACTAAATTATTATAACATTCCATCAATAATATTGAAAAAAGTTCTAGCCTTAAACTATACTAACTTATGTCCAACATAATCCATTCCAATCTTTAGGCTTATCCAAAATATTTTTGTCCAATATCATATTATAGTGAATAATATTATGAGAGAGGTCATATAACAAGCAAGCTAATACCATAATTTATCCCTATATATCATAAGGTATGTCTTGTTTGTCACATTCCAAACATTCAAAGGCCTAAATCAGGGATTCTCTTGAAAAATGAATGCCCATTGAACCTTTGTGGAAAAATTAATGTAGTTAAAAGTTAACACTTTCCACATAGAAAAATCCCAGAAATTCTATATACAATTATATCACATAGCCCTTATATCAATAATGAGCTCATGAATACTATAAAACATATTATTTTCTCCTTATCCATTCATAATGTGCATATCATCTACTTTCCAAAATATTTGAATCATATTTCTTGGTTACCGGTACCATACAATTATTGAAAACCACAATAGAATAATACAAAAATATTCCAATATACCATAAAAGTACCTCAACAACATTATTCTTGAATACCAAAACATAAACACTTTAACCCATCATCTTCAATGATTGTCATGGAATATGTCCTTCCATGATTTGGATGTAACCTCTTAGGTCAGGGCATTGAGTTGGGCAATTCCCATGTTCTCCACAAATACGACATTGAACTCCATAACAGTCTGTCACTCTATGACCCTTTTCTCCACACAGATAACATCTTCCCCTCCATTTGAGGTATTCCTCAAATTTCTTCTTCCCTTCTTTAGAAATCTCAATCTTCCTTTCTTTATGTTCCTTACCATGAGAGCATGCATAAAATTTCATCTTCCTCTAATTTGATGACGTAGGAATACCACCAAAGTTCACTTTGTTAATCATATATCGGGATGACTGATTCGGCATAATCCCAATATCATTCTCTCTAGGAATTAATCAATTTTGTTGATCACACTCACCAATTTTTCCATTGGAATCAACGTTAACTGAATTCGTTCTCATTCCTTCAATTGACTAAAACCATAAACCATAGTGTAAGAAATAGTTAAAATAATGAGGAAACGCATAATCATTAAAAGTCACTTATGGGATGTCTAACTTATTACACATTCTTTAATCCATGACACCTTAGGTTTACCCTAGGTTATTCAGGATCATCAACATAACTCTAGGACTGTAACCTATTGTTATAATAATCCTTAGGGACATCCCTAGACATACCTTAGAAATATCTCTAGGGATCTCACTAAAGTTTTCGCATCCTAGTTTCCAAAGGATAACTAAACCTTTCTTCTGATACCAACTGTAGAGAAACCAAACCTGACGTACGTGGAC